>JALMGF010000057.1:2795000-3262500 GCA_023333645.1 Sceloporus occidentalis
GGGCCCTTTCATCCTAAATTTTGAGTTCAATGAAGGCCTCAAACTGCCAACTGCCAAGCGCTGGGACTCAGGAGGCCATTTTGTGTTCTGGCGGCCATTTTGTGCTGCTTGTGACTGTGAGGAATAATGTTCCGGAACCTTCTCTGAGGCCTCAGTTGAACAGAGGCTTCTCTTTCTCTCCTGAGGCTCCAGAGTCAGAAGGAGGCCAGGCTCCATGGGCCAAAAGGAAGGAAGTGTGTCTCTTTGTGTGTCTTTTGTGTCTCTTTTCTCTGCTCCTTCTGGGGAACATGGGTTTTAAAAGGGATCAGAAATGGGGAGGATAGTTTTAAGACAAGCCTTATTCTTCTTCTTTGGCTTCTAAGAGGAGTCTTCTCCCCCAAAAAAGTATAGTTCAATCTGTTTTTCCAAGTGTATTCCCAATGGTCTAATTCAATTGCAAAACCAAAGTTTTGAGACCATCTGATCATAGTTTCTTTAATAACATTCTCTTATGTACAGATTACAACAATATAATTATAAAATCTTGCTAATAAGGCATCTTTATTCAACATTATTTCCCGTTCCAAATCAGAGTCTGATTTGCCAATCCGTATTGTTTTTTATCCATTAGGAAGAGCTCTCTTAATTGTCTGTCAAAGAACCATGAAAGATCACAGCCCTGATCATTAGGATCTTCTTTAAGATTAATGTACTCCCCAAAATGATTTTCCTCTTTCAAAGCCTCCCTATTATAATTAGTGATGTCCCATTCAAACAATTGGAGAGAGATCTATCTAAATTTATTTGGAATGGGAAAAAGCCCAGAATTAAATGAAAATATTGTATGATTCGGTGAATAGGGGGGAATGGCACTTCCAAGTTTAAAATGGTACTACCAAGCATGCTCTTTAGATTGGGTTCTGGATTGGATAAGGTTAGAAAATAAAAGAAATTTAAATTTAGAAAAAATTCGAATTAAAATTTGGCTTACATGGATACTTAATCTATGACATAATAAAATTAGATAAAATTTTTAATAATCGTATTATCAGAAAATCTTTATTACGGATCTGGCAAAACTTTAAGAGAAAGTGGTGTCCTAAATCCCGTTATGGGCATCGACAAACGAGGCTATGTTTGGAAGGGAGCAATATAAAAAGGATGATTGAGTGACTTACAATGATATTACTAAAATGGTTGAGGGAAATAGGACTATGAAAACACAGGAGGAATTACAAGATGAGGATATTATTAGTTACTGGTTTGCCTACAGACAAATCCGGGAACGCTTTCTAGTGGATACAAAAGAGGAAGGAATTGGGGAGGGTGACCTAAATCTAGAAAAGATTATAAAAGAACCGAAAAGATTATAAAAGAACCCAAAAAACAAATTCAAATATATATATAAATTAATATTGGAATATGAATTAGAATCTGAAACAGTAAAAGAATTCATGATTAAATGGGCCAAAGATATAAATGAAACAATACAATTGGATGAATGGGAAAATCTTTGGAGGGGAAAAATCAAAAATATGATAAGTGTTGAACTAAAAGAAAACATATCTAAGTCCATGTATCGGTGGTACCTTACCCCACTTAGATTGGCAAAAATGTTTTTAAAAAATAAAAATTTGTGTTGGAAATGTAACAAAGAGACAGGTAGCTATTTACATATTTGGTGGAATTGTCCGACAGCGAAACAATTTTGGAAAAAGATACATATCGAAATGAAAAAAAATTGGATTAAAGGGAAGACTGACTGTTAAATTTTACCTTATAAATATATTTGACATCAAGGAATACGGTAAAGAAATACATGAAAAAGTATTATTGTACGCTTTGGCCACAGCTAGAACTATATATGCGAAGAATTGGAAGAAAGAGGAAAGTCCTGGAGTAGAAGAATGGAGATGGAAAATGTTAGATTTGTTTGAGATGGATAAACTGACACATTTGGTTAATGACAAAATATGGAAGAATTTAATGATGAATGGGATATTTGGAAGTCATATCTGATTAGTGTGAAAGAGGATAAAATGTCTACTATAATAGAAACATAAGAAAAAGAATTAATAGCAGTGGAAATGTAAAACCAATACTATTGACTTTTAGAATGTAGAACGTATAGAAACTGTTTAGAAAAAGGGGTGCAAGTCATAACTAAGAGTGGAAATATTTAAGGATGGATAAGCTAATAATAACAGGGGAAAGTAGAAAACGCTAATGTATTAGGATGTTTGAGTAAGATATTTCTTTTTTATATAGGATTTAATAGGGGAAAAGGGTTTTTGTAGAGTCCAGTTGAAATAATTAACATAATAAAGAACAAATGAGATAAGTCAGTAATCTAGGAAGTAAACAACTTTATTAAGAACTGAAGAAAAATATTTTATAGGATGTAGTGGAATGTATTTTAATTAATGTGAATAAGATTGTATTGTACTTTTTTTCCCTTTTAGAATGTTTAATAAAATTTATATTAAAAAAAGAAGAAGAAAAGAGACACAAAAGACACACAAAGAAACACTCTTCCTTCCTTTTGGCCCAAGGAGCCTGGCCTCCTTCTGACTCTGGAGCCTCAGGAGAGAAAGAGATGCCTCTGTTCAACTGAGACTCAGAGAAGGTTCTGGAACAATATTCCCCACAGTCACAAGCACCACAAAATGGCCGCCAGAACACAAAATGGCCACTGGAACACAAAATGGCCGCCAAAACACAAAATGGCCACCAGAACACAAAATGGCTGCCAGAACACAAAATGGCTGCCAGAACACAAAATGGCTGCCAGAACACAAAATATGAGTCTGTGGCAGGGAGCGGGGTCTTCCAGATGCTCTGCCCCCATTGGCCAGCCTCAAAAAGAGGCGGGGCTTCTGCTTATCTATTTAGCTCTGCGCACGGAAGAGAGAGCAGCAGAGTTTTAGAGGGAGAAGGAGACAGACAGAAAGGAAGGCGAGAGAGAGAGAGAGAGAGAGTGGAGTGAAGCAACATCAGATAGACAAGGCCTGTAACCACTAGGCTCCACTGCTGCCCTGAGGTCTGGCTGGGCCTGGCTTGGTCTACTGCTGCTGGTGCTTTCCTTTGGCCACTGCCATTAAGGAGGGGAGGAAGAAGGCCCAGCATCCCTTCTAGGCATGGCCCACTCTCTCTGAAGATGGGAGAGTGGGACTCCCCAAAGGGGATTCCAATGCTTTTAATGGTGGCCCTGATGCTGTGGCAAAGATGATGATGATGATGATGATGATGATGATGATGATGATGATGATGATATTATCAGGTCTGGGGGAGGGATGGAGCTGCCGCCTTAATCATCATTAATGCCATCGCTGGGCATTCTTATTCTGCCCCACTGTCATGGCCATGGCACAGTGCTATGGAACTCTGGGAATGTTTTTTGGTTTGGCATTTTAGGTGGTGTTAAGGTTTGGAAATCCTGTTTGGGGTCCCTTCCGACCTTGGGGCCCTTTCGTCCTCCATTTTGGGTTCCCAGAAGGCCAGAACTGCCAAGCGCTGAGGCAGAGGCAGCCATTTAGTGCTCCGGAGGCCATTTTGTGCTGCTTGTGACTGTTGGGAATAATGTTCCAGGACCTTCTCTGAGCCTCAGTTGAACAGAGGCCTCTCTTTCTCTCCTGAGGCTCCAGAGTCAGAAGGAGGCCAGGCTCCTTGGGCCAAAAGGAAGGAAGGAAGTGTGTCTCTTTGTGTGTCTTTTGTGTCTCTTTTCTGAGAGGGTTTTCTAACACAGCTCTGCTCCTTCTAGGGAACATGAGTTTTAAAAGGGATCAGAAATGGGGAGGATAGTTTTAATACAAGCCTTATTCTTATTATTCTTCACAAACATTGGGCTATGACTACTATCCCTGTTTTTAAAAACTTTCAATAACTGTCCAATAATTTAATGGTATTTTATTTTGGATGGGAGTGTTAGGGTCAGGGTTTGGGAGATCATGAAACAAGTTTTTATTGTATTGTATGGATATTCTTTTATTGTAAACTGCTAAAAGGTGGCCATTCTTGTGTAGTAATTGTCTTGTGATTAACTCCCACAACAGCCTTGTAAGGTAGGCTTCATAGGCTCCTAGAGCTGGAAGGGAGCCACAAGGGACAAACAGTCAGCCCCATTCTGCCCTCCAAGTCCTCCAAAGACATGGCCATCCAGCCAGAGACTCCTCCAATGCACTTTGAGGCAGCGTCTCCCATAGATTTGCTAAGAGGTCATGGGGCCCACAGTCCCATGGGAAATGGTCCTTACTACCTCACTTTGGGAAAGGAGAATCCCTCAGCCCCTGGACTATTTACTACCAGGAGTTACTATGGCTGTGACTCAGAGGAGTTTCCTAGGCATTGTCACCTTCTGTCCTCCATGGCCATTTGCCATGTGGTCTATTCCAACTATTCCAAATAATAAACTGTATTATTATTATTTAAACCAACACTGTAATTTTTTTCCCTTCATAAAAGCACAATATATTTTCTAAGCAAAAACTAACTCTATTTTCTGGGTCCCCTTTCTTTCGTTATAATAAGCTACATATCTTTCAAACCATGAGTAATTCAGTGGTCAGTTGACCCCATTTCCTTTCCAATTAACTATTACTTTTTCCCATACCTCCAAAAATTTGTACAACTTTCCATCTCTAACTTCCTTGTTAATTTGTGTAGCTCCAGTACCTCAAACAGCTTTCTCAACCACTCCTCAGTGTCCGGGACTTTCTTATTGTTCCAAGACTTCACATATGCAATTCTGGCTGTTGAAATCATATAAAATAACACACATCCGTATTTTCTTTCCAAATCGTCATCTATCATGTTAAACAAAAATATCTCAGGCTTATTTTCCAATTCAATCTCTAATGTCTTCTTAATTATTCTATGGATTTTGGACTAATATTTTGCTGCTTTCCTGCACTTCCACCACAAATGGTATAAGGTTCCCTTCTTCCTGGGACACTTCCAGCGTTTATTACTGGTGTTCCCATATATTTTACAATTTTTTTCCAGTGTCAAATACTAGCGGTAACACATTTTATAGTATTTTTCCTTTATTTCTTGACACAAGGTATAATTTATTTTTTGGGACGACATATCTTCCCATTGTTTTAAATCGCATGATCTATCGAAACCTTGTGCCCATGTTAACCTTTACAATTCCAACTTCAGTGTAATACTTTAATATACGTTTATAAAGTGCAGATATTATGACACCTTTCTTTGACCATAGCATGTCTTCTAGCTCAGATTTCTTGATACCTATCCCAGGTGTTTTTTGATTACTTTGGAACCTCTCTTTGCCTGAAATCGTTTCTGAGGCCAAAAAACCCTGAATATCTCAGGAAGGCTCTCTATCTCCCAAGGCCCCCTCCCTCCAGGACCTCCTTCCATCTTCCCCTCAGTCTCTTTCTCCCCTGAAGGCCTGAAACTGACAACAGCCAAGGGCTGAGGAAGAGGCAGCCGTTTTGTATTCTGGTAACTGTCTTGTGTTCCGGCGGCCATTTTGTGCTGGTTGTGACTGTGGGGAATAATGTTCCGGAACCTTCTCTGAGCCTCAGCTGAACAGAGGCTTCTCTTTCTCTCCTGAGGCTCCAGAGTCAGAAGGAGGCCAGGCTCCTTGGGCCAAAAGGAAGGCAGTGTGTCCCTTTGTGCCTCTGGCCCTCCTTTTTGAAGGGAGGAAAGGAAGGAAGGAAGGAAGGAAGGAAGGAAGGAAGGAAGGAAGGAAGGAAGGAAGGCAGGCAGGCAGGCAGGCAGGCAGGCAGGCAGGCAGGCAGGCAGGCAGGCAGGCAGGCAGGCAGGCAGGCAGGCAGGCAGGCCTGTGGGGGTCTGAGGAAGGGGAGGCAGGGGATTCAGGGCCAGTGGGGAGGCTGGGCTTTGGGGGCTGGGAGAGAGAGGTGGGGAAAGAGACTCTCCCTTTGGGCCCTAGCTGGGGAGGGTCCACCGGTCCTTGTGTCCCCCTTTGGAAAAGGAGACCCTCTCAGCCCCCTGGACTCACTCCTGCCTCTCATTGCTAGGGCTGGGACTCAGATGAGTTTCCTAGGCATTGTCACCTTATGCCCTCCATGGCCATTGGCACTGACCTTTCCCCATTGCCTTCCCTCCCTCAGCCCTGTGGACCTTCTCCTCCTTTGCACTCAGAGCAACCCTTCTCTACAGCTGAGGAGACGGCCTCTTACCCGGGAAGCTCCGGCCATAAAGGACTGCAGAAGAGCCCTTTCTGGGGCTGCAGGAATCAGGGCCTTTGTACTGAAGGCAGGCCTTTATTCCTGGAGCTGGAAGAGGACCTTTGTTTGAATGTTTCAATCCAGGCTTGCATGGAAGGGTTGCAGCTGAGAGAGTGAGGCCATACTTTGCAGGAATAAAGTCCCAAATTCAGCCTAACCCTAGTCTCTTTTCTCAGGAACTTCACCTCAGCTTCCTTCTACACTGCTTTGGGATATCTTTTGCTGGAAGTGACCCAAGTGCAGAGGCACTAGGATCCCCCTGCCCACCTGATGGCTGACACAGAGGCCAAGCGGAGGGAATTGGGCTCCAAGAGGAAGAGGCTGCCAAGGTTCAACTCTTTGGTAAGCTGCCATCCTGACTATTAGTTTCATCTGTGTCACTGCTGGGCCAGCTCATGAAAGCAAGCGGAGAACATACTGTCCCAGTTTGTCAGACAGAGTCCTGCTTAATCCTCAGTCACCTCATTTTTCCAGGGGCTTTGAAAATGTCCTATTTCACTCTCCTCCTCCCACTTTCCCCCTTCTCCTCAGGTCAGTTCAGTTGCTGCAAAATGTGTTCCAAGTTCAAAAGACATGTGCATCCCATCAATTTAAAAGCGGGGAGAGGGGAGGAGAGATGGGGGCAGGGTCTTGCCCTTGCCAGGAGTCGGAGGCAAAAGCAAATTGTTGCACCCTTCCTTGTTTGTGTGAGCTTCATCGTTAACAACTTTAGCCATCTTGTTCCCCTTCTGGTGTGGTTTGTCCACATATGTCTTGCTTTCCTCAATGTACTATATATGTTGGGATAGTCAGTATCCTAATCAATCAATAATATTCCAGAAATGGGCTAAATTATATTGTTTTTCATATTGTATATTATATTGAAAGATTAGAGACAAACTGGATCTCAAAGGCTGTAGCTCTTTGCTTGCTTGCAGAATTTAAAATTTATTTTCTGGACTGAATTCTAAAGTGATTACATAATATTTGGGATGAACCATGTGCTTTCCTCTCCTTTTGCTTAGTCACTCTCTGGATGAGGGCTATTTTCTATTGCAGGTGACCTTTGCGGATGTGGCGGTATATTTCACTGAGGACGAATGGAAACTGTTGACAAAGAAGCAGAAACTTATGTACAGTTCTGTGATGATGGAGAATTATGATAATGTGGCCTTTGTGGGTAAGGAACCTGAATCCATTGACCTTCCTTTGAAGACTGAGGGCCCTTTCATAATTCACTGTCAGAGTGCTTTGTTTCCACTTTAAAATTATAGAATCAAATCAACTTTCTGACAGTAAGGACTATTTGATAGTGGAACACAATCCTTCCTCGGAGTGTAGTGGAGTCTCCCTCCTTGGAGGTCTTTAAACAGAGACTGGATTGCCATCTTTCAGGGATGCTTTGATTGAGAGTTCCTGCATGGCAGGGGGTTGGACTGAATGGTCCTTGTGGTCTCTTCCAACTCTACGATTCTATGATCAGTTATGAGTAATATCTATGAAGGGAGGAAAGGGGGAACACAAAACTTGCTTTTTGTCTAATGTTTCTTTTCCATCCTGAGCTTGCTTAGCTCCATGATTGATTCAAGAGGCCCTTTGTTACCCAAAATGCTGGAGTCTGGGGAGGACACCCGCAAGTGCTGTGCTTTTAGGGGAATTTGGTACTTAGCTCAATAGAACGAGATAGTTTTACTGGGGCAACAGTGACCTCTGGATCCAGCCCAGCTATAGCAGGTCCTGAATCAAACAGTATGTCAGAGGCATTTGAAATAGGTTTTTGTTTTTCATTTAGGGGGAAAGGAAAATACACAGACACACATACTATATATATAAGTGTTCAAGATCTAGGTAACAAAGGTGGGAGTGGTGAATAGATGTTAAAGGAATCTATTACCTATCTAGAGCTTTATTCCAATTGTTGAGGATTTGGAATGGGGACAGGTCAGTAGTTCCTGCGACAATTGGGATTGGTGAGTGCATTGAGGTGCTTAGCCAAGAAAACAAACAGAGTGTCTGTCTGTATCTGGACTGACACTGAAGAACAGCAAGTTGGGCCTGACATTTATACTGAAATTGGTGCTTGGGCAGAAACTGAGGGTTCAGGAAGGTTTATATCTCTTTAGAATATTTCCTGGGTGGGGAAAGAATGGCGTGAACACGAATTGAATGCAGTGGGTGTTTGATGCACATACCTCAGACAAAAGGGATTACCACACCGCCTCTCAGGTCCTTGTTGGCTCTGAATTTCGATCGCGTTCACAATCCAATGTACACTACAATCTGAGGGTGACGCTCCCAGATGCAGCTCAACAATAACATGGCAGAGTATGGAAGCAAATATCTAGATATAGGTATTGGCAATACACTGACCACTTTCCACACTTAAAAATAAGTCACAGACACAGTAGATTTCATTCAGGTCCTTGGAGGTTCTTTATCTTGAGTTGCAAAATAATTCAAATGAATAAATGAATAATTTATTATGGCACATGGCCAGCTTAAAAAAACAAACAAAGTAAAAACAAGTATCACAAAGCACCACAATACGTAAACTGCATCCTAGCAATAAGGATAAACATCAATTCATAAAATGAAATCCTAAACCTTGCAGGTAAAAATTGTCCCAAATAACTTTGAGAAATATAGACTTAAAACAGTAGACTGATTCTATGTCATAATTATTTCAAGAGACCGCAAGAGCCATCCAGTCCAATCCCCTGCCATGCAGGAAATCCAAATCAAAGCATCCCCGACAGATGGCCATCCAGCCTCTGCTTAAAGACCTCCAAGGAGGGAGATTCCACTACACTCCGAGGAAAGAGTGTGTTCCACTGTCGGACAGCCCTTACTGTCAGGAAGTTCTTCCTAATGGTGATGTGGAATCTCTTTTGCTGTAGCTTGCATCCATCGTTCCGGGTCCTAAGCTCTGGAGCAGCAGAAAACAAGCTTGCTCCCTCCTCAACATGACATCCCTTCAAATATTTAAACAGGGCCATCATATCACAACCTTCTCTTTAGGCTAAACATCCCCAGCTTCCTAAGTCATTCCTCGTAGGGCATGGCTTCCTTCACCATTTTAGTTGCTCTCCTTTGGACATGCTCCAGTTTCTCCACATCCTTTTTAAACTGTGGTGCCCAGAACTGGACACAATATTCCAAGTGGGTCCTGACCAAAGCAGAATAGAGTGGCACTGTTACTTCCCTTGATCTAGACACTATACTTTTCTTGATGCAGCCTAAAATTGCATTGGCCTTTTCAGCTGCTGCGTCGCACTGTTGACTCATTTTCAAGTTGTGGTCTACTTGGACTCCTAGATCTCTTTAACTCATAGTTTCATTCAGCCAGGTGTCGCCCATCCTATATCTGTGCATTTCATTTTTCTGCCCTAAGTGCAGTATCTTACATTTCTCCGTGTTGAATTTCATTTTATTAGCTTTGGCCCAGCTTTCTAGTCCATTCAGGTCATCTTGAATTTTGATCCTGCCCTCTGGAGTATTAGCTACTCCTCCTAATTTGATGCCATCTGCAAATTTGATAAGTATGCTCCCAATTCTGTCATCCAAGTCATTGATAAAGATGTTGAATAGCACTGGGCCCAGGACAGAGCCCTGTAGGACCCCACTGGTCACTTCTCTCCAGGATGAAAAGGCGCCATTTTTGAGCACCCTTTGGGTTCGGCCGGTCAACCAATTAAAAATCCATGTGACAGTTGCCTTGTCTAGCCCACATTTCACAAGCTTGTTTGCAAGAATATCATGGGGAAATTTGTCAAAGGCCTTACTGAAATCAAGATATACTATATCCACAGCATTCCCTTCATCTAACAAGCTGGTAATTTTATCAAAAAAAGAGATCAGGTTTGTCTGGCATGACTTCTTTCTCTGAAACCCATGTTGACTTTTTGTGATTATGGCATTGCTTTCTAGATGTTCAGACTCTCTGTTTAATGATCTGCTCTAGAATCTTTCCTAGTATTGATGTCAGACTAACTGGATGATATATCATGGTTGTTTCTGCATCAGTTTCAAAAAATTTCTGCGACAAATAATCACAGTTACACAATATCTGGCAACTTCAACAGTTACCTGCTCCTAATAATGCAAATATTTGCAAGCTCTCCTCTCCAACTTCCATCAACTTCACCATCTCTTGTTCACACACCAATGCAATCCACACCGATTCGCATGTGAGCTGTATACTGTATTGGCTGTGAGTCATCTCTTGGAGCCAAACAGCATGAAGTGACCTCTGCAGTTGGTTTGCATCATGCCTTGGGCTCTGACTCTATGGCAGTCTCACAGGAAATGATGCCAACTGTCAATCAAAGTATTTTGCACTTTTTTAATGGAATATGTTTTCAACAGTCCTTTGACTATTTGCTTCCACTGATTCCCTCAAGGCACTCCCCATCCAGTCTCTTCTTTGCTAGCTGCTATGAGTAAGGATACAATCGTTCCATGGATTTAGGGTATCTGGAACAGGATCATGCTCGGGTCACTCACACCAACTTTATTAATTTACTGTCAAATAGGGAAGGGTAAATGGGGGCTAAATCTGGGGGTAACACCCTCCTCTCTTAACTCTGATTTTCACTTATCTGTCATTGTCCTTCTTTACAGAAGAACTTGTGAGTCAAGAGAGAGTCCACACAGGAGAGAAGTCACATAAATACCAGCATTGTGGGAAAGGTTTTTCTACGAAGTCACTCTTACTGAGACATCAGAGAGTCCACACAAGAGAGAAGCCATACAAATGCCAGCATTGTGGGAAATGTTTTTCTTGGAAGTCATACCTAGTGATACATCAGAGAGTCCACACAGGAGAGAAGCCATACAAATGCCAGCATTGTGGGAAATGTTTTTCTTGGAAGTCATACCTAGTGAAACATCAGAGAGTCCACACAGGAGAGAAGCCATACAAATGCCAGCATTGTGGGAAAGGTTTTTCTTTGAAGTCAAACCTAGTGAGACATCAGAGAGTCCACACAGGAAAGAAGCCATAGAAATGCCAGCAGTGTGGAAAATGCTTTTCTCGGAGGTCAGGCCTATTCAATCACCAGAGAAGCAACATAGGAGAGAAGCAACACAAATCTAAGCAGTGAACAAACATTTTTTTTTTGTAAAGAAGGAATACAAACATATTTTTTTCAATCCAGCGGTGCTAAGAAAAGGCCCTTATGATTTTATTTGTAAGGTTTTTCTGTCAATATGTCTGTTTATGTTTGAAATTTATGTTTTAAGTTTAGGTTTTAATTTCTATAATATAGATAATTGCTTTGGGTTATAAATTTGGCTGGGGATTATGGGTCGTGGTTTAGGTTAGTTTAGATGGGGGGCTAGGATTTGTTGCAGCTAGCTAGAATAGCAATGATCGCATTCGGAATTTGTGGGATGTTGGCTGAAGAAAGTTGGGGACTGGTAGTAACAGAAAGGGATCTAGCTTCTTGGAATGTCTTTGGCAGGGAGAGATTGTGCATGTGAGAAGGATGGCAAAGTGGGGCTGGGTAATAGTGGGGATAGATGGTGGGAATTGTAGGTGGGGGCTAGGTTTGGTAGAAGGTGGAGTTTTAGGTTTTGGGGTTTCAATATATTCTTTGGCTTGGGGAGGGCAGTTCTGGCTTAAATACTGATTTTCTGACTATGTGTTTTCAATAAAGTTCTTTGCTATTTCAACACACTGGACTCTTTGATGCGTAGAAGTTGTGAATTTGCACAAAACTGACCCTTTCTTCTCTCCTCAGTCCTCAGCTCCATTCCCAGCCATAAGAACAGCAGAGACAAACACACATCTATCTATCTCTATCTATCTATCTATCTATCTATCTATCTATCTATCTATGTGTGTATATACAGTATACACAGAGAGACAATTTCCAAAGCAGAGCTTTCCTTTCCTGCCTTTCCTGGGCTCCATTGTGGCCTCTTCAAAATCTCCTCAAAAGAAGGAAGGAAGGAAGGAGGGAGGGAGGGAAGGAAGGAAGGAAGGAAGGAAGGAAGGAAGATAGGAAGGAAGGAAGGAAGGAAGGAAGGAAGGAAGGAAGGAAGGAAGGGGAGGCTGCTGAAATCCCGGTGCACTCCTTTCATTCCCTCAAAGGCCGCCAGTGGGATAAACAACAGCAGCAGTAAAGCCCTGGTGATCTGTATGCATGATTAGAAGGGGCCTTTGGATGTATGTGCGCATGCGCAATCTCCTACCTGAAGCATTGCTGCCCTCACAGTCTGTTCTGAGGGATGGAAATGGGGGACAACCCTCGTTCGTTTAGAGCAGTGATGGCGAACCTATGGCACGCATGCCAGAGGTGGCACTCAGAGCCCTCTCTGTGGGCACACATGCTATCGACCTAGCACAGAGTTTGGCAGAGTTTCTTACTAGAAAGACAGAGGGACGTGGCACTTTGCAATAAATAAGTGGGGTCCGGGTTGCAGTTTGGGCACTCGGTCTGTAAAAGGTTCTCCATCACTGGTTTAGAGGAATGGCTGGAAGGTCTTCTGGGGACCCTGGGGGTTATAAGAAGGAAGGAAGCCCCTCTTCTTCCTCAAAGGAAGTGGGCCTGCCAGGCCTCCTCTCCCTCTTTCCTTTCCTGCCTCCTCCTCGGGGGATTCCTTGGGCCCAGGTACTTGGGGGGTTATTATGAGAAAAGACGTCAGGAGGGACCCTTGGAGAAAGACATGGCCATGGAGGGGATCAGGATCCAAATGTAAAAAGGGCTTTGGGGAGCCTTCTCCCTCCTGGAAAGTGGGGCAGAGGAAAGACCCCCCCCCCCCCATTCTGATACCTCATTTGGAGAATATTTTGTGCCAAATAAAGAGCATCACACAGGATTGCATTGGAAACAACATTTTTCGGGTGGGAGGAGTTTTCCCTGGGGTCTCGGGGAGGGGGCTCTGTCTGGGAGGGAGAGAAGAGCCCCAATTTAGGACACAGCCAAGAGAAGGCAGACGGAGGAACCCAAAGACCCTTCTGGGGAGAGGGACACCCTCCTGGCAACCTGAGAACTAGGCTTATTGGCCCACAGGATCTGGATTTTCCTTCACAACAACCCTGCAAAGGAGGACCAGCAGAAAGACCCTGAGCCCCAGAAAGATTACCCCCCTCCTGGTTCTGGGAAAATGCTGCAAGGGCCTTGGACCCCCTTGAAGGGATGTAGGTTAAAGGATGAGAAGGAAGGAAGGAGGGAAGGAGGGAAAGTGCCAAGGGAAGAGAAGCATAAAGGGACTGCTGAAGTGGGGAGGGGAGCATCTGGGACCTGATCCAGAAACCCACCTCCCAGAACGCATTGTTAGAGCCTACCACAGCTCAGTGTGATGCTTTGAATGATCATTTCGCAGATAAAATCTCTCACAGAAGAACCAACTTCTACGATGCCAGCATAAGATGATGATGATGATGATGATGATGATGATGATGATGATGATGATGATGATAGATTTATTTCTAGGCCGCCCGATCATGGAGAAACAGGACAGGTTACAACAATAAAATACATTGAGATTACAATAAAATCGAAGAGAAATCAATCCCTATGCCCCGATCCCAATACAAAAACTGGATTAAACAAAGATAGTATAAAAACAGGAAAACAGTAAAAACATTTGATTCAAATTGTAGAGGCTATAGGTCAGGTGTCCAGTGACTTTGTGAGTAAGATCATACTGGATCAATTTGAATCTGTGAGCACTGAGGATGTGGACAAGCTCCTTGGAAGTGTGAAGAAGACAACTTGCCCCCTCGACCCTTGCCCTTCATGGCTGGTCCTCCAAGGAGGAGATGCACTTAGGACTCTCCTGAGCTATATCATAGATGCATCTCTTAGTGAGGGCTATTTTCCATCTTGCTTAAAAGAAGCAGTGGTACGGCCGCTTCTGAAAAAGCCCTCCCTAGATCCCTTGGACATGAACAATTACAGACTGGTCCCCCATCTTCCATTTCTAAACAAGGTGATTGAGAGGGCAGTTGCTCTTCAAGTCCAAGTGGTCTTGAAAGAATTAGATTATCTAGACCCTTTTCAAATCGGCTTCAGGATGGGATATGAAGTCAAGATTGCTATGCTCACCTTAGATGATCTCCGCTTGAGTATCGACAAGAGAAGTGTGACCCTATTGATGCTTTTGGACCTCTCAGTGGCTTTTGATACTATTGACCATGGCATCCTTCTGGAACTCCTGAGGGAATTGGGGATTGGGGCAATGCATTGCAATGGTTCCGGTCCTATTTCTCAAGCAGATTCCAGATGGAGATGCTTGGGGACAGTTGCTACTCTAAAAGGGAGCTTAAATCCAGCATTCCTCAGGGCGCCATCCTATCCCCAATGCTATTCAACATCTACATGAAACCACCAAGAGAGTTCATCTGGAGGCATGGGGTGGGTGCTATCTGTATGCTCATGACATCCAGAGATATCTCTGTGTCAACTAAAGAAGGCATCTCCCCTCTGAATGAATGTCTTGAGGCAGCAATGGGCTGGATGAGGAAAAAGAGATTGAAACTGAATCCAGACAAGACGGAGGTGCGTGTTGTTGGAGATCCTAATCTGGGTATGGAGGTCTGTCAACTGGTCCTGGATGGAGTCACACTTCCCCTAAAGGACTGTGTTTGCAGTTTGGGGGTGCTCCTGGATCTATCTATCCAGTTGTCAGATCAGATAGATGTGATGGCCAAGAGTGCCTGTTATCAGCTTCAGTTGATACGCCAACTGCGTCCCTTCCTGGAACCCGAAGACCTACAAACTATGGTGCATGCGCCGGTAACCTCATGTCTTGACTTCTGTAATGTGCTCTACATAGGGCTACCCTTGTATCAAGTCCGGAAACTTCAACTAATCCAAAATATGGCAGCAGAGAGGTCACTGGAAAATCTAGAGGTGACCATATCACACTTATTCTAACATCTCTTCACTGGCTGCCCATTAATTTCTGGGGACAGTACAAGATCTTGGTTATAACCTTCATGGCTTGTGTCCAGCTTATTTACAGGATTGCCTTCTCCCATATAATCTGCCCCACACACTGAGGTCCTCTTGTAAAAGCTTACTGCAGCCAGCAATAACAAGGCTCCATGCAGTTACCCAGAGGACTTTCTCTTCTGTTGCTCCCAGTTTATGGAGTAGCCTCCGGAAGAGATCTGATATATCACCAGTCATGAAGGTTTTAAAAAGGCGATCAAGATGTATATCTTCCAGCAGAGCTTTCCAGATTAACATTACAGCAATCTCCTACTAATTTAATAAATTGTTCAACAACTGCTCTAAATGCCTGCTCTATTTTTAATAATTATTTTAATAATTGTTTAAGAATTTAATTGTATTTTAATGTGGATGGGAGGAATTGGGAGAGTTTTGGATGCAACAATGATAAGTTGCTATTGTATTTTACTTTTGCTTTTACTGTTAGCCTCTTTGATCTGTTTGGAGAAGCATAATAATAATAATAATAATAATAATAATAATAATAATAATACAATGATTTGTTAAATAACCAAGGCAATATGATTAAATTAAAAACATTAGAGGAAATAAGAGAAGAAGGTAAACAATGTAATTGGCTTATTTTCAGGCAAATAAGAGAGAGGTTTTTGTTGGATATGAAAACATATGGAATAGAAATAATTAGTACAGAAATACTAGGAAATGTGCTTGCTATCGGGAAAGGTCCACTTGCGGGGAGATTGTATACAATCCTGTTAAAACATGATATGAAATCTGAAGTGGTTCAAGAAAACATGGTACAATGGCCAAGAAACCAGGACACAATATTGAGATGGAAGAATGGCCTAAGTCAACTTAGGCCACTAGATACCAGTCTAACAGGATGAAGCTCCTTCATTGTATGAAATTTGTTTTTGTTTTTTTTTTTGTTGAAATGCAATAATGGATTGGATATCTATATGTTTTTATATGTATATTATTTTGGAAATTTAATAAAGATTATTAAAAAAAAAAAGAGATGGAAGAATGGGAGTTAACCTGGAAAAGGAGGATAAAATACACAGCTTCCCAAGCCCTAAGGAAAAACTACTACAAAATATTTTTTTGAATGGTATTTTAAACATGAAAACGTTGGTTTTCTGACTGTCCAAGGCATTGAATTAATTGGGGGGAAGAGAGTTCAGTAAAAAGTTTGGGGTGGATTTAATGTTGCCCTGCCCTGACCTCTGTTACTTAAAGGATAAATTCTCAGTGGGGAGGAATAACTAACTCTCTTTGCAATACAGCCGGATGCGAACACGCTGCCAAACTCTAAAACACCATGGAAAGCGCATAGGCTTCTTCTGTACCTTGTCAGTTAGTTCCAGGTCGTCCTCTGATTCTTATGAGATCCATGTTTCTGTAGCCATGCCAGTAAGATCCCAGTGGCAAATTTGAGTCATCCTCCAATCCACATTCAACATCCAAATGGGCTGCTTTGACTCCGTAGGTCAGAGAAAACCTGTCCATTTGAACAAAGAGTAGAAAGATGAGCTGGTGCCCCTTTCCCATATTGCGGCTTTTCTCCTAAGGCCAATAACCTCTTGCATAAAAGTGTCCCAGACTCACTTGGCTCCCTTCCTCTGGGTCAGAAAGAATTGTCTGGTTCACGATCGCCGTCTCTTCTTCATTTCGCATGATGCCTTTGTCATTCATCTTAAGGCCAGACAATTTTATGGAGGACCTTTCTTCTTCCCAAGTCCTTTGGAGAAGATTTTTTTAAAAAAGATAATAACAGTATAATAAATAAATACAATTTTACCTCAGCAAATTAAGTGAATCTCAGAAGAAGCATCATAGGAAATATCAGGAAGAACTCTCTTCATGCATGTAACCTTTTAACAGGTTCGCTAGTGGTCAAGTTGAAGGCAGTTCTTCATTTGTCTGTGTTCAAAGGAGGTTTGTCATAGGCCACCTCCACCATAAAACTGTGGATGAAAAAGCCCACCAGCCTATATGCCTAGAAAAGAAATTGAGGGCACCTTCCTGGTAGGATTTTTCTTGAACTGCCTCCCAAATAATATGTCTTCTGTGAAAGATTACAAGCCTTGTGTTTTTTAAGAAGCAAATCTGTGTCTAATCATGGCCATGGAAGAGATTCATACATTTCTAAATGGGGTTGAGAAAGTGGAAGGAGACCCAGTTTTCTCCTTCTCTCTTCTTGCTTGATCTTGGGGTCATTTAGTGGAGATGGGAAATTCAGGACAGACAACAGCAAAACAAAAACCACATTTCACACAGTTCATGTAAACTTTGACAGACTGTGACTTCCATATTATTGGGGCATTGAATTTCCTCCAGGTTTTCATCCATGGGGCTGGAGCCCATTTCCAAAATAGAGTCAGCACCAGAGAGAGCTCAGACTAAAAGACAGAGCAGATTCACCAACCCACTAACATGGAAGTCTCCATTCACTACTGTCTATGTGATACTACTCCAAGCCATTGTCCTCCAATGTCCTCTTTCCCTCCCAGTTAACATTATCCCTTGCAGATCTTGGAGAACGAACTTCCAACCGAAGGAACCGCAGCATCCTTATTTTACTAATATGTCTTCTTTTTGAAGAAATGCTTTTGTTCATTCTATATTTTGTATCCTAAGCCACCTTGAGACCCATCCAAGGGAGAAAGGTGTGATGAAATTTAATAAGTAACACAACCATACAGTTCAATGAATGTACAATAGGAATGAATGAATAAGGAGGATGCTTTCAGGTGAGATCAACCAGTCCAACTTGTGATGCCTTCACAAAGCAGGAGTAGGTTCCACTGTAAGGAAGACAGTACTCAAAACACTAACATAAAATAGGAAACAGGCAAACTAACCCAGAGAAATGCTCTTGTCCTGAGGTCTCTCCTCCTTCTCTCAGCCTCAACTGACTCAACTCCCACCTTGGACAAGATTCTCAGTTCTTTCCAGGGAAACCAACCAAAGAAACACATTCTCCTTGGTTCCATCTGACCACTTCTCCATGAGTCCAATTACATGGGTTGCATTTCTCTTAATAGGATGATTTCAACTGCTTTTTAACCTTTCACAGTCAGCTCTCAGGATCCACAGATTCTGCATCTCAATATATCCCCAAAAGCCAACCTTGATTTTGCCATTTTATGTAAGGCGCATCATACTACAACCCCATTGTTTGTAATAGGACTTGAACATCCACGGATTTTGGTTACTTCATGGGATCCTGAAACCAAACCTCAGCAGATACTGAGGTTAAACTGTAAATAATGTTCAAATTCTTTTTATTTTCAGAATAAACAATCATACAATCAATAAAATTACGATTCAAACATACATCACACTTATTCTTTTTTTGTACTTATTATTAGCATCTACTTCTTCCATCTACATCTTTCTCCTTCCTACCTCCTCTATTCTTTAAACCGCATGTCATCCTACCTTCCTACTACCTTCTTTCTCATTCTTTCCACCTCTCTCCTCCTTTCTCTCTCTCTCCTTCATAACTTTACCACTCTCTTTCTCATCATTCCACTCTACCCAACTCTATCCTCTACCTTCTACACTTACACATACCTTCAACTACATACCTCTCTTTTTACCACCTCTATCTTCTTTCTCCCTTTCTTTCTCCCTTCTAGAAGAATAAGAAAGATCTCATTTCAGCTTCCTCACTTCTCATTTATTCTATACTTTACCATGTATCATAACTTTCATTTCTTTCTCTATTTCATATTTACTTTACTACTACACTTCTATCTTGTTACTCAATTTACATTCTTCTACTCTATCCAAAGTTCACTTAATACACAGAAAAGAATCTACAATGTCATCTCCTTCTATCTCCTTAGAAGGCTGCTGACTGATGCATTTCTGCATCATTATATAAAACAGTGATGACTCCATTCCACTCCTATGCCCTCTAACTCTGGATGATGATGATGATGATGATGATGATGATGATATATTTAGATCCCGCCTTTTCCCGAAGGAATGAAGGTGGGTTACAAGAAAAAGTAATAAAATACAATATACATTTAAAATAATAGCCAAACCCTAACCCTCCCTCCTGCACCCCAGTCCCAATTATAGAAGTAAATTATGGGCCTGAACAGAAAGGCCAAAATAAAGCTGCTTTGGGTCACTTTGGAGGAATGCTGTTCAGAGACACATGCATCTTAAGAGGCCAGAAGCTGCACCAAAGCTGTACCCCAGTCCTTAGGACTGTAGCATGGCTTTGTCATGGCTTCTGGCCTCTTAGGACACATGCATCATTTAAATAGCATACCTCCAAAGTGATCCAAAGGAGCTTTGTTTTGGCCTGTCTCTATGGGCTCTAAGTAAGATAAATTACAATACAGATAAGAGAAAGATAAAATGGTCTAACATTAGGGTGGAGAGGCTGAGGGGAGAACTTCTATCTATGCAGGGTAGCCGGGTTATCGTTAACAATAACAGTGTCAGTGACAGTGAAAAGTCTAATCTGGAAAGGCCTGCTGAAAGAGATCCGCCTTAACAGCCTTTTTAAAGGCTTCTAAGGTGGTGATGTGACGGATCTCTTCCGGAAGGTCAAACCAAAGCCTAGGAGAGGCAGAGGAAAAGGTGCTCTGGGTTGTTGTAGCCAATCTAGTCTTCTTAGGCTTTAGGAGACTTTTTCCAGTGCAGAGAGGATTGTATGGAAGAAGGCAATCCTGCAAGTAGTCTGGACCCAAGCCATGTAGGGCTTTAAGGTTACAACCAACACCTTGTATCTTGCAAGTGGAGGGATTTAAGAGCCTCCCTTTGATTCTCTTGGATCCCTCTCCAAAATCTCAGGGCCCCACAGAGACTCCCAAGAGAGGAGAGGAGGCCTGGCAGCCGGAGAAGAGGTGAGGAGGAGGGGGCTTCCTTGCTTCCAGCCCCCAAAGCTGCCTCCCTACAGAAGACCCTCCAGACCCCCATCCTTGGCTCCAAAATGGGGGCTCTTCCCCCTCAGCCATATCCTTCTCACAGAGGAACCAAATTTGGGGGTCCCCCATTGCCATCTCGAGGCCCCCACCTTCCCTTTACTACCAAGGAAACCCAGAAGGAGCCCTTCTTCTTCCTAAGCAGCCAATGGTCAAAGCCACCAGCCTTCTAGAACTTTATTCAGGCTCCAAGCCAACCGCCAGCCTTTCCCAGAATTCCATGCTCTCTCTCCTCCCAGCGGAGGACACCGGGAGACGGAGCAATGGGTGCAAACGCCAGGAAAAGAGAGTTTGTTTTCTGAAACTTGTAATTCCAGTTGTGTCCCTTTATGAGAGAGAATGGGATATTATCATCATCATCATCATTAACAACAATTATGATAATTAGCTTCTTGTTCCCAAAACCACAGGGCCTTGTGAAATCTCAAAGACTGTGTTTATCACATGGAGGTTTTTGCAGCTCTTTGCAGCTCGGATCCGAAGCCACTGCAGGTCCAATGATGCGAATTCAGGCGACAACGTTTTGTGTTATCACAGGCGATTGCTTTCTTCTTCTTTTTAAATAAAGTTTATTGAGTTTAAAATAAAACATACATACATCTTTATAAAAAACAACCTACAGCTACATTGACAAGGTCTATGATGTACCAATATTTGTATGTAGCCTTTTATCCTCAGAATTCAACAATCAGTTCTGTGGCTTCTCCCATCTCATACCTTCTTCAGATCAGCTCCCCGCTCCTTTTATCTTTCTTACCTCTCTCATCCAACTAATCACACTTTCCCGTGTCTCTTCCTCCTCGTTCATACATACTCTAACCTTCTTCACTTACTTAATCTTCCCTCTTCTCTTTACGAATCTGCCTCTGAATCTACATCTTCTACACACCTTGCTAATCTATCAACTACTTCTTCTAACGTTCTCATTTTCCACACTAAAAGACTTCCGCCACCACTGATTTATAAAGCTTAGTCCTCTCTTGCAATCCACTTCTCTTCTGTCGGTTCAGTTGTCCATTTGAAGTATAAGTTCTAGAAGATGGTATGTTTACTGATATGAAATGATACAAATGGATAAACTCTCCTGTAGGATTAAAGAAGGCTCCTGGGAGACTGTTCCTAAGGACTGGTGCAAAGTCTTAGACCACATTAAGAAGAAATGGGGTGATATAATTATATGCTGTTATCAGCTAGATCTTGGGATACTATGTTAGAGGTTAAAGAGATAATTACTTTTCTCTCTCTGAAAGCATGCTGGAAGAAATCTATTGGTTTACTTTGTTGTTGGCACGGTTTACCCTTTACTTTGGCCTGTTACAGACTGCCAAAATAAAGCTGCTTCGGGTCTCTTTGGAGGTATGCTATTTAAATGATGCATGGGTCCTAAGAGTCCGGAGGTCATGCCAAAGCCACACTCCATTCCTAAGCACCAGAGTGCAGCTTTTGGTGCAGCTTCCAGATTGTTAGGATGCATGCATCATTTAAATAGCATACCTCCAAAGAGACCCGAAGCAGCTTTATTTTGGCAGTCTGTAACAGGCCTTTAATTCTGAATTTGGTGGACATAGTTATCCTTCAAGACTGGGCAGCATTTTCGATCTCCATTTCTTTGCATACAGGATCCTGGCGATAGAAACCATATACATTAAGGTTTTCTCATGTTTCTTATCCAGATTACCTTCAAACATCCCTAATAACAGCTTCAGGGGTTAATGGAAGTAGGAACCGCTTCCAAGCTCACTCTGATTCCACTCCGAATTGGTCTGCTGTGGAATGCAGCTTCGCTTCTGCTCTGTTTCAACACCGCAAACCCCCCGGTTGCAAATTTCCCACGATGCAGCGCTGCAAGTCCCCCCATTTCCTTCTGGTGGTCCTTTCGCTTTCAGGGCAACTGAGGGGGGTGAACAGCAGCCAATGGGAGCGGAGGAAGGTCCAGGTAAAGGGAAGGAGGCCACGCCCCCTCAGGAATGGGAGCCAATGGGAAAATCACATTAGTCCCCATAGACTTCGGTTTTATCAATCAAGAACATTCCTAATACAGCGCCGCCCTCTTGTGGATACTCAGGGCACTGCAGCCTCCTTGGGCTTCTCACCAAGTTCTATCCTGGAGCGCCATCTGGTGGACATTCTGGGCAATTCACTAATAGCAGTTAAGCAAATTAAACAGTATATAAAACAAAAACATGAAACAAGCTAGACAAGGAAACTGTTACATTGATTTGTAATTGGTTGACTGGCCGAACCGAAAGGGCACTCAACAATGACTCCTTTTCCTCCTGGAGAGAAGTGACCAGTGGGGTGTCCAGTGGGGTTCTGTTCAACATCCTTATCAATGACTTGGATGACAGGAATGAGGGCATACTTATCAAATTTGCAGATGAAACCGAATTAGGAGGTGTAGCTAATACCCTAGAGGACAGGATCAAAATTCAAAATGACCTGAATAGTCTAGAAAGCTGGGCCAAAGCTAACAAAATTTAATTCAATTTGGAGAAATGTAAGGTACTGCATTTAGGGCGGAAAAATGAAATGCACAGATATACGATGGAGACACCTGGATGAATGAAACTACGTGTGAAAGTGATCTGGGAGACCCAGGTAGACGACAAGTTGAACATGAATCAACAGTGTGATGCGGCAGCTAACAAGGCTAATGCGATTTTAGGCTGCATCAATAGAAGTATAGTATCTAGATCAAGGGATGTAATAGTGCCACTCTATTCTGCTTTGGTCACCTGGAATATTGTGGGCACCACAATTAAAAAAGGACGTTGAGAAACTGGAGCACGTCCAAAGCAGGGCGACTAAAATGGTGAAGAGTTTGAAAACCAAAGATCACAATGGGACAGTCTCAATGCTTCATGTAAGGAGCATCAGCTTCCCTCGGTTCGCCTCTGACGTCTTCCTCCTCCGCATCTTTAACTTGGGCGCCATCCACTTCATAAGGTCCTTTAATTCCTTTATGTCTTCGTCCATTCAATAAACGTCTACCTGGGCTTCTTCTGTCCTGGGGCGGCTATCAAGCGACTCCCCCACTGCCAGGTCCCAGGCTGTCACTCTGACCCCTGACGGCCTTCCTTTCCCCAGTCTGGGGCCGGAAACCCAAATCCTCCAGTGGTGGCCTGGATGGTGTGAGCTTCAGGAGGTTTCCCAGTCTTGGGCTTGGCCCTAGTTCCTCTGAAGAAGGCAGGTGCTCCTCCACCACCAGGATCTCCAGGAACTCTTCTTGTTCCTCGGTCTCCCTTGGAGTTAAAACTGTGAGACTTTGCAAATGGTGAGATCTGGAGTCAGTCTTGTGCTCAAAAAATAAAACTCATTTGAAACAAAAGAAGCTTTATTAATGAATCCAGGCAGAAACATCCATTAACACCTTTTTGCAAAGTCTGAAGTCCAAAGGCACTTGCTCCCTTCTTAACCCACTCAACCCCTCCCTAAGCAAGCCCCCAATTCCCAAGCTAAAGCAACACAAGCGGAGGTTGCATAGATACTAAGGTTGTGTATACTCCCCCTTCCCTTCTCCCAGACAGCCTCACCTTGAAGAGCGGTGTTCCCAAGCCAGCTTCACTCCTCCTTGATAACCAGTCTCCAGCTGCAACCCCAGCCCCTCTCCAAATGCCCTCCTTCATCTGAAAGCCACTCCATCTGTCGTTCTATCATTTTCCATTACATGCTTTCTATAACTCATCACTCTACACTGCCTATTATGAACTACAACTATCACTCCTACATTAACTCTAATTACCAAACCCTAATATTTTTACTCTTTATGACAGAACCCTTATACACTGTTTCTGACACGCAATGGGCCAGTCCCAGTCCTTCAGGTATACAGCACCAGTCTGAAGTGACAATTCTCCCATCTCAATCTTTCAGGCAAGGAGCATCAGCCAGAGGTTGCAATGGGACAGTCTCAATCCTTCAGGTTTACAGCACCACCCTGAAGTCACAATAGCACCGTCTCAATCCTTCACCCAAGGAGCAGAAGCCTGAAGTCAAAATGGCCACATCTCAGTCCTTCAGGTAATCAGCACTAGCCTAAATTCAGAATGGTCCCATGTCATGGCAGCAGAGAAGGAGCATCGGCCTGAGATCACAATGGGCCAGTCCCATTCAGGTAAAGAGCACCAGCCTGAAGTCACAATATGTCATGAATCCCTTCATTCATGCATTTATTCATTTAGGGATTGATGCCATAAGGGTTATAGGTTTAGCTTTAAATTAGAGTTAAGATAGCTGGGATTTATGGTGCATTAAAAATATGTTTTAATATGTGCTTTAATTGAAGATACTAGAAAGAGGCAGGGAGATCATGGCTAAAGAATGTGATTGTTTGCTAGGATTGGAATGTGCAGGAATCACCCTTCTAACAGAGGCTTGGGTTTAAAAGACTGGTTTCTGTAAAAGGAGGGGGAACCTAGAGAGTTATTGGTATTGTTATATTGTATTATGTTGTTATGGGTTTATGCTTCTTATCTTTTAATTTTTTATATATATATATATATATATATATATATATATATAATATGGTATCGTATTAGATTGGGATGGCTGAGGTTTCATAATATATCTATATATCTATATCTATAGATAGATAGATAGATAGATAGATATAGATATATAGATACACACACACACACACACACACACACATATTGTTAAGCCATAATGTTAATTAAACTGTTGTGTGGCTGAGTTCTATGGTCCAAGGCACATGAGAGCTTAATTGTTTTTAGAAATGCTGCCAGAATCCCATATGGGAGGACACTGCGTGGGAAAAGGCTATCCAATTAATAATTTATTGGTTAATGGGGTGGAGTTAATTGATATGGTTAGAAAAGTGATAGGTTTATAAGTTCTTTCATTCCTGACAAAAAAGTCACTTCTATTGTATGTATCTTCTTCAATAAAAGCTGTTCCTTTTTCAAAGTACTGCCTTTTGCGATGCAAGAGGGGCTGCAATTAGGACCCTGACAGATATCTCTCTCCCCTTCCATTCCCCCTGCTATCCCAAAAGGGCTGGAGAGCATACCAAACCAACCACAGAACCTTTCCCTGCTCTTATGTAATGCCAGGTCAGTCAAAAATAAAACACACATAGTCCATGATCTCCTACTGGATGAAGAGGCTGACCTGGCTTGTTTCATGGAGACCTGGCTGGGTGATGAGAGCTCAGCCACCTGGGATCGGGCCTTACCAGCCGGGTTCTCCATCAGTGAGCAGGTAAGAGGACGTCGCTTTGGCCCATAAAGACAATGTTGCTTTGGCCAGGATACCTATCCGTAAGATGGACCACATTGAATGTATTTGCCTCAGCTTAAAGACTAGGGAAAGTCTGGGGATTCTGTTGGTTTAGTGTCCACCCGTTGCTTAACATAAATACTCTCTGGAAAAGATAACATCTTAATTATCACAAACCAGGGAAAGAGTGACATTCCTGGAGGAAGAAAATAAAAAATCGGGAAAAGAGATAGAGAGATTAACAAAAGAACATACTGAAGATACAGCAGAAAGAATTAAATTAGAGATTTACGATTAAAGATTTACGGAGCGATGTCTTAGAATAAGAGGTCTTCCTGAACAGAAGGATGAAGATCTATATAAAAGGATAATACCGGCCTTGGCTGAATTTATGGACCTAGATAATGAATCTTTTCTCCTTGAGGTGGAGAAGATGTTTAGAGCAAGCTCCTGGGTCGCAAAACAGAAGAGTCTGCCCAGTAAAACCAAGGCGTCCAAAGCACCAGGGCCGGATGGCCTAAGAGCAATATATTACAAGAGCTTACAGAAAGAGCTAATTAAACCCCTAGTAGAAATCACGAATAGACTCTCACAAAGAATAACGCCTGACTCTTGGAAGATAGCTGATATTGCACTGATTCCTAAAGAAAATAAAGAGGTGCTGGAGGTCAAACATTTCAGACCGATTTCTCTCCTTAACAACGATTATAAAATCTTTGCAATGGTCTTAGCAGAAAGATTTTAGAAAACCCTACAAAATATCATAAAGGAAGACCAAACAGGATTCCTCCCAAAAAGGCACCTTAGAAACAACACGAGGAATTTACTAGATATTATAGACTTCTATGAGAAGAAAATAGATAAAAAAGCAGCTATGATTTTTCTTGAGGCCGAAAAGGCATTTGATGAAGTTAATTAGAACTTCATGCTGGAAACCTTAAGAAAAATGGTTTTAGGAGATAGCTTTATCATCTGGATAGATGCAATCTATAGAAAACAAACAGCGAGGCTTATTATTAATGGGGGAAAATGAAGGCGTTACCTGTAATGAGAGATACTCCTCTCACCTTTGTTATTTATGGCCACTTTAGAGACTCTGAGTCCTAGCATTAAAGGAGATAAGAAGACCAAAGGCCTGGAAATAAAACAGGAAGAGTACAAACTTAAACTATACGCGGACGACATGGTGATATACTTATCTGACCCAATAGAAAGTGTTAATCCCCTGCTTTATAAATTTATAAATTAAAGGAATACGGACAGCATTCAGGTTTCCGGATTAACAGGAATAAGACAAAAATGTTACCAATAAATTTAACAAAAGAATGATCAGGAAAATCTACAAGAAGTGACTGGCTTTAAAGTGGAAGAAAAGGTCAAATATCTAGGTGTTGAGTTCACCCCTAAAAACCAAGAGCTCTTTAAAAACAGCTACAAGAAAATATGGGGTGATATCAAACAAGATCCCAATAGATGGCCTAAACTCAACCTATCCCTCTTGGGACGGATCAGGGCAGTTAAAAGGAACGTACTTCCTACATTACTATTTTCATTTCAGACTATACTATCCTTCTTAATGACAAACCATTTTTAGAACGGCAGAAGGACCTGCAAAAATCCATCTGGGAAGGGAAAAACCTAGAATCAGATTTAAATCTCTAATAGATGACGTAACGATTCACAATCCTCTCTTCTATTTTGACCTGACACTTCTTTGGGTGTTTGAAGGACAGTCGTGTGGATGGATTGTAAAACACAGACCAAGCGGCTGGTTAAACAAGAATGTAAGTTTATTTTTAACACAGAATAGGCAAAGGTATCTTTGAGATGGAGTTGTTACTCTGTCTTCTTTCGTTACATATATACAGGGCTGATTTTAACTCTATAGTAATAATAATAACTCTGCCACGCAGGCTATACTATCACTCAAGAAATGATGTAAGCCAAAGCCCTCTTCCTGAGTCTGGTTCCACTGAGTCTCTCTTCTAGACTCTCCAGAACTAATCCTGTCCCTCTCTGGACAAAGCAGTTCCTTAAGTAACCATCCCTCAGGAACTATGGGAACCCAGTCCTCTCTTGGACTCTACTGTTCCCATCCTCTCTATAACTATCTCCCACTGAACTCCCGCTTCTTCCCTCAGGATTGCAAACCCTAACTGACTCCACCCAACTGCCAAGCGGAAGCTTCAAACTCCTCAGCCAGCACCTGATTGGCTTAGAGTCTCTGGCTTCTGATTGGCTGGTTTGTAAGTCAGTCCGTCAGACGCCTCCCCCTTTAATAGGTTCATTGAGACACAGAACCAAACGGTTCTATGGTCCAAGGAACTCCCAGTTATCAATTATACTTACCCATTATATATAACATTATACACACATCAGGTGACACATGTGATATATTTCATATACTTGTTTTATCAATAACCATTACCAACTTAAATATCTTTGGTGTTTTCCTGTATGTTCCCCTTTTAAACATATGTCTAATATCAGTTCTACCTGTTATAACAACTTACCATCATTTTCTTATACATTTAGCATATTATATCCATATCCCTTATCACTTGTTGGGTTTTAATATTTTAATAACACTTAAATAACCTTTTTCCCAACTTTAGATCTTTATATGTTCCATTTAAATGTTGTTATCAAACATATTTAATCTTTTAACCCTTTTCTCTTATTGATGGAGCATTATCTCCAACCACTTTGCCCTGTTCCCAGTATGGTTTTGAAAACATTTCATCTTCCATTATACTAATGGCAAACAACAATATATTGGTTTTCTAGTCTATCAACTCAATTATATCCTTGTCCTTTTTAGGAGTCTTCTCTGGATCAGTCCTTGTAACTGACCATGTGTTTCTTTTTACCGGCTGTGGACTTAACACCTCATCTAGTAAAAAGTCTTTGCTTCCTCCTGTTTCACTGGACCACATTCCTTGAGTGCGCTGAGCAATCTTTACATCTTCTTCTGTAGACCGTAAAGTGTCCCTTATCAAAATCATCCCGTTCTCTAGATAGTTCATCACAATCTTTGGTCTTTTTCCCTCTGTTGAATCTCCTTTTCCAGTTGGTTGATGGCTTTTGGGGTCCCACCAACGCTTGTCTGTCATCTGGTCGCCACCAGTATGTTTGACAGCGAAGTTTATAGACGTGAACATGTTCTGCATATACACATCTATTCTTTCAACTTTTACTTTAAGATTCTTCCAGTCTCTGTGAACTAAACCATTTTCTTGGGTTATATCACCCATTTGCCAAACTACATATTTTTCAACACTGTCCCATTTAATATATAGCTTCCAGAACCCTGAACTCTTTATTAGAACCTACAAAAGCCTGTTGTGATGTTTTTAATAACTTCTTCACAGACAAAATCTCTCAGATGAGAGCCGATTTGGATGCCGGCCTTACGACAGAAGTGACAGGAGAGGTATCCAGAGCCTCCGCCCATACTGTTATTCTGGATCAATTTGAGTCAGTTAGTACAGAGGATGTGGAGAAGCTCCTTGGGAGTATGAAAAAGACCACTTGCTCTCTTGATCCTTGCCCATATAGGCTGGCCATCCAGGGGGAAGATAACATCAAGATGCTGCTAAAAATATAACTAATGCATCTTTCAGGGAAGGCTCTCTTCCATCTTGCCTCAAAGAGGCGGTGGTTAAACCACTTCTACAAAAAGCCTTCCCTTGACCCTCTGGACAGAAACAATTACAGGCCAGTTTGGATCTTAATATTCTTAGGCAAGGCAATTGAGAGGGAAGTCGCCATTCAACTCCAAGCAGTCTTGGAAGAAATGGATTTTTCTACATCCATTTCAAACTGGATTTAGGATGGGTTACAGAGTTGAGACTGCCATGGTCACCTTAGTCGGTGATCTCTGTCTGACAATCGACAGCTCTTTGAAAAGGGGAAATGTGACCCTGCTGGTGCTATTGAAGGCCTCTCAGCGGCCTTCAATACCACTGACCACAGTATCCTTCTGGAACATATGGGAGAGTTGGGAATTGGGGCATGGCTTTCCAATGGTTCAGGTCCTACCTCTCAGGCAGATTCCTGTCACTTGGGGACAGTTCTTCATCCAAGAGGGAGCTCAAGTCGGACATCCCTCAAAGCGTGATTCTGTTCCCAGTGCTATTCAACATTTACATGAAGCTGCTGGGTGAGATCATTTGGAGACATGGGGCGGGGAACAGGGAGACCTTGAAACAGTAGTACATGCGCTGCTCACCTCTTGGATCGACTTCTCTAATGCACTCTACATGGAGCTATCCTTGTGCCAAGTTCAGAAACTTCAATTAGTACAGAATATGGCAGCCAGGTTGGTTACGGGCTCTTCTAGAACTGCCCACATTACACGGGTTCTTAAATCCCTCCACTGGCTGCCCATTAGTTTCTGGGCAAGATACAAGGTGTTGGTTCACTCTGGAACGACCTCCGGATGAGATCCGTCCTATTAACACCTTGGAAGCCTTTAGGAAGGCTATTAAGACGGACCTCTTTCCAGACTAGATGAGATCTATTGACTTGCCTCCCCCTCCTCCTGACCCTGACCCTTGCCATCGTTAGTGTGATGGAAATTGCTATTGATGTATATCGTTCCTGCCCTCCCACCTCTCCTTCAGAAAACAACCCATTTCTCGCCCGAATAAAACTTTTTTACTGTATTGTGTTATGAAAGTTTTAAATTTTCTTGCTGTTTAATAGGATTTTTAAAGGTTGATTAATGTTTTTATAATTGGGAGAAGGGTTGGGGGTTTTGGAATTTTAATTGTATTTCTTAAATTGTATGTTATTTTATTACTGTAATCCTCTTTGATTCCATTGAGGAAAAATTAGAATAATAATAATAATAATAATAATAATAACATCTCTTCAAGGGGGTCAAAAGCCCTTTCAGTATGCCTCCAGAACTGGGGGGGGGGGGTGTTTCTGGGGCTGTGGGTCTCTCTGTTGGTCCTCCTCTGCAGGGTTGTTGTGAAGGAAAAGGTAAGTATGTGAGGGGGTGCCCAATCTGGATCCTGTGGGTCTCTAAGCCTAGTTCCCAGGTTGACAGGGGATTGCCAGAGTTTTGAGGTCCCTCCGTCTCCCTCCTCTTGGCTTTGGCCAAGAGGATTTTGGCTCTTCTCTCCCCCCCCCCAGAGCCCCCTCCCTCAGGACTCCAGAGAAAACTCCCCTCCCCAAAGAAAAATTCCATTGAATCCAATCCTGTGCGATGCTTTCTATTTGGCACAAAACTCTTCCCCAAATGAAGCATCAGAAGAGAGGGTCTCTCCTCGGCCCCACTTTCCACAAGGGAGGGGGCTCCTCAAAGACCTTTTTACCTTTGGATCCCCCTCCCCTCCATGGCCATGCCTCTCTCCAAGGGTCCCACCGGCCTTCATTTCTCACAATAACTCCCCAAGTACCCTGGACCCAAGGAATCCAAGGAGGGGGCAGGGAAGGAAAGAGGGAGAGGAGGCCTTGCAGGACCCCTGCCTTTCTTTGGGGAGAGAAGAGGGGCTTCTCCCCTCCAGCCATTCTTCTGAATGAACAAGGGCTCTCCCCACTTCCCTCCCTCCCTCAGAACAGACTGTGAGGGCAGCAATGGCTTCTGGGGCTGAGACTGTGCAGGCGCATATAGTCCCAAAGGCCCCTCCTCAGCATGCGCAGGGATTGCCAGGTCCTAGATGCTGCTGCTTATTCCGCTGGCGGCCTTTGTGGCAAAGGAAGGTATGCGCCGGGGTTCAGTGGCCTCCCCTTCCTTCCCTCCTTTCTTCCTTTGAGGAGACCGCAATGGAGCCCAAGGTGCAGAGCTGGACTCAGGAGGGAAAGGCAGGAAAGGAAGGCTCTGCTTTGGAAATATAGCTCTCTCTGTGTATCCTTTATGTTTGTGTCTGTGTGTCTGTGATGTTCTTATGGCTGGGAATGGAGTTGAGAACTGAGGAGAGTAGAAAGGGTCAGTTTTGGGCAAATTCAGAAATTCTGTGCATCAAAGTCCAGTGTGTTGAAACAGTAAAGAACTTTATTGAGAACACATAGAAATTCAGTGATTAAGCCAGAACTGACCACTCCAATACAAACAATACATTAAAACCCCTAAAACCTAAAATATCACCCTCTTCCAAACATAGCCCCCACCTCCAATTCCCACAGTCTCTGCCCCACAGGTAACAAGGCCCCCTTTTGCCATTCCCAGAAACTAGCCCTTTCTGTTAATACTTGCCCCAACTTTCTTAAGCCAAAATCCCACACATTGCAAAAGCTATAATTCCCATAACTATTCTAACCAGCTGCAACCCAAATCCCAACCTCCCATCTACCTAACCTATACCACAACCCACAATCCCCAGCCAAACTGACAAACCAAAGCAATTATCTATACTATTGGCAATTAAAACCTAAACGTAACATAATCCAACTTGAAAACATAGAGACATATTGACAGACAAATTTTACAAATAAGATGACAAGGGCCTTTGCTTTGCACTGCTGGATTGAAAATATATTTGTTGTATTCGTTATTGACAAATATAATGTTAGGATTTGTGTGGCTTCTCTCCTCTGTGGACTCTCTGATGTTTCACTAGGTGTGACTTCTGAGGAAAACATTTCCCACAATGCTGGCATTTGTATGGCTTCTCTCCTGTGTGGACTCTCTGATGTTTCATTAGGTCTGACTTCTGAGAAAAACCTTTCCCACAACGCTGGCATTTGTATGGCTTCTCTCCTGTGTGGACTCTCTGATGTATCATTAGGATTGATTTCCGAGAAAAACATTTCCCACAACGCTGGCATTTGTATGGTTTCTCTCCTGTGTGGACTCTCTGATGTATCATTAGGATTGACTTCTGAGAAAAACATTTCCCACAACGCTGGCATTTGTATGGCTTCTCTCCTGTGTGGACTCTCTGATGTGACACTACGTGTGACTTACAAGAAAAACCTTTCCCACAACGCTGGCATTTGTATGGCTTCTCTCCTGTGTGGACTCTCTGATGTGACACTACGTGTGACTTACAAGAAAAACATTTCCCACAACGCTGGCATTTGTATGGCTTCTCTCCTGTGTGGATTCTCTGATGTATCATTAGGATTGACTTCCAAGAAAAACATTTCCCACAACGCTGGCATTTGTATGGCTTCTTTCCTGTGTGGACTCTCTGATGTGTCACTAGGTGCGACTTCGAGGAAAAACATTTTCCACAATTCTGGCATTTGTATGGCTTCTCTCCTGTGTGGACTCTCTGATGTGTCACTAGGCTTGACTTCTGAGAGAAACTTTTCCCACAATGCTGGCATTTGTATGGCTTCTCTCCTGTGTGGACTCTCTGATGTGACACTACGTGTGACTTACAAGAAAAACATTTCCCACAACGCTGGCATTTGTATGGCTTCTCTCCTGTGTGGACTCTCTGATGTATCATTAGGATTGACTTCCGAGAAAAACATTTCCCACAACGCTGGCATTTGTATGTCTTCTCTCCTGTGTGGACTCTCTGATGCATGACTAGGATTGACTTGTAAGCAAAATGTTTCCCACAATGCTGGCATTTATGTGACCTCTTTCCTGTGTGGACTCTCTCATGACTCAAATGTTTTTCTGTAAAGAACGACAATTACAGATGAGACTGAAAATCAGACTTAATAGAGGAGGGTGTTACTGCATGATTTAGCCCTCATTAATCCCTCCTTCTTAGAGATTAAATTAATAAAGTTGCTGTGAGTAACCTAATCATGACCCTGATGCTTATGCCCCTAAATCCATTGAACAGTTGCATTCTTACTCATAGGAGCTAGCAAAGAAGAGACCATATGGGAACTGCCTTGAGGGAATCAGTAGAAGAAGATAGTCAAAGGACTGTTGAAAAAAAATATTCAATTAAACATGTGCAAAAATACTTTGATTGACAGGTGGCATCATATCCTGTGAGACGGCCACTGAATGCTGAGTCAGAGCCCAAGGCATGATGCAAGCTAACGGCAGAGGATGCTTCATGCTGTTTGGCACCAGGAGAGGACTCACAACCAATACAGTATACAGCTCACATGAGGATTGGAGTGGATTGGATCTGAGTTGTGTGTACAAGGATGGTGAAGTTGATGGAAGTCGGAGAGGAGAGCTTGCAAATATTTGTATTATTTTGCAACTCAAGATAGAGAAGCTCCAAGGATTTCGATGAAATCGACTGTGTTTGTGACTTATTTTTAAGTGTGAAAAGTGGTCATTGCATTGCCAATGCCTGTATCTGGATATTTGCGTCCGTACTCTGCTATGATATTTTTGAGCTGTATTTGGGTGCATCACCCTCAGATTGTAGCGTACATTGGCTTGTGAACGCGATCAAAATTCAGAGCCAACAAGAATCTGAGAGGCGGTGAGCTAATTCCTTTTGTCTGATGTATTTGCATCAAACACCCATTGCATTCAATTCGTTTCACACCATTCTTCCCCCACAAAGGAAATATTCTAAAGTGATATAAACCTTTCTGAACCCACAGTTTCTGCTCCCAAGCAGAAACCAATTTCAGTATAAATATCAGCCCCGACTTGCTGTTCTTCGGTGTCAGTCCAGTTACAGATAGACACTCTGTTTGTTTTCATGGCTAAACACCTCAATGCACTCACCAACCCCAATTGTCATGGGAACTACGGACCTCTCCTTATTTCAAATCCTAAGCAATTGGAATAAAGATCTGGATAGATAACGTATCATCATTATCAAAGCCTTATATCTATTCACCACACCCACCTTTGTTACCTAGTTCTTGTGTGTGTGCGTGAACACTTCTATGTATGTGTCTCTGTGTTTTGCTTTCCCCCTAAATAAAACACAAAAACCTATTTCAAATCCCACTGAAGATCTGTTTGATTCAGGAACTGCTATAGATTGGCTGAGTCCAGAGGTCACTATTGCCCCAGTAAAACGATTTCTTTCTATTGAGCTAAGTACCAAACTCCCCTAAAAGCATAGCACTTGCGTCCCACAACATTCCAGAATTGGCAGTTTAGGATTTGATATTTAGAAACCTTACAAAGTGGAGACAATAGTGCCTCACTAAAACTAGAAATTCCAAGATTCCGCAGGAAGTTGTTATGACAGTTAAATTACGTGTGAAAGGGAACTAGGAATGGTAGTAGAGTACAAGTTGAACATGTGTCAACAGTGTGATGCAGCAGCTAAAAAGGCCAAAGTGATCCTAGGCTGTATCAATAGGAGTATAGTGTCAAGATCAAGGGAAGTAATTGTGCCACTCTATTCTGTTTTGGTCAAGGCTCACTTGCAATAATCCTGTGTCCAGTTCTGGGACGACAATTCAAACAGATGTTGAGAAGCTGGAGCATGTCCAGAGGAGGGAAACCAAAATGGTGAATGGTCTGGAAACCATGTTCTCTGAGGAACGACTTAGGGAGCTGGGCATGTTTAGCTTGGAGAAGAGAAGGTTAAGAGTGGATATGACAGCCCTGTTCAAATATTTGAAGAGATGTCATATTCAGGATGGAGCAAGCTTGCTTTCTGCTACTCCAGAGAAAAGGACATGGAACAATGGATGCAAGCCACAGGGACAAGAGATTCCACTTAACCTTTAGGAAGAACTTCCTGAGAGTAAGGGCTCTTCAACAGTGGAATATACTCCCTCAGAGTTTGGTGGAGTCTCTTTCTTTGGAGGTCTTTAAACAGAAGTTGGATGGCCATCTCTTGGGGGGGTGCTTTGAATGTCTATTCCTGCATGGCAGAAGATTGAACCGGATGATCCTTGTGGTCTATTTCAACTCTTTGATTCTATAATTCTAAAGTGGAATCATAGCGCTCTGACAGTAAATTATGAAAGGGCCCTCAGTCTTAACAGGAAGGGCAATGGATTCAGGTTCCTTACCCACAGAGGCCACATTCTCGTAATTCTCCATCATCACATTACTGTACATAAGTTTCTGCTTTTTTGTCAACAGTTTCCATTCCTCTTCGGTGAAATATACCGCCACATCCGCAAAGGTCACCTGCAACAGAAAATAGCCCTCATCCAGAGAGTGACTAAGCAAAAGGGGAGGAAAGCACATGGTGCATTGCAAATATTATTTGATCACTTTAGAATTCAGTCCAGGAAATAAACTTTAAATTCTGCAAGCCAGAAAAAAGCTGCAGCCTTTGAGATCCAGTTTGTCTCGAATCCTATCAATATAATATACAATATAATAAAGAATATAATTTAGGCCATTTCTGGAATATTATTGATTGATTAGGATACTGACTATCCCAACATGTATAGTACATTTAGTCACCAGTGAATTATAGTGCATTTAGCCATATCTCACCTAATTTCAGAGGTATATTTCATTGCTAAAAACAGTTCTGGGGAGTGCTCTGGGTTTGAGGGCCACTGGGCCCACCCTCAATTTAGGCCTAGACATATTCTCCCATATCCCCCAGCATTTCACAGATGAGGAAAGCAAGACACATGTGGCTAAGCAACACCAGAAGGTGGTCAAGATGGCCAAAGTTGTATGATAAAGATCACACAAGCGAGGAAGGGTACCGCAGTTTGCTTTTGCCTCCGTCTCCTGGCAAGGGCAAGACCCTGCTTCCTCCTCTCCTCCCTTCTCCCCTCTTTTGAGTGGAAAGGATGAACACTCTTTTGAATTTGGAACAAATTTTTCAGCAACTGAACTGACCTGAGGAGAATGGGGAAAGTGGAAGGAGGAGAGAGAAATAGGACATTTTCTAAGCCCCTGAAAAAATGAGGTGACAGAGGATTACCCAGGACTCTTTCTGCCAAACTGGGACAGTATGTTCTCCGCTTGCTTTCATGAGCCGGACCAGACATAGATGAAACTAATAGTAAGGATGGCAGCTTACCAAAGAGCTGTTGTACCTCAGGAGCCTCTTTCTGTTGGAGCCCGACTCCCTCTGCTTGGCCTCTGTTTCGGCCATCAGGTGGGCAGGGGGTCCTGGTGGCCCTGCACTTGGGTCACTTCTAGCAAGAGAGGCCCAAAGCCGTGTCCAAGGAGGTCAAGATGAAGGTCCTGAGAAAAGGGACCAGGATTAGGATTGACTTGGCAAGAAACCCTGCAGCACTCAAAGACACAAAGAACAGCATCCTGCTGGAGACATACGCAGGTGACAAATGCCTCCTTTGGCCCAATGCAGAGGTGGGCATTCCCTTCCTCCCTCTCCACCAAAGAAAGCTCCCTGGACCTAGCATAGATTTACTTCAGCTCCCCTACTCAACAGATACTCCATGCCTTATTAGAGTGGGGGGGGGGGATTAGGGGATGGGGAATTAGAGAGGCCCCTGGTTATGTCCCCATAGATAGATGTGAAATCAGTGCATCATAAATAAATAAACCATCTGCTGAAACCTGCAGAGGTCCCCAGTGCTTTTCCCCAGCATCAGCCCCTTTCAGAAGAAGGCTGCATGCACACTATAGAAATAAGGCACTTTGACACCGCTTTAACTGCTCAGTGCTATGGAATCCTGGGATTTTACCTTTAGGACACTTAGCCTTCTCTGCCAGAGAGTTCTCATGCCACAACAAACTACAAATCCCAGGATTCCATAGAATGGAGCCAGGGGTTTCAAACTGGATTATTTCTGCAGTGCAGATACATCCTGAGTCGATTGTAAAAGGATAGAAGCACCCATGTCTTGTTTTTACCCTCCTAATAATGGTTTTCCTTTAAAAAATTAAGTAGTTTGTTTTAGTCTATAATCCTTATTTTTGTTGTTTGTTTTATGTTTCATTCTTGGTAATATGAGTTATTCTGGTCTGTCTCCTTCCTTCTTCCCTAAAAATCTCTTAATAAGGAAACTGGGGAGACTTTTAAAACCTCCCAAAGGAGCCACTTTTGGCCTTGTTTGGGGGACTAGCCTCCTCTTTGAAGCCAAAGCCCAATGTTTGTGAAGAAGAAGAAAAAGGCTTGTATTAAAAGCATCCTCCCCATTTCTGATCCCTTTTAAAACCCATGATCCCCAGAAGAAGGAGAGCTTTGTAATAAGAAAACCCTCTCTGAAAAGAGACACAAAGGCACACAAAGAGACACACTTCCTTCCTTTTGGCCCAAGGACCCTGGCCTCCTTCTGACTCTGGAGCCTCAGGAGAGAAAGAGATGCCTCTGTTCAACTGAGGCCTCAGAGAAGGTTCCAGAATATTATTCCCCACAGTCACAAGCAGCACAAAATGGCTGCCAGAACACAAAATGGCCACCTCTGGCTCAGCACTTGGAGGCCTCAGTGCAGTAGTGAAACCTACCACTTCCAGGCCTTGTCCCTCTGCTCCCTCTCCCCTCTCTCTCTGCCTCCTTCCTTCCTCCTTGTCTCTGTCTCTGTCTCTGTCTCTCTCTCTTTCCTTCCTTCCTTCCTTCCTTCCTTCCTCCCTCCCTCCCTCCCTCCCTCCCTCCCTCCCTCCCTCTGTCTCTCTGTCCCCTTCTCACTCACTCTTCCGGGCGCAGAGCTAAATAGAGAGGCAGAAACTCCTCCCCTTCTTTAATCTGGCCAATGGGAGCAGAGGAGCTGGAAGGCCCCGCCCCCTGCCCCACCCTCACAGGCTCCTCCTGCAGTTAATATGGAACAAGGCAGGAGGGACTGAGGGACCCTGGAGCCCCAGCCACACTGGCGGCCATTTTGTGTTCTGGCGGCCATTTTGTGTGCTGTTTGTGACTATGGAGTATGTTCTAGAACCTTCTCTGAGTCCTCAGTTGAACATGCATAAACACACACAGATACACACACACACACACACAGAGAGAGAGAGACATACAGACACACATATACACACATTATATATATAGACACACACACACACACACACACACACACAGACATATATACACATACATATACTGTATATATACATACGTGTCACAGCAAACTACAATTCCCAGGATTCCCTGATTTGACAAGGGAATTGCCTCCACGCTTCCAGATCACAGCCCCAGAGAAAAAGTCTCTACAGTATATCAGCATTGCCAATTTAAGTCCACTTTTTCAGCTGCATTTGAATTTAATAATGATAATAATAATGGTGATGATGATGATGATAGATAGATAGATAGATAGATAGATAGATAGATAGATAGATAGTGTAGCACCTTTGAGACTCACTAAAAGAAAAGTTGGCAGCATGAGCTTTCCTAGACTTAAGCGTACTTCCTCAGATGTATGGGAATTGTAGTTTATTGTGGCACCAGAGCTCTCTCTCACAAAACTACAATTCCCAGGGTTCCCTAGCACTGAGCCAGGGCAGCTAAAGTGGTCTTGAACTGGATTATTTCTGCAGTGTGTCTTGGAACCAACTCAGACTGCATCTTCACTCCAGAGACAATCCAGTGTCATACCGTTTTAACTGCCATGGCCCAGTGCTATGAAGTCGCGGTAATTGTAGTTTGTTATCATACCAGAGTTTGCTGAGAGAGAAGGTTCAATGTCTCACAGAACTAGAATTCCCAGGATTCCATAGCACCGAGCCTGGGCAATTAAAGGGGTGTCAAACTGGATTATTTCTGCAGTGTGGTTGCAGCCGAACACGTTTCTATTTTGCATAAATCTTCCTGGCCCCCCTTCATGTCCAAATAAGTATCTTAAAGGTATTAGAAGGACTGAAAGATTCTTTGTTTGGTCCAATGGTAATTTTGAGAGTTGAAATAAGTTACAATTATTTTTATTCAATTAGGTTTACATTTATTTACTAAAGATCCACCATATTAATAAAAATATAAATAAATCCTATTATTATTATTATTATTATTATTATTAACATTACGGGAACTTTCAAGGGATTTTGACTGAATATTCCGTGTAATATGGGGTGGATTCCATGGATTTTGGTAAAACATGCTGGGAAATAAGTTTGAGGCTTCTTACCAACACTGGTCCTGCCCTGCAGTAAAGCCCCTCCAATCCCTCTCAACAGGGGACTACAACTCCCAAGTCTTCTTTCTTTCTTTCTTTCTTTCTTTGTTAGTTTCCTTCTTCCTTCCTTCCTTCTTTTCTCCCAAGCTGCCTTGTGTTAGTGCTGTTACTGCTCTTGTTGTCGTTGTGTGCTTCTAAGTTGTTTCTGACTTATGGTGACCGTAAGGGAAGTCCATTGAAGGCTTTTCTTGGCAAGATTTGTCCAGAAGTGGTTTAGCAAGTGCCTCCCTCTGAGGCTGAGAGAGTCACTCAGTGGATTTCCGTGGCCAAGAGGGCATTTGGACCCTGGGCTCCAGGGTCATAGTCCAATGCTCCAGCCACTAAACCACCGCTGGCTCTTTCTTGAGGCTTTGTAGTTTTTTGTAGAGTGGCTCCAAGTCATTGCCGACTTCTGGGGAGCCTTCCCTGGGGTTTTCTTGGCAAGAGTTGTTCAGAGGAGGTTTGCCATTGCCTTCCTCTGAGGCTGAGAGAGTGTGACTTCTTGCCCAAGGGACCCAGCTGGTTTCATGGAGGAGTGGGGCACTGGAGCTTGGACTCCAGAGTTGTAACCCAACACTCAAACCATTGCACCACACTGCCCCCCGTTCCCATGTACAACCTGAGAAATAATAGCAGACTTTTTTCTGTTCTTCATGAGTGTCTTCAAGTCTAATCCAATTTATGGCAACCCTAAGGCAAACTTATCATGGGGTTTCCTTGGCAGGTTTATTCAGCGAGGGGATGCCATTGCCATCCTCTGAGGCTGAGAGAGTGTGACTTGCCAAGGGTCACCTAAGTCCAAAACACACTGCAGCAATAATCCAATCTGAGATTGCTTTAACTGCCCTGGCTCAGTGCTAGGGTATTGTGGGAGATGTAGTTTTGTGAGACATTGAGCCTTCTCTGTCAGAGGGCTCTGGTGCCACAATAAACTCCAGTTCCCAGGATTCCCTAGCACTGGGCCAGGGCAGTTAAAGCGCTCTCAAACTGGACTATTGCTGCCGTGTGTTTTGGACCTTTCTTGGCCGCAAACTGTCCATAGCCTGCAATGCATCTCCTAATTCTGTTGGCAGTCCCTCCCTCCCAACACTTTCGCATTTACCCCCAAAACCAGCACAAAGCTGGAAGATGGAAAGAGGTTTTAAAGCAGCATTTAAATCTGCCATATTTGTTTTTAAAAGACTAAATGTCCCAAATGCTATTATCAGTTTTGTAGCTATTATTACAGAAAGAGATAGAGTGCAAACTCCTGAAGTACCTTTATTTTCTGGAGTGAGATGCGTTTTTGCAGCTGACTCTCTGTGATGATCTCTGGTGGTCCAAGCAGCCAAACCGCGGCCCTGTAATAATAATAATAATAATAATAATAATAATATAGCCCTCTCTTCAGCCAAAAGGCTACCAGAGTGGCTTACAAATTGTTAATTAGACATTTAGACATCATGGCTCTTAGCCCAGCAGACCCTTAAATTCCTGAAATCTCTCTGCCATCATCCAGTGAATTATAAAAGGACTTCCCTTAACCTTCACTGGGACCAGTTAAGGAACCTTATTTCCACTTCTTTACTGATCTTCCCAAGCATCAACCGAGCCAAAAGACGTGTAAAAGGAGCGTCGAGTAGTAGATACTCCAAGGAGTTATTTACTACAAATAACAAAATATAACTGAAATATAAGTCCTACAAGATATTAAGAGTCTTGCAGGTACAATATTTGTAAGTATATAATATTCAGTTCATACAAGCTATTAAAATAATAAATGAACCTAAGTGTCCAATTCTGAGACTAACTTCCAAGATCCGCTCTTTAACTCTCTCTCTCTCGCTCTCCAACTGACACAATTCCCCCAACTGTCTCTTGGTCTCTCAGGCCTTATATCTCCTTCTCACGGAAGCTTCCAGAAGAACCTTCATCTTGCTCTCTGATTGGTCAAGAGAGCCTTCCGTAGCAGTGATGTCATTCTGCATTTGCATAAACCTCCCTTTACTGCCTGAAGAAGACCTCCATTGACTGGAGCCCAGTCATTACACTTTCCCAAGGCAAGGCTTGCCCCTATTTCCCAAAGTTGTTCTTGGGGTCTGCCTTCCAGTTGTTTCCAGGTCTTATGGTGACCTTATGGGAGTATCTGAAGGGGTTTTCTTGGCAGGTTCCTTCAGAGTGGGTTTCCCATGGCCATCCTCTGAGGCTGAGAGAGTGAGACTTGCCCAAGGCTTCAGTTCTTTTGGAAGCCTTTTTGCTTTATCTTCTAGAAGGCAGCTGAAGTGTTGCTTCTTGCTCTGAAGAATGAGAGGAACCTTGTGGCATCCAAAAGGCTAACATTCTCTGGAGTTATGTCTGACAATATGAATACATAGAATTGAAATACCTGTTCATTTGTTAAAATGCTTATAGTGCACCCCATATCATAGAATCTCATAGCTATGTCCCTTAATAGCAGTTAACAAAATTAAACAGTATATAAAACAAAAACATGAAAACAAGCTGGACAAGGAAACTGTTACATGGATTTGTAATTGGTTGACTGGCCGAACCCAAAGGATATTCAACAGTGGCTCCTTTTCATCTTGGAGAAAAGTGACCAGTGGGGTGTCCAGTGGGGCTCTGTCCTGGGCCCAGTGCTATTCAACATCTTTATCAATGCCTTGGATGACTGAGTTGGGGGCATACTTATCAAATTTGCAGATGACACCAAATTACGAGGAGTAGCTAATACCCCAGAAGACAGGATCAAAATTCAAAATGTTCTGAATAGACTAGAAAGCTGGGCTAAAGCTAACAAAATGAAATTCGACACGGAGAAATGTTTGGTATTGCACTTAGGGTGGAAATATGAAATGCAGAGATATAGGATGAGGTACACCTGGCTGAATGAAAATACTTATGAAATGGATCGAGGGGTCCAAGTAGACCACAAGTTTAACATGAGTCAACAGTGTGATGAGGCAGCTAACAAGGCCAATGCGATTTTAGGCTGCATCAATAGAAGTATAGTGTCTAGATCAAGGGAAGTAATAGTCCCACTATATTCTGCTCTGGTCAGGCCCCATCTGGAATATTGTGTCCAGTTCTGGGCCCCACAATTCAAAAAGGACATTGAGAAACTGCAGCGTGTCCAAAGGAGGGAGACTAAAATGGTGAAGGATCTGGAATCCATGCCCTATGAGGGAGTGGGAATGTTTATCCTGGAGAAGAGAAGGTGATATGAGAGCCCTGTTTAAATATTTGAAGGGATGTCATATTGAGGAGAGAGTAAGCTTGTTTTCTGCTGCTCCAGAGACTAGGACCCTGAACAATGGATGCAAGCAACAGGAAAAGAGATTCCAGCTCAATATTAGGAGGAATTTCCTGACAGTGAGGGCTGTTCGACATTGGGACACACTCCTTCCTCGGAGTGCAGTGATCTTTAGAGGTCTTTAAACAGAGGCTGGATGGCCATCTGTCGAGGATACTTTGATTGAGAGTTCCTGCATGGCAGAATGGGGTTGGACTGGATGGCCCTTGTAGTCGCTTCCAACTCTATGATTCTATGATTCTAAGTGAACATGAAACATGTAATAAGAAAGTAATGCTATGTAATGAGAGGAAAAGGTATGTATACAAAGAACAATTACAATACACAAATCAGCTTCAATTTATCTACTCTGAATAACATACTGATGTAATGCAGAATAACATCTAAACAATGATAATGTAAAAACTAATTTCACTTTATTACTATGAATAACCTACTAATGTAAGTAATACAGAATGACTGTATATAAACAAGGGCAATTGTGAGTACAGTTACACAAAGGCTTCAGTACAATGACAATACATATAATTAAGAATGGGCTACAACAAAACAACAAAAGGAACAATTACAAGACACAAACTCCCTCCAATATATCTGCTCTAGGTGACATGCTAAAATAGATGATATGAAACTGAATAAAGTGCTGTTATCCCTGTATTGGGGAATTGATGGAGCACATTTAAAGACAAGAGGTCTTCCTCAGCCACAATGGAGCAGGCTGTCATCTGAGATACTCTCGTTCTTCCTCATTCAAAAAATGTGCCAGAGATGTCTTTTGCAACCGATCTTCCTCTACTTTCCTGCATGAAACCTGTCCTGGTTTTGGGATCTTCTGGGGAGGCCCTGGTTGCTGTCCCACGGACCTTTCAGGTGCATTTGGTGGAAGGCAAGAGGGCTGCTTGGGGGCTGCTCTCAGGATTGGGAACCCCTTCTTAGTCTTGCCATTTTCATTAATATTCTGCTTCCCCCGATTTGGGACACAAGGCAGGTTCTGACCATTAAAACAACCGTTGTTTTTGTTGTGTGTCTTGAAGTGGTTTCTGACTTATGGAGACGCTATCCTGGGTTGTTCTTGGCAAGATTTGTTCAGAGGAGCTTTGCCATTGCCTTCCCTTGAGGCTGAGAGAGTGTGACTTTCCCAAGGTCACCCAGAAGGTTTCTTTTTTAAATCTTTATTGTATTAAAAGACATATTTTGTGACAGCAGCTAGAACAGAAATAGCTAAATTATGGAAATCTGATAAGAGACCAACTTGGGGAAACTGGATGCTGAAAGTAAATGAGTCCAAGGAATTGGGTAGACTATCATATATAGGCCAAAATCATGATAAAGGCAGAAGAAAGGAGGAGTGGAAGAAAGTTTTGATAAAGTGGGGAAAAGAATGGGAATTAAATTGTCGCTAGTGGAGGATTAATCAAAGTCCTCTCTTTTTACTGTTCTCAGTGGATTTGGGAGAATGAAATTTAAGAACCTTTAAGAATATTATGCTATGCATGTTATAAATTGAATATAAGAATATTCTGTTTCTTTTAGCTTTCTTATATAAATCCCAGGTCAACAGAGGATGATTGAATGACTCACTGTGTATATTAAAAACAACAGAGAGAGATCCATACAATGAAATTGATGTAAACATCTGTATAAATATATATTTCTTCAGTTGTTGTTAACCTTACAAAATAGTAAGAGAAGTAAACAAAATTTCTTTGTAAAATTGAAAGAAAAAAATTGCAGTTTCTTTCTTTTTTTACTTAAATTGTAAAGGAATAATTCACAGCTAGACTTCATATTTCGGAGGGAGGTTTCAAGGCGAAGGACATTCAAATGGGCTCAGATTCAGAAGATGGAAAAGGAAGACTTAAGAGGGTCCCAAATGACCAGTCAAGACTCAGATTTGCTTTTACAAGCAATTTTTATTTGGATTATGTATTGGTCGTGTTTTATGTATTTGGAAACTTAAATAAAGATGAATTAAAAAAAATACATATAGCTTATAACAAACAAATGAAGAATATTTAAATTACCAAACGTACATAGGAATGCCATAGATACATATAATTCTAAATGCAAAATACATTAGAATAAACTTCCAAACCTAAAGCGACAGCTAGCTCCTTTCTTTAAATAATCCTCTTTTATCTCTAGCTAACTAGTCTCTACATCTTTTCTTGTTCTTACCTGCCCTCAAGTCGATTTAGACTCATGGCGACCCTATGGATGAGACTCCATAATTCTCTATTTATCTTCATACTTGACCTATACCAATTTTATTTTGAATTGGAATTATTCCCTCCCCTTTTCAGTGTAAATCCTTTGTACATATTCCCCCAGATATTATCATTTCTTCCCACAATACATAGTAATCTTCATTACAAATTTGATGTTTATATAATCTTTATTATTTACTGAGCCATAAAAATAGAAAAAAAGATATAAATCCAGTATCCATAACATCACTGTCACAAATCTTTCAGTTTCCTTGGACCCGCTTTCTGCTTTCTGTCTTCTTGGCCTTTCAAAGAGCTCACTTTCATAATATTATAACCGAACCCTGCTTTTAAACACAACTTTTATGCTCAACTCTAAAACGTATGAACACAATATATCCCAATTGCTTATTGATAATATCAGTTTTCATTTATGTTCTTATCTATTGTCAAAATACCATATGCATAACTTCGCAGTATTCGATTCCTTCTTTATCATGCTTTACTTTAAGCAGGAGACTCAAACTTTCTTCTACTAACCTATAATTAATCAGAGAATAGAGATACACATTTAAACCTATTTTTGAAGAACAGACTTTGTAGATTCAATTCCAGTTAATTCAAACCTCAACGAGCTTCAGATTTCAGTTCCATTCTTTTCCCATTCCTCTTCTCTTTTTCCATATCGTAATTCTGAGCCCTACAAGAGAGTTTCTCCCGTTCCCTGTAATCATTAACTCTCTGCATACAATTTTCCCTTCTTGGAGTCTCATCTGACTTCCATAACTTTGCTATTTCAATTCTAGCTGCTGTTACAAGATATAATATAATCTTCCAATATTGTCTTCCGTCCTGTGGGCTTAAAATCGAAGTTATATTGAGTAAGTACAACTTAGGGCTCATTGGGAATTTTATTCCCAATATCTGCTGTATTGAGTCATGTACTTTCTTCCAAAATGTCTGATTTCCCTGCAATGCCACCATATATGATAGATGTTTCCCTTTTCACAATCACACCCCCAACAATTAATTCCACTGTGCTAATTTATAAGGGTTTTTTAGCTTCCATGGGGTGTAATATCACCTGTTCATTATTTTCATGTGGTTCTCTTTTAGATCCTGTGCTTCTGTAAATTTACTTGTTCTATTCCAGGCGTTTTGCCATTCTTCCATTTCAATTTTGCATCCCATATCCTGCGCCCATTTCCCCATATACTCTTTTACAGTCTCCTGTTCCATATTCCTCCTCAACAGTAGTTTGTGTCATTTGGATATCTTTTTCTTATCAGGTTGCCAGAACAAATCATCCAATTCGTTCAGTCTAGCTTAGATCCCTATTGTTTTGTCGTCTACCAGAAATCTTTGTTTTAGCTGGTAGGAATTAAACCACTGTCTATTATGTCCATCCTTGTTAATATCTTCCCTAGATCTTATCGACCAATTCCCTGATTGATCCTTCTTAAGCCAATGTTTGTAAGTGAGCCAATTACTGATGCTTATCCATCTACCGAAGAGTGCCTTCTGGGCCGATGTCCGAAGTGGTAACTTAAAACAAAATGTCTTTTTAATCTTTTTCCAAGTGAGTAGTAAAGATTTCCTCATTGGATGATTATTGAAATCTTTATTCATCCCCAACTTCTCATAACATAAGAAGGCATTTCAACCAAATCTCAACTGCACAGCCTCTAGATCAAGCATTTCTTTGTCCTCTAATTTAATCCAGTTTTGGATCCAAATTAGATTACATGCCCAGTAATATAATCTGAAGTCTGGGAGCGAATAGCCCCTCTCTCTGAAGCATCTTTGAGCTCCTCCGAGGTTTGTGTCCTTTCCATATGAATCTTTTTAGCTCGGCTTCCCAACCTTTAAATATCTTATCCTTAATCTCTATTGGCAAATTTTGTAGAAGAAACATAATTTTCTGTAGAACTGCCATTTTGATTATGGCAATTCTGCCTAGTAGTGAAAGATTTAACCAGCCCCATGTCCTTAAATTTTATCTTATGTCTTTCCATACCCCTAAATAATTATTGTCTTTAGAAATCCCAATTCCGAAGCACCTCAGTTTCTTTCCTACTTGGAAGCCCGGTTTCCTCTTTCATTCCTCTACCTCTTCTCCAGTCATATTTTTAGTTATCAACACTGTCTTGTCTTTATTGATTTTCAGTCCTGTGGATTTGCCGAACTCCTGTAGCTCCTGTAGCAGCGGTTCTCTGCCCCGATTTGGGTCCTCCAAAACTGTTACCACGTCATCCGCAAACGCTCTTATCTTGGTTTCCTTTCCTTTCCTGTTAATCCCTTTTATATTTGGATTACCTTTAACAGAGGAAATCAAGATTTCTATCACTTCTAAGAATAAGAGCGGTGATATCGGGCATCCTTGCCTTGTGCCCTTATTTATCATACATCCTTGGGATCTTTCTCCGTTGATAATTAAGCTCTTTGCCGATTATATATTTGCCTTACTGTCTCCCATTTCCATACTTTTTACCACTTCTATCAAAAAATCCCATTTCACGCCGTCGAAGGCTTTCTCCGTGTCAATAGCAATTAGGGCATATTTTTTCTCATTATGTACTTGGTAAAATTCAAGACAATTTATAATCGTTCTGATATTGATCCTAATCTATCTGCCTGGTAAAAACCCGTCTTGCTCCTTCCCAAATGTCGAATTCAAAATTCCCATCAGTCTGCTGGCAAGTATTTGTGTGAATATCTTATGATCAGTGTTCAGCAAACGTATTGGTCTATAATTAGTCATTACCAAGCTGTCCTTTCCTTCTTTAGGAATTAAAGTGACACTCGCTAGCTCCCATGAGTCTGGAATCCCCTCTGCATTAATAGGATTAAACCATTTATATAGTGGATCCACTAGTTCCCCTGGAAATGTTTTATAATATCTAGCTGTAAATCCGTCCACTCCAGGGGATTTCCCCTCTTTATCATCTTCTTATCTTCCCTCCGTCTATGGGGCCTGCAAAGGGAGGGGGCTTCCTTTCCTGGGGAGGCCATGGTCTAGATCTTCCCTGTCTATGGGGCTTCAAAAGAAGGCTCCAGGGCAGAGGAGAATGTGGCCCAACAGAGGGACCCTACCATTTCCCCAAATGAGCACATTCTCCGTCTCTCTGTCCGGAGGCAGAGCCCTCTTTCCCAAAATGGCTGCTGAGGGAGTCCTATCTAAATGTCTTTCAGCAGCCCCCTTTATGCCATCTCTTCCCTTGGCACTTTCCTTCTTTCCTTCCTTTAACCTCCATCCCTTCAAGGAAGGGGGCTTTCAGGCAAAGAACTAACAATGGCTTCCATGTCCTTTCTGCATGTTCCCAGAGGAGGATCACTGGGATCTTTGCAGGGTTGTTGTGAAGGGTAAGGAAAGGATGTGTGTGTGTGGGGGGGGGGGGGGCTAATTCAGATCTTGTGGGCCTCTAAGCCTAGTTGCTGGGGGGGTATCCCTCTCCCCAGAAGGGGCTTTCAGGTCCCTCCTTCTGCCTGCTCTTGGCTTTGGCCTAAATCTGGGCTCTTCTCTCCTCCACAGAGCCCCCTTCCCCAGGGAAAACCCCTTCCCCCCAGAAAGCTGTTGTTTCCAATGCTATTGAAGCCTATGCTATCTGATGCTTTTTATTTGTCACAAAAGTATTTTGACTGGGAACCTCCCCTCTTCCCAGAGATGAAGAGGGTGCCCCCATTGGAAGACCAAAGAGGGGGGCTTGCGATCCCTTATCTCCCCCCAAATGAGGAGGAAAGCAGGGAGGGTCTCTCCTCTGCCCCACTTTCCAGGAGGGAGGGGCTCCTCAAAGCCCTTTTTACATCTTAAGGACCCTGCCCCTCCCCCCATGGCCATGCCCCTCCTCAAGTGCCCCCTCCCCCCTTTTTCTCATACAGTTCTCTCCTCCACTTCCATCTCTTCCTCCCTCTGAACAGACTGTGAGGGCAGCAATGGCTTCAGGGCCTGAGCATGTGCACATGCCCCAAAGGCCCCTCCTGAGCATGCGCAGGGATCGCCAGGGCCTTGCTGCTGCTGCTGAGGCTTATTCTGTTGACAGCCTTTGCGGAAAGGGAAGGAGTGCACCCTTCTTTCCTTTCTTCCTTCCTTTGAGGAGACTTGGAGGATGCCAGAATGGAGCCCAAGGAGGAGCTGGACTCAGGAGGGAAAGGGAAGGAAGGAAGGCTCTGCTTTGTACATAGAGCTCTATCTGTCTGTTTGGTATGTGTTTGTGTGTGTTTGCCTCTTTTCTTCTTATGGCTGGGAATGGAGCTGAGGACTGATGAGAGAATAAAGTGTATTTTGTGCAAATTCAGAACTTCTGTGCATCAAAGAGTCAAACACATTGAAATAACAAATAACTTTATTGAGAACACATTATCAGAAATTCAGTGTTTAAACCAGAACTGTCCTCCCCAAGACAAAGAATACATTGAAACCCCAACACCTAGAACCCCACCCTCTTCCAATCCTAGCCCCCACCCTCAGTTCCCACAGTCTATGCCCCAAAGGGAACAAGGCCCCCTTTGCCATTCCCAGAAACTAGCCCCTTTCTGTTAACACCTGCCCCCACCTTTCTTCAGACAACATCCCACACTTTCCAAAAGCTATCATTCCCATAACTATTCTAGCCAGTTGTAAAAAAAATCCCATCATCCCCTATCTAGCTAACCTATACCATGACCCATAATCCCCAGCCAAGTTTATAACCTGAAGCAATTATCTATACTAATAGCAATTAAACTTAACAAACTATAACTTTAAAACATAAACAGACATATAGACAGACAAATGTAACACACAAAATCACAAGGGCCTTTTCTTTGCACCATTGGATTGAAAATATACTTTTTGTATTCCTTATTGACAAAAACTGTTAGTTTACTGCTGAGATTTGAGTGGCTTCTCTCCTGTGTGGACTCTCTGATGTCTCACTAGGTGTGACTTTGAAGAAAAACATTTTCCACAATGCTGGCATTTGTATGGCTTCTCTCCTGTGTGGACTCTCTGATGTATCACTAGGTTTGACTTCCGAGAGAAACATTTCCCACAATGCTGGCATTTGTATGGCTTCTCTCCTGTGTGGACTCTGTGATGTATCACTAGGTTTGACTTTGACAAAAAACATTTCTCACAATGCTGGCATTTGTATGGCTTCTCTCCTGTGTGGACTCTTTGATGTTTAACTAGGCTTGACTTCTCAGAAAAACATTTCCCACAACGCTGACATTTGTATGGCTTCTCTCCTGTGTGGACTCTCTGATGTTTCACTAGCTCTGACTTTGAAGAAAAACCTTTCTTGCAATGCTGGCATTTGTATGGCTTCTCTCCTGTGTGGACTCTCTCATGACTCACAAGTTCTTCTGTAAAGAAGGACAATCACAGTCAAGAATGAATATCAGAATTAAGAGAGGAGGGTGTTACCCCAATTTTTAGCCCTTGCTGAACCCTCCCTATTTGATATTAAATTAATAAAGTTGCTGAGAGTGACCTGAGCATGACACTATTGCAGATGTCCCCAAATCCATGGAACAATTGTATCCCTACTGACAGGAGCAAAGAAGAGATTGTAGTAGAACTGCCTTAAGGGAATCAGTCGAAGCAGATAGTCAAAGGGCTGTTAAAAAAATATTCCATTAAACATGATTTAAAATATTTTGATTGACAAGTGGCATCATTTCCTGTGAGACTGCCATAGAGTACTGAGTCAGAGCCCAAAGCATGATGCAATCTAACTGCAGAGGTCACTTCATGCTGTTTGGCACCAGGAGATGACTCACAACCAATACAGTATACAGCTCACATGCGGATTGGTGTGGATTGGATTGGAGTTGTGTGTACAAGAGATGGTGAAGTTGATGGAAGTCAGAGAGCTTGCAAAGATTTGTATTATTTTGCAACTCAGGATAGAGAACCTCGAAGGACTTGGGTGAAATCAACTGTGTCTGTGAGTTACTTTTAAGTGTGGACAGTAGTTAGTGCATTGCCAAAACCTATATCTGGATATTTGTTTCCATACTTTGCTATGTTATTGTTGAGCTGAATCAGGAAGTGTTTCTTTCAGATCACGCTGTACATTGGCTTATGAACAGGACTGGAATTCAGAGCCAAGAAGGACCTGAGAGCCAGTGTGCTAATCCCTTTTGTCTGAGGTATTTGCATCAAGCATCCATTGCATTTAATTTGGATTCAGACAATTTTTTCCCCACCCAGGAAACATACTAAAGCAATTTAAACCATTTTGAACCCTCAGTCTCTGTCCGTAAGCAACAATTTCAGTATAAATGTCCGCCCCGATATTTACTGTTCTTTGGCGTCAGTCCCGTTGCAGAGAGACACTCTGTTGGTTTACATGGCTAAGCTCCTCAATATACTCAACAAACCCACTTTCCGTTCCCTTGCAGGACCCTCAGCAATTCGAATCAAGAACATTCTAGGAAATGTATTACCATTAATATAGCTTTACATTCTTTACCAATCCCACCTTTGTTACTTACCTCTTGTGTGTATGTACGAATGCTTTTGTGTGTGTGTGTGTGTGTGTGTGTGCGCGCGTGCAAGCGTGTATTTTGCTTTTTCCCTAAATAAAACATAAAAACCCAATTGAAATGCCTCTGGAGTTATGTGAGATTGCATGCCTGGTATAGTTGGGCTGACCTCCGAGGTCACTGTTGCCTGAACAAAATTATGTCTCTTCTTTGAGCTAAGTACCAAATCCCCCCCCCCCAAAGCATAGCACTTCCAAGTGTCCTCCCCAGACTCCAGCATTTTGGGTAACAAAGGGCCTCTGGAACCAAAAATACAGCTGAGCAAGCTCAGGATGGAAAATAAAAGTGCTTTTTCTCTAATTGTGTCCTCCTTTCCTTCCTTCCTAAATATTACTCATAATTACTCTAAATAAAACCACTTAATATGTCTGAAAACAAGGACCTGATCCGGTTCTCATTAGTTCACTGAAACCAGTTTTGAAAATCTGTCAGAATTGCCTCCCAATCCCCAAGGCCCCTCTCCTGGCCCTTCCCAGGGGTCCCTTCCTCTCCGCACAGAGCTAGGCGATCCTGGCTTGGCTCCTGCCTTCCCCTCCTGGCTCCCAGATGCATGACCCCCTTCCCTTTCTCCCTCCACTCTCCAACCTTCTTTCTTGCCCATCAGCATCTCATTTTCAGCATCTCTTCCCTGCCTTTCATTTTTCACTTTCTGTCTGTCTCTTTATCACAGACATATACCCACAGAGTGTGATGCATAAAAGGGGCACTTTGAGGCCCATCTATTGAGAAAGGCGGGATAATCAATATACAAATAATTCATTGGCAAAGGCAGAGCAAAGGAGCTGGGACCTGGACTTCAATTTTGGTGAGGGTCAAGCACCAGGGAGCAGCCTTAAAACAGCCTTAAAACATTTATAAGACAGGCATGGAGTACTGATGGGGTTTGGAGGAGATCTCAGGGGCAACCCCACATTGTATTGCTGGGGGAGGGGGGCGAATGAAATAATATTTTGCCCCTCAGCATCCCACAGCATCCCTTTGGGGAAGTGGAGGCCATTTTACCACTGTTGGGCCCTCCCTGGGCCACTGCAGGCCCAAGAGAGGTCTTTCCCTCAAGAAGACTCTCCAGAGCTTTAAAAGGATGGAAGAGGCACCAAAAAAGGTTGTAAACTTGCTCAAGGGTGTGCTGAGTACCATTTGGGTGTGAAAAGCATTAATCTCAATGACTTCTTTCCACAAAATCCTAGAATAGGCAGTTTAGGATGGAGTAATTAGAATCCTTAGAAACTGGAGAGCAATAGTGCCTCACTGAACTACAGATTCAAATATTCTACATGATGTTGCTATCACAATTAAACTAGGCTTGACAGGGATCTAGGACTCCCAGTAGACCACAAGTTGAACATGGGCCAACAGTGTGATGCGGCAGCTACAAAGGCCCATGTGATTCCTGACTACCTCTATATAAGAATAGTTTCTAGATCAAGAGAAGTAATAGTGCCATTCTATTCTGCTTTGGTCAGGCCTCACTTGGAATCATCCTGTGTCCATTTCTGGGCCCCACAATTCAAAAAGGATGTTGACAAATTGGAGCATGTCCAAAGGAGGGCAACCAAAGTGGTGAAGGGTCTGGAAACCATCAAGCCCTATGAGGAGCAGCTTAGAGAGCTGGTTATGTTTATCCTGGAGAAAAGAAGATAAAGAGTGGATATGATATCCATTTTTAAGTATTTGAAAGGGTGTCATTTTGCGCAAGGAGAAGGCTTGCTTTTTTCTGCTACAGAGAAAAGGATACACCACAACGGATGCAAGTCACAGGGAAAGAGGTTCTACCTAAACATTAAAAGGAACTTTGTGACAGTAAGAGCTCTTTGACAGTGGAATATACTCCTTTAGAGTTTGGCGGAGTCCTCTTCTTTAGGGGGCTTTAAAAAGAGGCTGGATGGTCATCTCTTGGGGGTGATTTGAATGTGTATTCCTGCAGGGCAGAAGGGGGTTGAACTGGATGGCCCTTGTGGTCTATTCCAACTCTATGACTCTATAATTCTAGTGGAACCATAGCGACATGATAATATAGTATGAAAAGGCCTTCAGTCTTTATAGAAAGAGCAATGGATTCAGGTTCCTTACCTACAGAAGCCACATTCTCATAATTGTCCATCATAACATAATTGTACAAAAGTTTCTGTTTCTTCGTCAACAGATTCCATTCATCTTTGGAGAAATATACTGCCACATCTGCAAAGGTCACCTGAAATAGAAAATAGCCCTCATCCAGATAGTGACTAAACAAAAGGGGAGGAAAGCACATGTTGCAACCAAATATCATTTCACCACTTCAGAATTCAGTCCAGGAAATAAACTTTAAATTCTGTCAACAAGGAAAAAATCTACTGCCTTTGAGATCAATTTGGTTTGCATCCTTTCAATATAATAAACAATATAATTTAGGCCATGGCTGGGATACTGAGGATGGATTAGGATACTGACTATTCCAACACATATAGTACATTTAGCCACAAAAGAATTAAGGTGCATTAAGCCATTTCTTCCCAAATTTCAGAGGCAAATTTCATTTTTAAAAAACAGTTCTGGGGAGGACTCTGGATTTCAGGGCCACTGGGCCCACCCCCAATTTAGATCCAGATATGGTCCCCCATATCCCCAACATTTCACAGACAGGAAAAGCAGGGCACATGTGGACAAGCAGAAGCAGAAGGTGGTGAGGATGGCCAAAGTTGTTTATGAGGAAGATCACACAAGCTAGGAAGGGCACAGTAGTTTGCTTTTGCCTCCACCTCCTGAGCCAAAAAGGAAGACCCTTGTTACTTATCTCCTCACCTCTCCCCCCCTTTTGAGTTGATGGGGTGCAAACCCCTTAGAAGTCATTTTTCAGCAACCCAAGAGACCTGAGGATAAGGGGGAAAGTGAGAGGAGGAGAGAGAAACCGGGACATTTTTGAAAGCCCCTGAAAAAGTGGGGTGACAGAGGATTAACCATTACTTTCTCTGCCAAACTGGGACAAGATGTTCTCCACTTGCTTTCATGAGCTGGCCCAGCAGTGACACAAATAAAACTAATAGTCAGGATGGCGACTCACCAAAGAGTTGGTCTTGGACAGCCTCTTTCTCTTGGAGCCCAACTCCCTCCACTTGGCCTCTGTGTTGGCCATTAGGTGGGAAGGGGGGGTCATGGTGGCCCTGCACTTGGGTCTCTTCCAGCAAAATATGCCCCTTAGCTGTGTACAAGGAGGCCAAGATGAAGTTTCTGAGAAAAGAGACTAGAGTTAGGCTTGGTTTGTCAAGAAATCCTGCGTCACTCAAAGACATAGAGAACAGCATGCTGCTAGTGAGACACACAGGTGACATATGCCTCCTTTGATCCAATGCAGAGGTGGGTATCTCCTTCCTCCCTCTTCACCAAACAAAGCCCCCTGGACCTAGCATAGATTCACTTCAGCTCCCCTACACAACAGATACTCCATGTTAAAATGCTTTTCATGTCGCTATGTTATGCAGCACGTGAGGCAACATGTTAACGTATGGTGCCAGATTCTCCACCTTGACTGTAGTCAGTAGCTTGTGAGCTGAAGAAACACCTGTCGCTTTCTCAATGAGCAGAGAGACACTGTAGTCTTCTCTCAGATGAGGCTCTTATTCATATAAGAAGTTCCACTGTGTACAACACTATATACATCGACACCCTCCACCATCCACACCAGTAACAACCCACTCTGAGGCACACACTGTCTGACTCTTCCTCAGTGACAGTTGAGAATGACAGTTGACAGTTGCATCAACATTCCAATGATGCTCTGTTTAAATGCTGACACATCTAACTGCCACTAGAGCTGTCAATGACTTCCACAACACCTCCATCTAGTGGCCACATGCATGTCATTTCCTCAGACCTGTTCACCATGGTCCTGACACTCCATGCCTTGTGAGAGTGGAGGGCGGTCAGGGGATGGGGAATTGGAGAGGACCCTGGCTATGTCCCTGTAGCTAGATGTGAAATGAGCGCATCATCTGCTGAAACCTCCTGACCTCCCCAGTGGCCCTCAGAGGAGAATGCCTTCCTTTTGCTTCTGGCTAGAGAAACACAGCTGGAGGCTTCTCCAATGCCTCGCACCCAACACTCTCATCAGGCATGGAATGACCATGGAGCATGGCTTCCACAATTCCCATGTTTCATTTTGTATTCCTTCTCATTTCACATCTATTTTAAACCTCTCCCTCATTTGATGATAAAGATACCAGTGACAATCTATGTTCTTCTTGTGTTTTGATCTCTAGTTTTCCTTGCAATTCTTTCAGTACATCCTTGTATCTTAAACATTTAGTTTTCTGGATACTTTTCCTCCCAAAAAGAGCCTCATGCGGCAAACACCATAAAGGTATTTTTGGACATATTCTACACTTGTTTTCCCCAGATCTTCAATAGAGCTTTTCTTACGAAATTATTTATGCTTTCTTTATGAACTTTCTCTTTACCGTAAATTAGGAATCCATGCCACTCAAATCTTAAATGTTCACCCTCCGGACATAACAACTGTTCATTCTCTGACATAAGCCATTCTCTAGTCCAAACTAAACAACAAGCAGCATAATAAAGTCCTCCTCTACTTTTGTCATCACAAAGTATTTTCATTTTATCCTGGCTCTTTTTTTAATTCCAAATAAATTTTGAGATTTCCTTTTGCCATAGATTCAATGGATTTTCATTCTGGATGATGGGTATTGCTTGAAACAGAAACAGTATTTCAGGAAGGAAACTCATTTGGATCAGTGATATTGTTCCTAATAGCGATAAGTGTAATTTCCCCCATTTTTCTAGGTCTTTTCTGATTTCCTTCCATGTGTCTCATAGTTATTGTAAAATGGATATGAGTTTTTATTTGTTACATTTATTCCTAAATATGTAACTTTCTTTCTCACTTTAAATCCACTAATTTCTTCCTGCATTTGTTCTTCCTTTTCCTCATATTTTTTGTTATTAATGTTATTTTGTCTCTGTTTACTTTTAGTCCTGAAACGTATTTGAAACCCACTATTACATCAATACAAATGTCGTCTGAGAAGACGCTCATTTTAAACTCAGTTGTTTTTAATTTTTATCCCATTGATCTTATTTTCTAATCTTATCCTATTATTCAGTGCTTCAAGAATCAGAATGAACAAAAAGGGTGAAAGTGGGAAAGCTTGCCATTTACCTTTAGAAATCTTAAATTCCTCTGTTTTTTTTATAGTTAATAATTAGTTTGGCACTTTGATCTTTATACATTGCCTTTATCAATCTTAAAAAAGAAGCTCCTATTTCGATTTTTCAAGTGTTGCAAATAACATATCCCATCCTATGTTATTGAAGGCCTTTTCTAAATCAACAAAGAGAAGTGCAAGTTGTTTTTTGTTGTGCCTTTCAAAATATTGAATTATATTTAAGATGTTTTGTATGTTATCACTGAGTTGTCTGTGAGCGAGAAATCCCAATTGGTCCTTTTGAATTTTTGTCTTTAAGAATTTTTTTTAGTCTATCGGCAAAAATCATAGAAAATAGTTTATAATCCATATTTAATAAAGAAATTATAGCTCTTTACCTCAGTTGCATCTATATCTTCTTTTAACAGCAAAGTTATATTATATTGTTTCCATGTTTCAGGATAATGGTTTTCTTTAATAATAATAAAATAAATGTTTTATTTGTATACCGCCCTTCCACAAGATCAGGGCGGTTTACATCATTAAAATACAAGCAAAATCACACCATACTAAAATTGCAAAACAGAACAGAAGAAGAAAAAACAACAAATGCCCCCGGGTTAGTCGACCATTGCCTGTGCGGTCTTGTGGCGGGGGGGGGCCTATAAGGACTTAATCGGGGAATGCAACTTTAAACAGGTGAGTCTTCAACTCCCGTTTGAATTGGGCCAGGGAGGTAACTGAGCGGAGCTCTATGGGCAGCGTGTTCCAAAGGGCCGGGGCGGCGATGGAAAAGGATCTCCTGGAAGTGGAGGATAATCTCGCCCCAGGAACCCTAAGGAGTTGCTGCCCAGATGTTCTGAGGGTGCGAGGCGGAATGTATGGGGAGAGGCGGTCCTTCAGGTATCCTGGGCCCAAGCCATTTAGGACTTTATAGGTCATTACCAGCACCTTGTATTGTGCTCGGAAGCGGATGGGCAGCCAATGGAGGTTTTTTAAAACCGGTGTAATATGGCTGGTCCTGGGAGTGCCAGTGACCAGCCTAGCAGCCATATTCTGCACCATTTGAAGCTTCCGGGTTTGGTACAAGGGCTGTCCCATGTAGAGTCCATTGCAGAAATCCAATCTCGAGGTTACCAGGGCATGTACTACAGTTTCAAGGTCTCTCTGGGCCAGGTATGGGCGCAGCTGGCGAATAAGCCGAAGCTGATAACAGGTGCTCTTGACCGTCGCATTCACCTGAGCAGTCAGGTGAAGCGACGAGTCAAGAAGCACCCCCAGACTGCGCACGGAGTCCTTCACAGGGAGCGTGACCCCGTTTAGGACAGGTGGAACCACCGCCATTCCTGGACCAGGGGAACCTATCACGAGTACCTCCGTTTTCTCTGGATTCAGCTTGAGTCGGTTTTCCCTCATCCAGCCCATTACTGACTCCAGACAGGCCACGAGAGGAGAGACGCCATCCTCGGTCACTGCATCAGTCGGAGACATAGAGAAAATTATTTGGGTGTCATCAGCGTACTGATAACCCCGCGCCCCATGTCTCCGGATGATCTCTCCCAGCGGTTTCATGTAAATGTTAAATAGCATGGGAGACAGAATGGCTCCTTGAGGGACCCCAGTTTTAAGGGCCCTCTCAGCGGAGCACACGTCTCCCAGCTGCACCATCTGGGATCTCCCAGAGAGGTAGGAGCGGAACCACTGGAGCGCAGTGCCCCCAACTCCCACCTCTGCCAGGCGTCCCAGAAGGATACCATGGTCTATGGTATCGAAAGCCGCTGAGATGTCCAAGAGCACCAACAGGGACACGCTTCCCCTGTCGATGCCCAGACGGAGATCATCGACCAAGGCGACCATGGCCGTCTCTACCCCATAACCCGCCCGGAAGCCAGTTTGAAATGGGTCCAGATAATCCGTTTCATCCAGGATCCCCTGAAGCTGGATTGCAACCGCCCTCTCGATCACCTTCCCTAAAAATGGCAGCAGTGAAACAGGCCGGTAATTATTATACACCAGGGGGTCGAGGGAGGGCTTTTTTAACAAAGGTTTTACCACGGCCAATTTAAGAGTGGGTGGAAATTGCCCTTCCTTCAATGATGTATTAATTATCCGGCGTAACAATGAAGTTACAGCCGGTCCCCCCTGGGCTGCTAGCCACGAGGGACAGGGATCGAGAGAGCAGGTTGTCTTCCGAACACTTCCGAGGATCATGTCCACATCCTCGGTACTGACCGACTCAAACTGATCCAGCTTAACTAAGTCCACGGAGGCCCTGGACGCCTCTACGTTAGGTTCTGCCTGAATGTTGGCGTTAAGATCATCGCTTATGCGAGAAGTTTTATCCACAAAAAAGTCGTTAAATAAGTCACAGCAGGCCTTAGAAGGTTCAAGGATCTGGTTCAGGGCAGGAGGGAGCTGAGTGAGCTCCCTGACTACCCTGAACAACTCTGCTGGACGCGACTCCGCGGACGCGATACGAACACCATAGAACGAGTTCTTTGCTGCTCGTATCGCCTCTCCATAGTCCTCTAACCGTTGGGCTAGGAGAGTCTTGTCATCTAAGCGATGGTGTTTCCGCCAACGGTACTCTAGCCGTCGCAGCTCCCGCTTCCTAGCCCGGAGATCTTCCGTATACCAGGGCTTTCGTTTGGAAGCTGGTCTGAGAGGGCGCTTGGGAGCGATGCTGTGTATAGCCCTCGAGAGACCGGTATTCCAGATACCAGTCAGGGCATCAACAGAGTCGCCGTCGCTTCCAGCCATATACCCCTCAAGGGCATCCTGGAACCGGCCAGGTTCCATTAGCCTTCGAGGGTGGACCATCCTAGTAGGTCCACCACCCCCGGGGGGGATCTGGGTAGAGACCTTGATTTTCGCCTCAACCAGGAAGTGATCCGTCCATGGCAAGGGAGAAATATCAGATATTTCCACCCACGGATTTTCCGCATCTGAACAGAAGACCAAATCGAGAGTATTACCCGCTCAATGCGTAGGACCCTGAATTAGCTGGGACAGGCCCATGGCAGCCATGGTATCCATGAATTCACGAGCCGCACCGGGTGGAACATAGCTGGCCGTGAGGGAGATGTTGAAGTCGCCCAGGACAAGTAGCCTGGGCGTCTCCAGCATCAGCTCAGCGACCAGCTGTGTCAGCTCGTTAAGGGAGTCCGTTAGCGCACGGGGTGGCCGATACACCAACAGAATCCCTAGACTGTCCCTAGCTTTAAGGGTCAGGTAAATACACTCGATATAGGACGTCTGTCTGATGTGGTTCCTGGTGAGGGTCACGGTGTTCCTATGGATCAAGGCCACACACCCCCCCCGCCCACCTAACCTGCGCTGGTCCTTCACCGAGAACCCGGCAGGCAGGGCCTGAGCCCACACTGCATCCCCTTCAGGCCCCAGCCAGGTCTCGGTAATGCAAGCCAGATCACACCTTCGGTCCTCCAACATATCATGGAGGATGTGGGTCTTGTTGTTGATTGATCTGGCATTGCACAGGAGCAGCGACAGGGTTTGTGGTACGGTTGGAGCGACCCTCAGGTCCCTTCGGTTGGGAGGGGGATAGGAAGGAGAGATGGATATGAGGCATCTATCTCGGCTTCCCCTGGAACGCAAATCCCTCCTCCCACCGCCATATCTCCCCCTGCCCCACACAACCTCAATAGGAGCTCCGCTCACCCACCCTACACAAGCAAATAAGGGGCAGAGGTCAGCCACTGCAGGCATCCTCTGCCCAAACTAACCCACAGCTTCCCTAGCCCCGTAAAAGCTCCGCAGCTACGCCCCCCTGCTTCCTCGCCGGAGCCCGCGGCCCAAGCCGCGCTACAGCCGGGTGGCCTCCTCCCGGGGTGTCGGAGGTGCGCATCTGCGCACCGCCCCGGGAGTGCCACCCACGGACTGCGGAGCGCCCAGAGGGACTCTTGCCACAAGCTGCTTTGGCCCGTTGGCGGCAGCCGGAGTGAGGGGCACTTTAAGACTCTGGAGGGAAGGCTGGGAGTGGGGCTCACCTGGTGAGAGCGGTGAGCTCTTAAGCCGCACGCCAGACCTCCCCGCCACGCCCCCCTGCTTCCTCGCCGGAGCCCGCGGCCCAAGCCGCGCTACAGCCGGGTGGCCTCCTCCCGGGGTGTCGGAGGTGCGCATCTGCGCACCGCCCCGGGAGTGCCACCCACGGACTGCGGAGCGCTCAGGATGATGTTGTCCCTTCCCTCCCCAGCCCATGCACTCCCCCCGTCCATGCTTTGATGGCATTTAATTTTAATTTGAGTGGTGTTAACAATTGATCCTCAAATACTTTATAATAACTGACGGTGAAGCCATCAGTCCTCGTGTTTTCCCTTTTTTAAACTTTTTCTTATTACTTCAATGATTTCTGCTGCTGTGATCGGTCCATTTAATCTATTTCTTTCTATTTCTATACTCATTTTGGAGATATGTAAATTCATTTTATAAACCCAGTTAAACTAGTAACTTACAAAGCTCTAGTAAACAGCATGTACACACACAATCCCCACACAAAGGACGCACTGGCGCACTGTGTGTCTGGGGTCTGGAAATCTCACTTCCACCTTCTGGGAAGACAATGCTGCCAGAGACTGAATTTGGGGCTTTATTGTTGGGGCGTGGAAAGATGCGCTCTGTCCACCATGACCACCTGAAAAAGTTGAACCACGTCAACAGGACGCCACAGAGAGGGAATCTGAAGAGGTGTCTGCAAAGATATTCAAGGAAAATATTTCTTCACCACTGCAAACGGCCTTGAGCTCCCGGCTTGAGAAATAAGAACAATAGCACTTCAAGCTTTCACCCTACACGAGGGCTTTAATAAATAAGTTATTTTGTCAACCAATCAACAATAACAACAAAACAGAGAGGCGGTTACTCTAACATCCAACTGTCATAATTGACACACTCTCTCAGAAGGACTGGCAGCATCAACATTCCATAATGCAAGTGTCGACTGTTAACTGCCACTGGAATTTGACTGTTTACAATACTTAGCTCACAGCTGGTCTTGTGGTCACACACGTGTCATTTTCTAACATTTATGCCTGCAAATCATGGGCTCAGTATCTCAGCGGCAACCCTTCCACACAATCCTGGACTGAAAGATTTAAAGAAAGGTCCTCTTTCAGCTCCAGGAATAAAGGCCTACCTTCAGTACAAAAACCCTGATTCCTGCAGCCCCAGAAAGGCCTCTCCTGCAGTCCTTTATGGCCAGAGATTCCTTGGGTCAGAGGCCGTCTCCTCAGCCGTAGAGAAGGGTTGCTCTGAGTGCGAAGGAGGCGGAGGTCCAAGGGCTGAGGGAGGGAAGGCAATGGGAAAAGGTCAGTGCCAATGGCCATGGAGGGAAGAAGGTGACAATGCCTAAGAAACCACTCTGAGTCCCAGCCCTAGGAATGAGTGGCAGGAGTTAGTCCAGGGGGCTGAGGGGGTCTCCTTTCCCAAAGGGGGAGGAAAGGACCAGTGGGACCCTCCCCAGCTAGGGCCCAAAGGAGGGTCTCTTTCTCCACCTCTCTCTCCCAGCCCCCAATGGACAGCCTCCCCACTGGCCCTGAGTCCCTGTCTCCCCTTCCTCAGACCCCCACAGGTCCCTCCCTCCCTCCCTCCCTCCCTCCCTTCGCCCCAAAATGGAGGGCCAGAGGCAAAGGGACACACTTCCTCCCTTCTGGCCCAAGGAGCCTGGCCTCCTTCTCTCTCTGGAGCCTCAGGAGAGAAAGAAAAGCCTCTTTTCAACTGAGGCCTCAGAGAAGGTTCCAGAACATTATTCCCTACAGTCAGAAGAAGCACAAAATGGCCACTGGAACACAAAATGGCTGCCTCTGCCTCAGCGCTTGGCAGTTCTGGCCTTCTGGGAACCCAAAATGGAGGACGAAAGGGCCCCAAAGTTGGAAGGGACCCCAAACAGGATTTCCAAACCTTAACAACACCTAAAATGCCAAACCAAAAGAACATTCCCAGAGTTCGATAGCACTGAGCCATGGCCATTACAGTGGTGCAAAGCAAGAATGCCTAGTGATGGTGGCATTAATGATGATTAAGGCAGCAGCTCCATCCCTCCCCCAGACCTGATAATATCATCATCATCATCATCTTTGCTACTTTTAAACCGGTTTGGGAAGTGGGGTAAAACATAGTCTGAATTGCCCTTACATGTAAGGGTGAAGGGAGCAAGAAACAACAAGCAAAGTCTAAACACTTCCTTTGACCATTGCAGCGTTGGAGCGTGTCGCCACCCTCAAACTGTCAATGGCTCACCTGCAGCAAGGCCAGGAGCAGCACAGAACGTGGCTATACAACTTGGTGTGTGGCGTTCCCCACAACAATGATGTGGGTCTTCCTTTTTTATTTTCAAAAATGTTTATTACACTGAGATATCCCCATGATAGTATTTAAATTACCAAATATTGACCAAATATTAACTATTAATTTAATGGAATGTTATCTCCCTTTTCTTCAAATGTTTTAAGACAACTCCATTCCATTTCCAAATATTATTTTGGTTTCCCTCTTAGTAAGGCAGATACTATATCCATATTTCTAGCTTCATATATCTTAATCAACCAATCTTCGATAGAAGGATTCATTGTAGATTTCCAAACATGAGCAAATAAGATCCTTGCACATGAGACCATATATAAAACAATTCTGTTGTATTTTACTGACTTTATGTTGTGTGTCATGTTTAGTAAAAATAAATGTGGTTCAAAGGGAATATTTATATCAAGAATGGTTTGGATGGTTCCATGAATCCTTTGCCAGAATCCTTGAGCTTTAATGCATGTCCACCAATATGAAAGAAGCTTCCCTCGGGTTCCCCGCATTTCCAGCACTTACTATTGCCAGTTCTGTATATCTGGTGGGTTTTTGGGGGGGTTAGATACCACCTGTATAACATTTATTCTTTATAGTTTAGGCACAGAGTGAATTTATTTGGTCCTTTCCATGATTTTTCCCATTCCTCTATAGTTATAGTTTTATTTATATCACGTGCCCATCTTATCATGCTGTGTTTAATAATTTCATCTTCTAGATCTCTTTCTTTTAATAGTTTATAATATTTGGATATGTGTTTACCTTTTTGGTCCATCATAATTTTATCTATTTAATTGTTATCCATCGTTAACTCAGGAGCTTTATTGTCTGCCTTAAAACGATTGTTTAATTGGTTGTATAAAAACCAATCCTTCATGTTTCCTCTTTCATTAAGTTCTTCCATAGATTTCATATTGTATTTTCCTTCTGGTGTTTGGTTTATTAAATCTCCATATCTTAGCCATGGAGTATCTTTGTCCTTTGTTCTATTGTAATAGGCTTCTTGCAATGACACCCAAAATTGATGTCTCATTTTATACCATGCTTTAAGCAATGATCTTCTTATAACATGATGGTTAAAAGCATTATTATATTTTGGTTTTGTATACCACATATATGCATGTATACCAAGATCCAGGTTAGCTTTTTCTATATTCAAAAATTCTTATTTTCTAATTTGAACCATTCTTCTAACCATTTGAGACAAGCTGCATAATAATAATACAGCTTGAAGTTTGGTAAGTTACATTCCCCCTTGAAGCAAAGATCATTTACTAAGGGAACTATAACAGTTTCGACTCCGTATCCCATCTTGAAGCCAGTTTGAAATAGGTCCAGATAATCTGTTTCATCCAAGACCGCTTGGAGATGAAGAGCAACTGCCCTCAAAATTATGTTGGTTAGAAATGGAAGACGGGAGACCGGTCTGTAATTGTTCATCTCCAAGGGATCTAGGGAGGGCTTTTCCATAAATGGCTGTAACACTGCTTCTTTTAAACATGATGGAAAATAGCCCTAACTAAGAGATGTATCTATGATATATCTCAGGTGATATAAAAAGGGCAAGGGTCAGGAGGGCAAGTTCTCCTCTTCACACTTACAAGGAGCTTGTCCACATCCTCAGTACTCAGATTCAAATTGATCCAGTATGATCTTACTCATGGACACCTCACTTATAGCCTCCGCAATAATGCTGACGTCCAATTTGGCTCTTATCTGAGAGACATTATCTGTGAAATAGTCATTTAAAGCATCATAGTTAGCTGTGGAAGGCTCTAATAATGGGTTCCAGGAGGAAGGTGCCTGAAACAGGTCCCAAATCCTCCCCCCTGACTTCAGCAGTCCCTTTATGCTTCTCTTCCTTTGGCACTTTCATTCCTTTCAGATGCCCCAAAGACCCCTTCTCAGCATACGCAGGGATCGTAAGGCCTTTGCTGCTGCTGCTGCTGTTTATTCCATTGTCGGCCTTTGGAAGAAGGGAAGGACTACGGCCTTTTTTCCTTCCTTCCAGAATGGAGCCCAAGCTGCGGAGCTGGACTCAGGAGGGAAAGGCTGGGAAGGCTCTGGTTTGTACATATAGCTCTGTCTCTCTGAGTATATATGTGTGTTTGCCTCTGTTTTTATGGCTGGGAATGGAGCTGAGGGCTGAGGAGAGAAGAAAGGGTACATTTTGTGCAAATGCAGAATTTCTGTACATCAATGAGTCCAGTGTGTTGAAACAACAAAAACTTTGTTGCAAACACATAATCAGAAATTCAGTGTTCAAGTCAGAGCTGCCCTCCCCAAAACAAACATTAAAACCCCAAAATCTAAAACATCACACTCATCCAAACCTGGCCCCCACCTCCAATTCCCACAGTCTATGTCCCACAGATAACAAGGCCCCCTTTGCCATTCCCACAAACTAGCCCTTTCTGTTAATACCTGTCCCCAACTTTCTTCAGCCAACATCGAACAAATTCCAAATGCTATCATTCTCATAACTGTTCTAACCAGCTGCAGCCAATCCCACCCCTCTGTTTAACTAACCTATTCCACCACCATGATCCCCACTCAAATTTATAAACTAAAGCAATAATCTATAATAAAGGCAATTAAACCCTCAAAATAACAAAATATAATTGAAAAACATAAACAGGCATATGGACACACAAACCTAACACACGGAATCACAAGGGCTTTTTCTTATCACCACAAGATTTAAAATATATTCTTTGTTTTGCTTCTTGATAAATATAACGTTAGTTCATTTCTGGAATTTGTGTGGCTTCTCTCCTGTGTGGATTCTCAGATGTGTCACTAGGTTTGACTTCGAAGAAAAACATTTCCCACAATCCTGGCATTTGTTTGGGTTCTCTCCTGTGTGGACTCTCTGATGTGCCAATAGGTATGACTTGGAAGAAAAACCTTTCCCACAATGCTGGCATTTGTTTGGGTTCTCTCCTGTGTGGACTCTCTGATGTGCCAATAGGTATGACTTGGAAGAAAAACATTTCCCACAATGCTGGCATTTGTTTGGGTTCCCTCCTGTGTGGACTCTCTGATGTGCCAATAGGTATGACTTCGAAGAAAAACATTTCCCACAATCCTGGCATTTGTTTGGGTTCTCTCCTGTGTGGACTCTCTGATGTGCCAATAGGTATGACTTGGAAGAAAAACCTTTCCCACAATGCTGGCATTTGTTTGGGTTCTCTCCTGTGTGGACTCTCTGATGTGCCAATAGGTATGACTTGGAAGAAAAACATTTCCCACAATGCTGGCATTTGTTTGGGTTCCCTCCTGTGTGGACTCTCTGATGTGCCAATAGGTATGACTTGGAAGAAAAACATTTCCCACAATCCTGGCATTTGTATGGCTTCTCTCCTGTGTGGACTCTCTGATGTGCCAATAGGTATGACTTGGAAGAAAAACCTTTCCCACAATGCTGGCATTTATATGGCTTCTCTCCTGTGTGGACTCTCTGATGTCTCACTAGGTCTGACTTGTAAGAAAAACATTTCCCACAATCCTGGCATTTGTTTGGGTTCTCTCCTGTGTGGACTCTCTGATGTGCCAATAGGTATGACTTGGAAGAAAAACATTTCCCACAATGCTGGCATTTGTTTGGGTTCTCTCCTGTGTGGGCTTTCTGATGTGCCAATAGGTATGACTTGGAAGAAAAACATTTCCAACAACGCTGGCATTTGTATGGCTTCTCTCCTGTGTGGACTCTCTGATGTACCAATAGGTGTGACTTCTGAGAAAAACATTTCCCACAATGCTGGCATTTGTTTGGGTTCTCTCCTGTGTGGACTGTCTGATGTGCCAATAGGTATGACTTGTAAGAAAAACATTTCCCACAATGCTGGCATTTGTATGGCTTCTCTCCTGTGTGGACTCTCTGATGTGCCAATAGGTATGACTTGGAAGAAAAACATTTCCAACAACGCTGGCATTTGTATGGCTTCTCTCCTGTGTGGACTCTCTGATGTCTCACTAGGTGTGCCTTTGAAGAAAAACATTTCCCACAATGCTGGCATTTGTATGGCTTCTCTCCTGTGTGGACTCTCTGATGCATCTCTAGGACTGACTTCCAAGAAAATCTTTTCCCACAATGCTGGCATTTGTATGGCTTCTCTCCTGTGTGGACTCTCTGATGCATCTCTAGGACTGACTTCCAAGAAAATCTTTTCCCACAATGCTGGCATTTGTATGGCTTCTCTCCTGTGTGGACTCTCTCGTGGCTGACAAATTCTTCTGTAAAGGAGGACAATGACAGACAAGACTGAATCTCAGTGTTAAGAGAGGAAAGTGTTGCCCCAAGATTTAGCCCCACGTTCATCCCTCCCTATTTATGATTAAATTAATAATGTTGGTGTGAGTGACCTGAGCATGACCCTGTTCTGGATGCCCCAAATCCATATAATGACTGTATCCTTACTCAGAGCTACCAAAGAAGAAATTGAAAGGGAACTGTCATGAGGAAATCAGTAGAAGCAAATAGTCAGACAGTTGAAAAATATTCCAATAAATATATGTAAAAATACTTTGATTGAAAAGTGGCATCATTTCCTGTGAGACTGCCATAGAGTCTTGAGTCAGAGCACATGGCATGATGCAAGCTAACTGCAGAGGATGCTTCATGCTGTTTAGCTCCAGGAGATGACTCACAACCAATACAGTATACAGCTCACATGTGGATTGATGTGGGTTGGAGTTGTGTGTACAAGAGATTGTGAAGTTGATGGAAGTCAGAGAGGAGAGCTGGTACATATTTGTTTTCTATTGCAAGTCAAGCTAAAGAACCTCCAAGGACTTGGAGGAAATCAACTGTGGCTGTGAGTTATTTTTATGTGTGGAAAGTGGTTAATGCATTGCCAATGCCTATATCTAGAGATTTGCTACTGTACTCTGCTATGTTATTATTGAACTCTGGGAGTGTCGCCTTCAGACTGTGCTATACATTGGCTTTGAATGGGACCAGAATTCAGAGCCAAGAAGGACCTGAGAGCCAGTGTGATAATCCTTTTTGGCTGAAGTATTTCCACCAAGCACCCATTTAATTTAATTCAGTTTCAGACAATTCTTTTCCCACCCAGGAAACATCCTAAAGCAATTTAAACCTTTTCGAATGCTCGGTTTCTGCCCCCAAGCAACAATTTCAGTATAAATATCAGCCCCAGCTGGCTGTTCTTCAGCATCAGTCCAGTTGCAGACTTACACTCCGTTGGTTTACATTGCTAAACACCTCACTACACTCACCAGCCTCATTTGCTATAGCAGTTACTGACTTCTCTCCCCATTCTGGACCCACAGCAATTGGAATCAAGATCCATCTAGGTAATGTATTACCATTAGCAAAGCCTTACACTATTCACCACTCCCACCTTTGTTACCTAGTTCTTGCATGTGGTGCGTGAACACCTATATGTGTATATGTGTGTGTGCGTGCATGTATTTTGCTTTCCCCCTAAATAAAACACAAAAACCTATTTGAAATGCCTCTGGAGTTCTGTGTGCTTCTGAGCCTGGTATAGTTGGGATGAATCCCGAGGTCACTGTTGCCTCAATCTCTCCTTTGAGCTAAGTATGAAATTCCCCTAAAAGCATAGCACTTGTGGGTGTCCTCCCCAGACTCCAGCATTTCGAGTGACAAAGGGCCTCTGGAATCAACCACAGAGCTAAGCAAATTCAGGTTGGAAAAGAAACATGAGAGGAAAAGGAATTTTTGTGTTGCCCTTTCCTCTCTTCATAGACATTGCTCATAATTGCTAAATGGAACCCTTAATATGTATGAAAAAAAGGCCTGATTTCAAGTTCATTTCTTAAGTTCACTGCTCTACATGGGGCTACCTTTGTACCAAGTTCGGAAGCTTTAGTTAGTTGAAAACGCTGCAGCCAGATTGGTCACCAGAACATCTAGGTCAGACCATATAACACCAGTATCCCTACATTGGCTGCCAATTAGCTTCCGGCGCAATACCAAGCGTTGCTTATTACCTTTAAAGCCCTACATGGCTTGGGCCTGAGCTACTTGAGGGAATGCCTCTCCCTACACCATCCGCCCCTCACTCTCAGAACATCTGGGAAGAATCTATTAGATTACCCAAAGGTCAGGCTAAGAACAGCTTCTCACAGAGCATACACAGCCATGGCCCCAAAGTTATGGAACAACTTGCCGGAGGAGATCCGTCTTAACACCACCTTGGATGCTTTCAAGAAAGCACTTAAGACGGATCCCTTCCGGCAGACTTACCCAACTGACCTCTTGTAAAGAACTTAAGGAAAAATTCCACTTCTGATCACAACTGTGCATTTTAAATGATGTTTTTATTTGTCAGTTTTAACCGTTTTGTTGTTTTACTGTGTGTCAATTAGATGCTATTGTTGTTTTGTGGCTATTTTATGAACAGACCTTACTGTCAGGAAGTTCCTTCTAATGTTGAAGTGGAATCTCTTTTACTGCAGTTTGCATCCATTGTTCTGTGTTCTAGTCTCTGGAGCAGCAGAAAACAAGCTTGACATTCCTTCAAATATTTAAACAGGGCTAACCTTCTCTTCTCCAGGCTAAACATCCCTAGTTACCTAAGTCGTTCCTCATAGTTTCCAAATCCTGCACCATTTTAGTCGCCCTCCTTTGGACATGCTCCAGTTTCTCCACATCCTTTTTGAATTGTGGTGCCCAGAACTGGACATAATATTCCAGGTGAGGCCTGACCAAAGCAGAATACCATGGCACTATTACTTCCCTTGATCCTGACACTATACTTCTATTGATGCAACCTAAAATCACATTGGCCTTGTTAGCTGCTGCATCACACTGTTGACTCATGTTCAACTTGTGGTTTACTTGGACTCCTAGATCCCTTTCACATGTAGTTTCATTCAGCCAGGTGTCCCCCATCCTATATCTGTGCATTTCATCCCCCTCTTAAGCCTGATCCCCTTCCCTTTTTCCCTCCGCTCTCCAACCTTTCCTCTTGCCCATCTGCACTGCTTCAGTATTTGCCCTTCACCATCTCTTTCCTGCCTTTCTGTTTTTCACATTCGCTCCTTCTCTCTATCACAGACACACACCCATTTATGTGATGCATAAAAGGGACACTTTGAGGCTCATTTGTTGAGAAAGGCAGGATAATCCATATACAAATTACTCATTGGGAAAGGCAAAGCAAGGGGGCTGGGACCTGGACTTGTTTTGGTGAGGATCAAGCACCAGGGAGCAGTATTAAGACATCTCTAAGACAGGGATGGGCTACTGTTGGGGATTGGGGGCGTCACATTGGCCCTCTGGGGATCTCAGGGGCAACTGCACATTGTATTGCCTTAAAATAGGAATAAAGTTTTGTGCCTCAGTATCCCATTGCATCCCTTTGGGGAAGTGAAGCAGAACCTCAAAAGGCTGGAAGAGGGCCAAAAAAGGAAACATACTCAGAGATGTGCTACCATTTCAATGAGAAATGCATTACTGGTAATCTCCATGCTGTCTTCCTACAAAATCCTAGCATTGGTGAGATATCTGGGGGCGGAACTTAGTTTCAGAATTAAAAAGTCCTTTGCTTCCACCAAAAGGTTTATTGAGAAACTCAGGCAGAAGCGTCCATTAATACATCTAAGCTGTACCTGAAGTGTCTAAACCTTTTCCCTCTGTCGTTAACTACCTTCACACTCCTTCCTTTTCCTCCCCTTCAGCCCCTAACCAGCCCGGCTGCCAAGGTACCTATGGCCTTCTTCTTCTACCGTTCACAGGCGCCTCTCCCCCCGGGGGCATGTCTGCCACCCAGAGTTCACAGACCAGGCAGTTAATAGCCTCCACAACTGCTTCCATTCCCCAAAGCCATTCTAGGCCCCAATATCCTTACCAACTACTTAAAACTACTAGCATTTAAACTACTAACAATCCCCCCTAAACCCCAATACCATTCTGGATGAACCACAGAACCTGCTTCTGACAATTGGCAGTTTATAATACAGTATTTGGAATCCTTATAAAGTGGAGAGCAATAGTGCCACACTAAACTACAAATTCAAATATTCTACAGGATGTTGCTATCACAATTAAACTACGCTTCAAAGGGATCTAGGACTCCTAGTAGACCACTAGTTGAACTTGGACCAACAGTGTGATGCGGCAGCTAAAAAGGCCAATGTGATTCTAGGCTGCATCAATACAAGGATAGTTTCTAGATCAAGGGAAGTAATAGTGCTGCTCTATTCTGCTTTGGTCAGGCCTTACTTGGAATAATCCTGTGTCCAGTTCTGGCCTCCGAAATTCAAAAAGGATGTTGACAGGTTGGAACATGCCCAGAGGAGGGCAACCAAAATGGGGAAGGATCTGGAAACCATCCAGCCCTATGAGGAGCGGCTTAGAGAGCTGGGTATGTTTACCCTGGAGAAAAGAAAATTAACAGCGGATATGATATCCATGTTTAAATATTGGAAAGGGTCGTATTGAGGATGGAGCAAGCTTGCTTTTTGCTGCTACAGAGAAAAAGAGACACCACAATGGATGCAAACGACAGAGAAAGAGGTTCCACCTGACCATTAGGAGGAACTTTGGGACAGTAAGAGCTCTTCGACAGTGGAATATACTCCCTTAGAGTTTGGTGGAGTTCTCTTCTTTGGAGGTCTTGAACCACAGGCTGGATGATGCTTGGAATGTGTATTCCTGCATGGCAGAAGAGGGTTGAACCTGATAGCCCTTGTGGTCTATTCCAACTCTATGATTCTATAATGCTAGTGGATTCCGGTTCCTTACCCACAGAAGCCACGTTCTCATAATTCTCCATCATTATATGATTGTACATCAGTCTCTGCTTCTTCGTTAACAGTTTCCATTCATCCTCGGTGAAATATACTGCCACATCCGCAAAGGTCACCTGCAACAGAAAATAGCCCTCATCCACAGAGTGACTAAGCAAAAGGGGAGGAAAGCACATGATGCATCCAAATATTATTTGATCACTTTAGAATTCAGTCCAGGAAATAGACTTTAAATGCTGTCAGCAAGAAAAAAGCTACTGCCTTTGAGATCCAGTTTGTCTTGAATCTTTTCAATATAACCAACAATATAATTTAGGCCATGGCTGGGATATTGATGATGGATTAGGATACTGACTATCCCAACACATACAGTACATTTAGCCACCAAAGATTTATGGTGCATTTAGACATTTCTTGCCACATTTTGGAGGCAAATGTCATTTTTATAAAGCAGTTCTGGGGAGCACTCTGGGCTTAAGGGTCACTGGGCCCACCCCCAATTTATATCCAGAGACATTCTCCCATAGCCCCCAACATTTCATTGATGGGAAAAACAAGACACATGTGGAAAGCAACCCAGAAGGTATGAAGATGGCCAAAGTTGTTTATGAGGAAGATCACACAAGCTAGGAAAGACACAGCAGTTTGCTTTTGCTTCAGCCTCCTAGGAAGGGCCATATCCTGTCTCCTTCTATCCTCTTCTCTCCCCACTTTTGAGCTGATAGGCTGCAAACTCAATTGCACTCAGGAACTAAGGTGAGCTTAGAAAGGGGAAAGTGGGAGGAGGATAGACCAACTGGGAAATTTTTAAAAGCCCCTGAATAAGTGGGGTGACAGAGGATTAACCAGGACTGTCTCTGCCAAACTTGGACAGTACTGTATATTATTTGCTTCCTTTCATAAATTGACCCAGAAGTGACACAGATGAAGCTAACAGGATAGTGACTCACCAAAGAGCTGTTGTACCTCGGCTTCCTATTTCTGTTGGAGCCCAACTCCCTCCGCTTGGCCTCTGTGTTGGCCATCAGGTGGGCAGGGGTCCTGTTGGCCCTGTACTTCGTCACTTCCAGCAAGAGAGGCCCAAAGCTGTGTCCAAAGAGGCTGAGATGAAGTACCTGAGAAAAGGGACCAGGGTTAGGATTGGCTCGGTAAGAAACCCTGCAGCACTCAAAGACACAGAGAACAGCATATTGCTGGTGACATACGCAGGGGACATATGCCTCCTTTGGCCCAATGCAGAGGTGGGCATCCCCTTCCTCCCTTTGCACCAAACAAAGCCCCCCGGACCTAGCATAGATTCACTGCAGCTCCCCTACACAAGAGATACTCCATGCCTTCTTAGAGTGGAGAGGGATTAGGGGATGGGGAATTTGATAGGGCCCTGGTTATGTCCCCGTAGATAGATGTGAAATGACGGCATCATAAATAAATAAATCATCTGCTGAAACCTCCAGTGCTTTTCCCCATCATCAGCTTTTCCCAAGAAGGCTGCATCCGCACTATATAAATAAGGCACTTTGACACTGGTTTAACCACTCAGTGCTATGGAATCCTGGGATTTTACATTCTCTGCCAGAGAGCTCTAGTGTCACAACAAACTACAAATCCCAGGATTCCACAAAATGGAGCCAGGAGAGTTAAAGCGGTTTCAAACTGGATTATTTCTTCAGTGCAGATACAGCCTGAGTCGGTTGTAAAAGGGTAGAAGCACCCAAGTCTTGCTTCATTCTTGGTAATATGAGTTATTCTGGTCTGTCTCCTTCCTTCTTGTCTGAAAATCTCTCAATAAGAAAACTGGGGAGACTTTTAAAACCTCCCAAAGGAGCCACTTTTGGCCTCTTTTGGGTAGACTAGCCTCCTCTTAGAAGCCAAAGACCAATGTTTGTGAAGAAGAAGAATAAGGCTAGTATTAAAACTATCCTCCCTTTTCTGATCCCTTTTGAACCCCATGTTCCCCAGAAGGAGCAGAGCTGTGTAATAAGAAAACCTTCTCAGAAAAGAGACACACTTCCTTCCTTTTGGCCCACGGAGCCTGTCCTCCTTCTGACTCTGGAGCCTCAGAGAGAAAGAGAAGCCTCTGTTCAACTGAGGCTCAGAGAAGGTTCAGGAACATTGTTCCCCACAGTCACCAGCAGCACAAAATAATAATAATAATAATGACAAAATGGCCACCACCTCAGCGCTTCGCAGTTGGAGGCCTCAGCACAGCAGTGAAGCCTACCTCTTCCAGGCCTTGTCCCTCCCCTCTCCTTTCCTCTCCTCTCCTCTCCCCTCCTTCCTTCCCTCCTTGTCTTTATCTCTCTCCTTCCTTTCCTCTCTCTCCCCCCCTTCTCACTCTCTGCTCCTCACTCTCTCTTCCGCGCACAGAGCTAAATAGAGAGGCAGAAGCTCCGCCCCTTCTTCAGTCTGGCCAATGGGGGCAGAGGAGCTGGAAGACACCTCCCCCTGCCCCACCCTCACAGGCTCCTCTTGCAGTCAATATGGAAGAAGGCAGGAGGGACTGAGGGACCCTGGAGCCCCAGCCACACGGACACTGGCCAAAGGCACACATCCCCAAAGCCTAAGACCCATGAAATGGCAGCCCTATGCAGGGCATGACCCTCCTCTCTCTGGCCCTGTGGATGCTGGGAGATACAGTCCAGGAATACACTGCAAATCCCATTGGCAAGAGAAAAGGGGTCCCACAGGGATCTGCCCTGGGCCCAGTGCTATTCAACATCTTTATCAATGATTTGGATGACAGAAATGGGGGCATATCAAATTTGCAGATGACACCAAATTGAGAGAAGTAGCTAATACCCCAGAGGACAGGATCAAAATTCAAAATGGCCTTAATAGATTAGAAAGCTGGGCCAAAGGTAACAAAATGAAATTCAACACGGAGAAATGTAAGGTACTGCACTTAGGGTGGAAAAATGAAATGCAGAGATATAGGATGGGGGACACCTGGATGAATGAAACTATGTATGAAAAGGATCTAGGAGTCCAAGTAGACCACAAGTTGAAAATGAGTCAACAGTGTGATGAGGCAGCTAACAAGGCCAATGTGATTTTAGGCTGCATCAATAGAATATAGTGTCTAGATCAAGGGAAGTAATAGTGCCACTCTATTCTGCTTTGGTCAGGCCCTAATTGGAATATTGTGTCCAGTTCTGGGCACCACAGTTCAAAAAGTATGTTGAGAAACTGGAGCGTGTCCAAAGGAGGGCAACTAAAACGGTGAAGGGTCCGGAAACCATGTCCTATGAGGAACGACTTAGGGAGCTGGGGATGTTTAGCCTGGAGAAGAGAAGGTTAAGAGGTGATATGATAGCCCTGTTTAAATATTTATTTATTTATTTAAGGTATTTATACCCCGCCCTTCAGCCCTAATGGCTCTCAGAGTAGCTTACAATTATTATTTTTAATTAGACGGTTCCCTGCCCTCAGGCTTACAATCTGAAATGATGCGACACAAAAGGAGAAGGGAATGGTGGTGGGGAAGGGGATGAGGTCCAGTGGTTCTTCTCTCCCTCTGCAGCCTGGATCAAGGCAGATGGACTGCTGGGAGGGCTCTCTTTCTTCAGGCTAACCCTGATGGAGCTGGGCCTGCCTGTTCACTGCCTCTCAGCTGTGTATAATATTCTCCAGTTCTTCCACCAAGCGCCCCATGCCTGGGTTGTCCAGATCTTGTATGGTCTTCCTGACTGGCCGCATCTTCTCTTCGCACTGAAGAGGGGAACAAACAGAGAGGAGCCATGTGAAAGTGAAGGGTGGGAGGGAAGGTGGGAGGAATTGTTTAAACTTGCCTATTGCTCTGGACAGCTAAGTAAAGTGGAAAATCAGCTCATCTAAAATGTGATGCTGAAGAAGAGTTCAATGGATACTCTTTTCTGCATGCTTTCAACATGATGTGAGTGGCAGAAAACGTACAATGTCAAATGTTTCCTGGTCCAGTTGCTCTTCCTCCTCTTCTTCCTCCTGTTCCGCGATAGCTATGGGCTCGCTCCCATTTGCAACGTAGACAGGGCCCTTTGGTGGGTTCCTTGTATCTCCAACTTTGGCCTCACTGTCTTTGGCCTGTGAAAGAAGAAAATTGGGCAGATTAGTCCTAAAGTAAAATTAAGGATGTGACAAAATCAGGGATCTGGCCATTGAAAGAAAGGAGGGGGAGAAGGTGTGACATTGCCTTGTTGTGGTGCTGCTGTTGGTGGTGCTGGCATGTCTCTGGGTCATTTTTGACTAATGGAGGCCTAAAGGCAGACCTGTCTTAGGTTCTTCTGGGCAAATTTATTTAGAGGGGGTTTGCCATTGCAATCTTGTGAGGCCGACAGTGTTTGAATGAATGAAATTTTATTTCTAGACCGCTATTCCTTGTAGATCACAGCGGTTTACAAAAACACCATCAAAACCAATACATAGTGCAACAATAAAAAAACCCACCCATACAATTTAAAAACAATACAAGGGAGGGCTTGTCTTCTTCAGGCAGGCAGTTGGAGCTCGCCTGCCTCTCTCCCCCCAAGATGGTGGCTGAAGGGAGGGCTTGTCTTCTTCAGGCAGGCAGTTGGAGCTCGCCTGCCTCTCTCCCCCCAAGATGGTGGCTGAAGGGAGGGCTTGACCTGCCTAAGGTCACCCAGTGGGTTTTTTTATGTTTGATCAGGGAATTGAACCCTGATTGCTAGGGTCCTAATTTAATATTTAAACAGGCATGCTATACTTGCTATACCTTCTCTGTCTTGTCCTTGGTTTTTCCCCTCTTCTTCTCATCCTTCTTTTCTGGACTGATTGCAAGAATTTCTTTATCTTCTTTGTGCTCTTTCTTCTGCTCTGTTTTTTCAAGGCTCCTATCCTGTCCATCCTTCTAGAAAAAAGGAAGAAAGGATGGAGTAAAGGAGACAAAGGGACTTTTTGGGAGACCTAGTTTAAAACTAAAATAGCCACATCATGCTGGCTCTACCTTCTCTTTCCCCCTCTTTTGTTTCTTTCTTCTCCTTCTCATCCTCCTTTTCTGTATCTTCCTTGTTCTCCTTCTTCTCCCCCATTTTTTCAAGGCTCTTATCCTGTCCCTGCTTCTAGAAAAAAGGAAGAAAGGATGGAGGAAAGGCGACCAAGGGAATCCTTTTTATACCTTCTTTCTGCTAAAAGATGCAAATGAATATTTTTTTCAATCCCAAAACAAGCAATGAAGTAGCAAGAACAATGCCCCTTTGTGAAAGAGCTGGCTGGCACATGGAGGAGACACTCCATTTAGCTGGCTGAAATGTACCTGCTCAGAAGTCAGCCTGCCTCTCTCGCTTTTCTCAGTATGAGGTTGCATCCTGGAATCCAACATATCATCCACGGGATGTTCTTCCAATGGCCAGCCAAAAATCTCCTGATGCATTTTACTAAACTGGTACAGGAGAGACATTGATGATGGGATCTATGGGGTTTGCTTTACCTTATCCTTTCCTTCTTCCGACGGGTTGTCCGAGTGCTGAAGAGAGACTTTAATCCCACCCTCATCCTTGCCTTTGATGGATTTGTTTTCCTTTTTACACAGGGCTTCTGCTTTTAGGAGCCCTGGTGACACAGCGGATAAATGCCTGTACTGCAGCCACTCACTCAAAATCATAAGGTTGCGAGTTCAAGACCAGCGAAAGGGCTCAAGCTCGACTCCAGCTTGCATCCTTCCGAGGAAGTTGCTAAAATGACTTCCCAGATTGTTGGGGGCAATTAGCTTACAGTTGTAAATCACTTAGACACTGTTAGTTCAGTATGAAGCGGTATATAAATGAAGCTGTTTGTTTGTTTTTCACCTTGATCAGAGGAGGGAAAGGATCCCTACTTAAAAAGGAAAATAGTAGCAGCTGGAAGCATCTCATTTATGTGAGCACTGGATCCCATCCCTGTCAAACCTCTCTTGGGCTTCAAGAGGTTTCATTAACTGCTTCCCGCAAGTTTGCAAAACTACATCTGCTACGATTTGAACTAGGCACTTAGTTATTTAAAGACCTAAATGGCTTGGAACCCCTGTACTTGAAGGAGTGCTTCCTATGGACCCATCTGCCTAAGAAATAAAGTCTTTTGGAGAGGACCTCCTCCATGTTCCTCCAGTGGGCTCTGTTTATGGTGGGAGGATGTGAGAGAGGGCCTTTTCTACTAGGGCGCCTTCAGGGGTCCAATTGGCACCAACACCGATTTCATTGAATGCCAAATAAAACGTGGCTTTTTGCTTCCCGGTGCCTTTGTATTTAATCCATATTTGTGCATGTGTTTGGTTTCAAATTGTTTTCAAAGGCTGTCGGCTCTTCTATTTTAATTTGCCATATTTTTAGAATATAGGTTTACCCGACTTAAATCACTCTTCTTTAAATTTGCAAAGAGATCTTGTGGCACCTGTGAGCTTTTCTCTTTCAAGCGCTCGTTTTCCTGCTTCTTTTTCTTGACCAAATTCAGTAGTAGTCACGCTGGGTTTGGAGATGCTCCTCCTGTGGCGTTTTGTCTCTCTCAACTTCCAGGATCTTTGGATGGGAAAACACACAAAAAGAAAAGAATATCCCACATGTTTTTTAAAAGTCCCCTACCAGAGCAAGGCAAGCAAGGGTTGGAAGGCGTGATTTTGAACGTGATGTGAACATTGTTTTCTGCGAGCAGCTTGTAGGTGACACATCTGATTCACATGGTCATTATGGTATTAATGGTTGTTCCATTGTAATAGGAACTCCACAACGCATGATCTGTGATTGCACAGTTTTTCTCCCTGTCATTCTGTATTAATAACAATGAGAAGTAACAGTTACGTAAAGGTAATGATACAATAAACAAAAAAAATGAGTTTGTATAACTATCTCCAAATCAACTAAAACAGCAAATCCCAGCAAGACAAATCATTTCGGCTTGTGTACCTTTCTACAAATAGATGCAGGAAGTTTAACAGGAAATGTGTCTAGTTTTGTTTACATATGCAATGCAGATATCCCAAATCTCCAACAAAAATGTTGTATAATCAAATATTCCCTTGTATCTGTAGCCTAAATCTGTGTTTATCATGGCAAGGAATTCACTTTATATACTTTTTTCCCATTAGAAAGGGGGTATGTAAATAAACTTGACTTGCCTCGTAAAATTCATCGAACGGCTCTCACTAGAGACAAAGGTCTGCATCCCACTGTGTCTAACCCCCTTAGTCGTTTCCATCTTAGTGGGACAGTGAATCCATGTTGGTTTTAATCTTGACTGTCCAAGGCATTGAATTTATTGGGGGGAAGAGAGTTCAGTAAAAAGTTTGAGGCAGATTTAATGCTCCCCTGCTCTGACCTCCATTACTTTAAGGATAAATTCTCAGTGGGAAGGAATAATTAACTCTCTTTCCAAGACAGCCAGATGTGAACACGCTGCCCAACTCTAAAACACCACGGAAAGTGCATGAGGCTTCTTCTGTACCTTGTCAGTTAGTTCCAGGTCGTCCTCTGATTCTATGAGATCCATGTTCCTGTAGCCATGCCAGTAAGATCCCAGCTGCAAATGTGAGTCATCCTCCAATCCGCATTCAACATCCAAATGGGCTGCTTTGACTCCGTAGGTCAGAGAAAACCTGTCCATTTGAGCAAAGAGTAGAAAGAGGAGGTGGTGCCCCTTTTCCATATTGCGCCTTTTCTCCTAAGGCCAAGAACCTATTGCATAAAAGTGTCCCAGACTCACTTGGATCCCTTCCTCTGGGTCAGAAAATTTCTGCTTTGGACTCTGGGTCACGATCGCTGTCTCTTCTTCATTTAACATTATGCCTTTCTCATTCATGTTAAGGCCAGACAATTTTGTGGAGAGACCTTTCTTCTTTCCAAGACCATTGTCTGGAGAAGATTTTTGTTTTAAGTATAAGAACAGTCTAACAAATAAATACAATTTTACCTCAGCAAATTAAGTGAAACTAAGGAGAAGCATCATAGGATCTATCAGGAAGAACTCTCTTCATCATGTAAACTTTTAGCAGGATCGCTAGTGGTCAAGTTGAAGGCAGTTCTTCATTTGTCTGTGTTCAAAGGAGGTTTGTCATAGGCCACCTCCACCGTTTAACTGTGGATGAAAAGCCCACCAGCCTCTATGCCTAGAAAAGAAATTTGGGGCACCTTCCTGGAAGGATTTTTCTTGAACTGCCTCCCAAATAATATGTCTTCTGTGAAAGATTACAAGCCTTGTGTTTTCTAAGGAGCAAAGCTGTGTCTAAGCATTGCCATGGAAGAGGTTCATACATTTCTGCATGGGGTTGAGAAAGTGGAAGGAGTCACAGTTTTCTCCTTCTCTCTTCTTGCTTGATCTTGGGTTCATTTAGTGGAGATGGAAAATTCAGGACAGACAACAGCAAAACAAAAACCACATTTCACACATTTCATGTAAACTTTGACAGACTGTGACTTCCATATTATTGGGGCATTGAATTTCCTCCAGGTTTTCATCCATGGGGCTGGAGCCCATTTCCAAAATAGAGTCAGCCCCAGAGAGAGCTCAGACTAAAAGACAGAGCAGATTCACCAACCCACTAACATGGAAGTCTCCATTCACTACTGTCTATGTGATATGACTCTAAGCCATTGTCCTCCAATGTCCTCTTTCCCTCCCAGTTAACATTTGAAGATTATCCCTTGCAGATCTTGGAGAACGAACTTCCAACCGAAGGAATAGCAGTATCCTTATTTTACTAGCATGTGTTCTTTTTTAAGAAATGCTTTTGTTCATTCTACATTTTGTCTTCTAAGCCACCTTGAGACCCATCCATGGGAGAAAGGTGGGATGAAATGTAATAAATAACACAACCATACAGTTCAAAGAATGTACAATAGGAATGAATGAATAAGAAGGATGCTTTCAGGTGAGATCAACCAGTCCAACTTGTGATGCCTTCACAAAGCAGGAGTAGGTTCCTCTGTAAGAAAGACAGTACTCACAACACTAACATAAAATAGGAAACAGGCAAACTAACCCAGAGAAATGCTCTTGTCCTGAGGTCTCTCCTCCTTCTCTCAGCCTCAACTGACTCAACTCCCACCTTGGCCAAGATTCTCAGTTCTTTCCAGGGAAACCAACCAAAGAAACACATTCTCCTTGGTTCCATCTGACCACTTCTCCATGAGTCCAATGACATGGGTTGCATTTCTCTTAATGGGATGATTTCAACTGCTTTTTAACATTTTACAGTTAGCTTTCAGTATCCACAGATTCTGCATCTCAATATATCCCCAAAAAGCCAACCTTGATTTTGCCATTTTATGTAAGGCGCATCATACTACAACCCCATTGTTTGTAATAGGACTTGAACATCCACGGATTTTGGTTACTAAGTGGGGTCCTGAAACCAAACCTCAGCAGATACTGAGGTCAAACTGTAAATAATGTTCAAATTCTTTTTACTTTCAGAATAAACAACCATACAATCAATAAAATTACAATTCAAACAAACATCACACTTTTTCTTATTTTTGTTCTTATTATTACCATCTACTTCTTCCATCTACATCTTTCTCCTTCCTACCTCCTTTGTTCTTTAAAGACATGTGAAGACTAGATTGGGTGGAGAGGCTGAGGGGAGAACTTCTATCTATGCAGGGCAGCCGGGGTATCGGTATCAATAACAGTGTCGGTGACAGTGTTCTAGAAAGACCTGCCGAAAGAGATCCATCTTAACAGCCTTTTTAAAGGCTTCTAAAGTGGTGATGTGATGGATCTCTTCTGGCAGGTCATTCCAAAGCCTAGGAATGGCAGAAGAAAAGGTCCTCTGGGTTGTTGAAGCCAATCTAGTCTTCTTAGGCTTTAGGAGACTTTTTCCAGTGTGGGGAGGATTGTGTGGAAGAAGGCACTCCTGCAAGTAGTCTGGACCCAAGCCATGTAGGGCCTTAAAGGTTACAACCAACACCTTGTATCTTTCCCAGACACTAATGGGCAGCCAGTGGAGGGATTTAAGAACCGGTGTAATGTGGACAGTTCTAAAAACTACAAACTACAAATTCCATGATTTCACAGGATGTTGCTATAAAAATCGAATTGGAACCAGTTTTCCATGCAATGTAGCTTTCTAGAGCACTTGCCCCCATTCTATAGGAAGGGCGATGGGTCCTTACCCACAGAGGACACATTTTCATAGGTCTCCATCATCACCTCATTGTACAGAAATTCCTGCTTTGGACTCAAGAGTGGCCATTCCTCCTCTGTGAAGAACACTGCCACATCTCAAAAGGTGATCTGCAATAGAAAGCAGCCTTCGCTGAAAGACAAAGGATTGTAAATAACACCCCCATTGCATCCTAGTCAGTCAAATTCCCAATGGCTCCACCACGAAAAAGGAGGTCTGGACACTAACCTGTCTGGAGGTCTTCTTTCCTCCAGTTTCTTCCACAAAGGAGGAATTGAGGGTTGTTTCTCTTCTCTCCCTTCCTTTGGAAGCCATCTTGGTTCTTTCCACACCTGCAGAAAATACAAAGTGTTTTTATGTGCACACATTTATGCAATCTTTCATGGACCACAGAAAATACAATTCAACAGCACTAAGGGCAAATCAAACCTGAACCTTCCCTAAAATTGAAAATAAATCCATTGGAAAGCAGGATATTAATTATTGATATTATTATTATTACTATTATTAGTCTTGCCTCCAAACCCTCAGAGAGAGAATATTGTGAATACTGAAAGACTAAGACAGTTCACTGGGCCTTTCGGGGCGTAGAGACCAGCATTGTTGGCTGGCATGAGGGCGAAGATGGCGTCTGCACAGCGCACTCCCTGACTCTTCCCGCATGTGTGATGCTGCACATTGCACCATATCACAGGTGACATCACGGTGTTCTTCTGGCGCTACATCCTGATGATGCAGAAAAGGAGTGGAGAAAAGCCACACCATTGGCGGATATGGCACTTTTTCCCTGGCGCAGAAAGGAGCTCCTTTTTGCCCCACGGAAAGGCCACATCAGGGCCACAGCGTAGCTTTATCATAGTGGAAAAAGGAGCTGCAAAAAGTAGCGTGTTTGTCGTGGCCCTGATCTGGCGCTAAAAGGGGCGGCCTGTACATCCCCTTAATTTCCAGAAAATGGGGCTAGGATTGGAGTCCTAGGGTTGGCCCCAGCCTTCATCACTCCAAACATGTCAAGAGGAGGAGGGCTGGGTAGGACTCATGGGTCTGATTGATTTTAATGGGTCTATTTTTAAATTTTTTCTTCCAATAATCTACATAAAATCATAATGTATAGATAGACAGCAATAACAACAACCATAGCAATTGCAATATTTAAATGTCTATATTTAATGTTTCCCATTGCCTTCCCCTAAGGCTGAGAGAGTGTGGCTTGCCCAGTCACCCAGAGAGTTTCTATGTTGGAGATGGGATTCAAACACTGATCTCCAGAGTTGTAGTTCCACTATGCTCAAACCACTAGGCCACACTGGCTCCTATATCATGGACATCATTTCACTGGACCATTGTATGCCATGGACTTGGGCAGCTTCCTCATCCATGGAGGTCATTTTGCAAGCCCCCTTCTCCTCCTCCATTTCCAGGCCCAGCTCCTTCTGCATACCCTCCATCTCTCCCAGTTTGGCAGGGACCCTCCCCTTGTTCATCCTCTGCCCTCCCATCTTTTCAGCTGCTCTTCAAAGGCCACAGTTTCCTCCTCCTGCTGCCATTTCTCCCCTTCTTTTGAGCTCACTGCCATTGCTGCAAACTGAGTCCAAAGGGCAAAAGGAGTCTGCCCTCCATGAAGACAGCCAAGGAGAAAGGAGACGAGGGGCCCTTCCCAGAAGCTCAGGCAAAAGCAAACAGCTGCAGCCTCTCCTAGTTTGCCTCTCCTTCCTCAGAAAGAACCTTGCAATCTTGATCATATTCTGAGGTTGTTTGGTCCCAGCCTCCCTTTGATTCTCTTGGATCCCTCTCCAAAATCTCATGGCCCCACAGAGACTCCCAAGAGAGGAGAGGAGGCCTGGCAGCCGGAGAAGAGGGGAGGAGGAGGGGGGCTTCCTTGCTTCCAGCCCCCAAAGGCTGCCTCCCTACAGAAGACCCTCCAGACCCCATCCTTGGCTCCAAAATGGGGGCTCTTCCCTTTAGCCATCCTTCTCACAGAGGAACCAAATTTGGAGGTCCCCCATCACCCTCTCGACGCACCCACCTTGCCTTTCCTGCCAAGGAAACCCAGAAGGAGCCCTTCTTCTTCCTAAGCAGCCAACAGTCAAAGCCACCAGCCTTCTAGAACCCTATTCAGGCTCCAAGCCAACCGCCAGCCTTTCCCAGAATTCCACGCTCTCCCTCCTCCCAGCGGAGGAGACTGGGAGACGGAGCAATGGGTGCAAACTCCAGGGAAAGAGAGTTTATTGTCTTAAACTTGTAATTCCAGTTGTGTCCCTTTATGAGGGAGAATGAGATTATTATTATTATTAGTAGTAGTAGTATTGTCAACAACAATTATGATAATTAGTGTCTTGTTCCCAAAAGCACAGAGCCTTGTGAAATCTCAAAGACTGTGTTTATCACACGGAGGTTTTTGCAGCTCTATGCAGCTCAGATCCGAAGCCACTGCGGGTCCAATGATGCGAATTCAGGCGACAACGTATTGTGTTATCACACGCGATTCCTTTCTATGGGGCTCCTTCCGTGGGGCTTCCGAAGTGATTCCAAAGTGACCCCTCATTTTGCTGAAATCGGTAACAAGCGAATGCACAGAAATCGCTTCCAAGCTCACTCCGATTCCACTCCGAATTGGTCTGGTGTGGAATGTAGCTTCGCTTCTGCTCTGTTTCACCACCGCAAACCCCCCGGTTGCAAATTTCCCATGATGCAGCGCTGCAATTCCCCCCATTTCCTTCCGGTGCTCCTTTCACTTTCAGGGCAACCAGGGGGGTGCGTTGTTCGCTCCATTGTTGCTGGGATAAGGCTGAAACCTTTCGTGGGGAATAGGCAGCCAATGGGAGTGGAGGAAAGTCCAGGTAATGGGAAGGAGGCCACACCCCCTCAGGAATGGGGACCCAATGGAAAATCACATTAGTCCCCATAGACTAATGTTTTAATCAATAAAGAACATTCCTAATACAACGCTGCCCTCTGGTGGATACTCAGGGCACTGCAGCCTCTTTGGGCTTCTCACCAACTTCTATTCTGGAGCGCCACCTGGTGGCCACTCTTGGCAATTCACTAATAGCAGTTAACCAAATTAAACAAGCACTGGGCCCTGGACAGAACCCCACTGGTCACTTCTCTCCAGGATGAAAAGGGGTCATTCTTGAGCACCCTTTGGGTTCGGCCGGTCAATCAGTTACAAATCCATGTAACAGTTGCCTTGTCTAACTTGTTTCATGTTTTTGTTTTATATGCTATTCAACATCTTTATCAATGACTTGGAGGACAGAATTGGGGACATGCTTATCAAATTTGCAGATGATACCAAATTAGGAGGAGTAGCTAATACCCCAGAGGACAGGATCAAAATTCAAAATGACCTGAATAGACTAAGAAGCTGGTCCAAACCTAACAAAATGAAATTCAACACAGAGAAATGTAAGGTACTGCATTAAGGGAGGAAAAATGAAATGCACAGATATAGGATGGGGGACACCTGGCTGAATGAAACTACGTGTGAAAGGGATCTAAGAATCAAGTAGGCACAAGTTGAACATGAGTCAACAGTGCAATGCAGCAGCTAAAAAGGCCAATGCGATTTAAGGCTGTATCAATAGAAGTATGGTGTCTAGATCAAGGGAAGTAATAGTGACACTCTATTCTGCTCTGGTCAGGCCTTACCTGGAATATTGTGTCCAGTTTGGGTGTCCCAATTCAAAAATGATGTTGAGAAACTGGAGCACCTCCAAAGGAGGGCGACTAAAATGGTGAAGGATTTGGAAACCACAATGGGACAGTCTCAAAGCTTCAGGCAAGGAGCATCAGACTGAAGTCACAATGGGACAGTCTCAAAGCTTCAGGCAAGGAGCATCAGACTGAAGTCACAATGGGACAGTCTCAATGCTTCAGGCAAGGAGCATCAGACTGAAGTCACAATGGGACAGTCTCAATGCTTCAGGCAAGGAGCATCAGACTGAAGTCACAATGGGACAGTCTCAATGCTTCAGGCAAGGAGCATCAGACTGAAGTCGCAATGGGACAGTCTCAATGCTTCAGGCAAGGAGCATCAGACTGAAGTCACAATGGGACAGTCTCAAAGCTTCAGGCAAGGAGCATCAGACTGAAGTCACAATGGGACAGTCTCAATGCTCCAAGCAAGGAGCATCAGACTCAAGTCACAATGGGACAGTCTCAATGCTTCAGGCAAGGAGCATCAGACTGAAGTCACAATGGGACAGTCTCAATGCTTCAGGCAAGGAGCATCAGACTGAAGTCGCAATGGGACAGTCTCAATGCTTCAGGCAAGGAGCATCAGACTGAAGTCGCAATGGGACAGTCTCAATGCTTCAGGCAAGGAGCATCAGACTGAAGTCACAATGGGACAGTCTCAAAGCTTCAGGCAAGGAGCATCAGACTGAAGTCACAATGGGACAGTCTCAAAGCTTCAGGCAAGGAGCATCAGACTGAAGTCACAATGGGACAGTCTCAAAGCTTCAGGCAAGGAGCATCAGACTGAAGTCACAATGGGACAGTCTCAATGCTTCAGGCAAGGAGCATCAGACTGAAGTCATAATGGGACAGTCTCAATGCTTCAGGCAAGGAGCATCAGACTGAAGTCACAATGGGACAGTCTCAATGCTTCAGGCAAGGAGCATCAGACTGAAGTCATAATGGCACAGTCTCAATGCTTCAGGCAAAGCGCATCAGACTGAAGTCACAATGGGACAGTCTCAATGCTTCAGGCAAAGAGCATCAGACTGAAGTCACAATGGGACAGTCTCAATGCTTCAAGCAAAGAGCATCAGACTGAAGTCACAATGGGACAGTCTCAATGCTTCAGGCAAGGAGCATCAGACTGAAGTCACAACTGGACAGTCTCAATGCTTCAGGCAAGGAGCATCAGACTGAAGTCACAACTGGACAGTCTCAATGCTTCAGGCAAGGAGCATCAGACTGAAGTCACAATGGGACAGTCTCAATGCTTCAGGCAAGGAGCATCAGACTGAAGTCACAATGGGACAGTCTCAATGCTTCAGGCAAGGAGCATCAGACTGAAGTCACAATGGGACAGTCTCAATGCTTCAGGCAAGGAGCATCAGACTGAAGTCACAATGGGACAGTCTCAATGCTTCAGGCAAGGAGCATCAGCTGCCCTCAGTTTGCCTCTGACATCTTCCTCCTCCACATCTTTGTTATGCCCAAGTTTGTAAGGGCAACCTGTTTAACCTGAGAGCGTGTAATGAAAATGTCTCTTTCTGTGGACTGATTCAGAGAAGGGATAACACAGATAGTGAGACACCAAAATTTGAGTTTAAACATAATACATGTAACATTTATTAAATCACAAACATAATACAAACATTGATTATCAAGAGGTCTTTCATTCACTCACAGATTCATACAATACTCTCACACACTTTCCTTCGGCCGGACATTGATCAGTTGTCCTCGAAGGCTGGGGATGACATCATTGCTGCGCATTTGGTGCCAACAAAATTAGGGTGAAAGCCAAGGCTCCTGATACTTTTCTTCTCTCTGGCTTTTGGTTGCTGAAGTCTTGCAATATTGCCGCCCATTACTCAACTTCTTCTTTTCGGGAGGAGACAGCTGTTCAAAGGCAGGTCATTCTGTTCAAATTAGTCCATTGTCCTGTCAGTTCCTCTTTATTGTGACTCAGGAGAAAAGGCACCTTCCCGGTCATAGTTCGACACACCTGAACAACACCCGGCTTCAGCTTCCAAATTCCTCAGCCTTTCCTCGTCTCAGTTGCCAAATCCCTCCTTCACATCAATGCTCTGCACAGAACCATCTTGTTTAGTTCTTTAGCTTGTTTTAAAACACCATTCCTTGGTTCTTTGGTTCTTCAGCTCTGGGTTTAAGTCAGAACTCACACATTTCTCTTACATCTTTAACTTGGACACCATCCACTTCATACGGTCCTTTAATTCCTTTCTGTATTCCTCCATTCAATAAACTTCTACCTGGGGTTCTTCTTTGCTGGGGCGGCTATCAAGCGACTCCCCCACTGCCAGGTCCCAGGCTGTCACTTCCCCCCCCCCCCTGACAGCCTTCCTTTCCCCAGTTTGGGGCCGGAAACCCAAATCCTCTAGTGGTGGCCTGGGTGCTGTGAGCTTCAGGGGGTTTCCCAGTCTTGGGCTTGGCCCTAGTTCCTCTGAAGAAGGCACCTGCTCAGACTGAAGTCACAATAGTACCGTCTCAATCCTTCATCCAAGGAGCATCAGACTGAAGTCACAATAGGCCAGACTCAGTCTCTCAGGCAACGAGAATCAGCCTGAGATCACAATGGGCCAGTTTCAATCCTTCAGGCAAGAAGCATCAGCCTCAGGTTGCAATGGTCAAGTCTCAAACGTTCAGGTAAGTAGCATTAGCCTAAATTCACAATGGTCCCATCTCATTGCTGCAGGCAAGGAGCACCAGCCTGAGGTCGCTATATGTCACGAATCCCTTTATTCATGCATTTATTAATTTAGGGATTCATGCCATAAGGGTTTAGGATTAAATTAGAGTTAAGATAAATGGGATTTATGGTGGGTTGAAATAATATGTTTGAATATGTGCTTTAATAGAAGATACTAGAAAGAGGTAGAGAGATCATGGCTAAAGAATGTTCTTGTTTGCTAGGATTGGAATGTGTGGGAATCACCCTTCTAACAGAAGCTGGAGTTTAAAAGACTGGTCTCTGTAAAAGGAGGGGGAACATAGAGAGTTATTGGTATTTTTATATTGTAATATGTTGTCATGGGTTTATGCTTATTATATTTTCATATGGTATCATATTAGATTGGGATTGATGGGGTTTCATATATATGTTGTTAAGCCATAATGTTAATTAAAACTATTGTGTGGCTGAGTTCTCTGGTACAAGGCCACAGGTGCAGTGGTTGAGATAAGGCACATGAGAGCTTAATTGTTTTTAGAAACACTGCCAGAATCCCGGATGAAGGGCTATCTAATTAATTAGCTTTATTGGTTATAGGATGGGGTTAATTGATATGGTTATAAAAGTGAAATGTATATACATACTTTCTTTCATTCCTGACAAAAAAAGTCACTTCTATTGCATGTATCTTCTTTTTCAATAAAAGCTGTTCCTTTTTCAAAGTACTGCCTTTTGTGTTGCAAGAGGGGCTGCAATTAGGACCCTGACAGATATCTCTCTCCCCTTCCATTCACCCTGCTTTCCCAAAAGGCCTGGAGAGCCAAACCAACCAAACCAACCACAGAACCTTTCCCTGCTCTTGTGTAATGCCAGGTCAGTCAAAAATACACCGCAGATAGTCCAAGATCTCCTACTGGACGAAGAGGCTGAGCTGGATTGTTTCATCGAGACCTGGCTGGATGATGACAACTCAGCCACCTGGGATCAGGCCTTACCAGCCGGGTTCTCAGTCTTTGAGCAGGTAAAGCGACGTCGCTTTGGTCCATGAAGACAATCTTGCTTTGGCCAGGATCCCTATCCGTAAGATGGACCACATCAAATGTATTTGCCTCAGCTTAAAGACTAGGGAAAGTCTGGGGATTCTGTTGGTTTAATGTCCATCCCGTTGCTTAACATAAATACTCTCTGGAAAAGATAACATCAGAATTAACACAAACCAGGGAAAGAGTGACATTCCTGGAGGAAGACAATAAAAAATTGGCGAAAGAGATAGAGAGATTAACAAAAGAACATACTGAAGATACAGCAGAAAGAATTAAATTAGAGCAAAGATTTAGGGAGAGATGTCTTAGAATAAGAGGTCTTCCCGAACAGAAGGACGAAGATCTATATAAAAGGATAATACCGGCCTTGGCTGAATTTATGGACCTAGATAATGAAACTTTTCTCCTTGAGGTGGACAAGATGTTTAGAGTAAGCTCCTGGGTCGCAAAACAGAAGAGACTGCCCAGAGATATCGTCATTTATTTTGTTAGGACTCAAATGAAAGAAGCAATTCTACAACAACACTTTCATACAAGATTCAGAATTGAAGAAAATGAAATTTTATTGTTTAAAGATATCTCTGGGAAACTGTTAAGGAAGAGGAAGGAATATGGACCACTGACTAAGGTTTTGCGCAGCAATGCGATCTACTACAAATGGGAACTAACTCAGGGCCTATCTTTTAAATTCAAGCAAAAAAGATACCAAATCAACTCAGTACAAAAAGAAAGACATTTTCTACATGAGAATGAAAAAGAACTTAATAAAGGAGGCACTCAGAAAGAAGAAATAAACAACCCCGGAAAAGGAGAAGAGGAAAAGGAGGAAGAGAGCTTAGAAGAAGAAAGAGAAGAAGGAGAATTGCTTAGGAAACCAGATCCAAACACAAGAGAGGACGATATAGATGGAGAATATGACAATGAAATGGGAAAAGACGGACCTCCTATCATCAAATGTTAAAGGAATTAACAGCCCAAAAAACAAGGTAAACTTTTTCATTATTGAGGGAAACAGAGACTTGATGTCATTTGCCTTCAGGAAACCCATATAAAGAAAGAGGATATAAGATTCCTGAAAAATGCCAAATTGGGGAAAGAATACATAGCAGCCTCAAAAAAGAGGAAAAAAGGTGTAGTGATAGATGTAAAGGATAAATGAGACTCTAAAGAGGTATTCTCAGACCCCAATGGATACTTGGTTGGTGTAGAAGTTACTTTACAAGACCAAAGGATCCTAATGGTGGGAGTTTATGTACACTTAGGAAATAATGGCCTGTTTTTTGGAAAACGGAAAAAACAAATGCCAGACCATATTTGCTATAGGACCTTAATGATGTGAGATTGGGGTGGGGTGATATGCCCGCAGATAGATAAAAAAGCAGACAACAAAATATACTTATATAAGAAAGGGAAATTGCCGGAATCTTTCTTTGAATTAAAAGAAGCCTTCACATTAGAGGATACTGGAGAATCAAGTATGGTCTGTCTAAGGGATTCACGTTCTTTTCAAACACCCATCAATCCTGGTGGAGAATAGATATGTTCTTGACTTCCCCAACTATTGGCACAATGGTGGAAGCAGTAGAAACCTTACCAAAAATCCTATTGGATCACAATCCAATTTTATTGTCTTTGAAGAATAAACCTAAGGAACTGATATGGAGACTAAATGAGACTTTGGTGCTTTACAGACCGCTGCTTTGCGGCGGTCTGCCGGCGCTGTTGTTTGCTCCGCGAGGGAGCCGCAGCAGCCAAACTGTGCGACTCCCTTGCGGAGCAAAAAAGAAGCTCCAAAATGTCCAAAAACGTCATAAGCGCTGCGTGACGTGCAAACACACAGCGTCCGCTACGTCAAGATGGCGGCGGCCGTGTGGAACGGCCGCTGCCATTTGTTACAGACAGAGTCCGTAACAGGAGTAGTGGCATCTAGAAGAGATGCCCCCTTTTTAAACTGGGATGTCCTGGGGACGTCCCAAATGGCAGTATGTAACCCGCCTTTGATTCCTAAAGAAAGCAAAGAAGTGCTGGAGGTCAAAAATTTCAGACCGATTTCTCTCCTTAACAACGATGATAAAATCTGTGCAATGGTCTTAGAAAGATTTTTAAAAACCCTACAAAGTATCATAAACGGAGACCAAACGGGCTTCCTCCCAAAAAGGCACCTTAGAAACAACACGAGGAATTTACTGGATATTATAGACTTCTATGAGAAGAAAACAGATTAAAAAGCAGCTGTGATTTTTCTTGAGGCCGAAAAGGCGTTTGATGAAGTTAATTGGAACTTCATGCTGGAAACCTTAAGAAACATGGTTCTAGGAGATAACTTTATCAGCTGGATAGATGCAATCTATAGAAAACAAACATTGAGACTTATTATTCATGGGGATAATAAGAGAGATACCCCTCTCACCTTTGTTATTTATAGCCACTTTAGAGACTCTGAGTCCTAGCACTAAAGAAGATAAGAAGACCAAAGGCCTGGAAATAAAACAGGAAGAGTACAGACTTAAACTATACGCAGACAACGTGGTGATATACTTATCTGACCCAATAGAAAGTGTTAATCCCCAACTTCATAAATTAAAGGAATATGGACAGCATTCAGGTTTCTGGATTAACAGGGATAAGACAAAAATTTTACCAATGAATTTAACAAAAGAACGATCAGGAAAATCTACAAGAAGTGACTGGCTTTAAAGTAGAAAAAAGGGTCAAATATCTAGGTGTTGAGTTCACCTCTAAAAACCGAGACCTCTTTAAAAGCAACTACAAGAAAATATGGGGTGATATCAACCAAGATCCCAATAGATGGGCTAAACTCAACCTGTCCCTCTTGGGTAGGATCAGGGCAGTTAAAATGAACATACTGCCTAAATTACTATTTTCATTTCACACTATACTATCCTTCTTAATGACAAACCATTTTTAGAACGGCAGAAGGACCTGCAAAAATCCATCTGGGCAGGAAAAGACCTAGAATCAGATTTAAATCTCTAATAGATGATGTAACGATTCACAATCCTCTCTTCTATTATGACCTGACACTTCTTTGGGTGTTTGAAGGACAGTCGTGTGGATGGATTTTAAAACACAGACCAAGCGGCTGATTTAACAACAATGTAAGTTTATTTTTAACACAGAATAGGCAAAGGTATCTTTGAGATGGAGTTGTTACTCTGTCTTCTTTTGTTATTTATATACAGGTCTGGTTTTAACTCAATAATAATAATAATAATAATAATAACAACAACAACAACAACAACTCCTCCACACAGGCTATACTATCACTCAAGAAATGATGTAACCCAAAGCCCTCTTCCTGAGTCTGGTTCCACTGAGTCTCTCTTCTAGACTCTCCAGAACTAATCCTGTCCCTCTCTGGACAAAGCAGTTCCTTAAGTAACCATCCCTCAGGAACTATGGGAACCCAGTCCTCTCTTGGACTCTACTGTTCCCATCCTCTCTATAACTATCTCCCACTGAACTCCCGCTTCATCCCTCAGGATTGCAAACCCTAACTGACTCCACCCAACTGCCAAGCGGAAGCTTCAAACTCCTGAACCAGCACCTGATTGGCTTAGAGTCTCTGGCTTCTGATTGGCTGGTTTGTAAGTCAGTTCGTCACACGCCTCCCCCCTTTAATAGGTTCATTGAGACACAGAACCAAACGGTTCTAAGGTCCAAGGAACCCCCAGTTATCAATTATACTTACCCATTATATATAACATTATACACACATCAGGTGACACATGTGATATATTTCATATCCTTGTTTTATCAATAACCATTTCCAACTTAAATATCTTTGGTATTTTCCTGTATGTTCCCCTTTTAAACATATGTCTAATATCAGTTCTACCTGTTATAACAACTTACCATCATTTTCTTATAAGTTTAGCATATTATATCCATATCCCATATCACTTGTTGGGTTTTAATATTTTAATAACACTTAAATAACCTTTTTTCCCAACTTTAGATCTTTATATGTTCCATTTAAATGTTTTTATCAAACATATTTAATCTTTAACCCTTTTCTCTTATTGGATTAAAGGCTGATGGAGCATTATCTCCAACTACTTTGTTCCGTTCCCTGTATGGTTTTGAAAACACTTCATCTTCCATTATACTAATGGCAAACTACAATATATTGGTTTTCCAGTCTATCAACTCAATTATATCCTTCTCCTTTTTAGGAGTCTTCTCTGGATCAGTCCTTGTAACTGACCACGTGTTTCTTTTTCCCGGCTGTGGACTTAACACCTCATCTAGTAAAAAGTCTTTGCTTCCTCCTGTTTCACTGGACCACATTCCTTGAGTGCGCTGAGCAATCTTTACATCTTCTTCTGTAGACCGGAAAGTGTCCCTTATCAAAATCATCCCGTTCTCTAGATAGTTCATCACAATCTTTGGTCTTTTTCCCTCTGTTGAATCTCCTTTTCCAGTTGGTTGATGGCTTTTGGGGTCCCACCAACGCTTGTCTGTCATCTGGTCGCCACCAGTATGTTTGACAGCGAAGTTTATAGATGTGAACATGTTCTGCATTTACATATCTATTCTTTCAACTTTTACTTTAAGATTCTTCCAGTCTCTGTGAACTAAACCTTTTTCTTGGGTTATATCACCCATTTGCCAAACTACATATTTTTCAACACTGTCCCATTTAATATATAGCTTCCAGAACCCTGAACTCTTTATCAGAACCTACAAAAGCCTGTTGTGATGCTTTTAATAACTACTTCACGGACAAAATCTCTCAGATGAGAGCCGATTTGGATACTGGCCTTACGACAGAAGTGACAGGAGAGGTATCCAGAGCCTCCGCCCATACTGTTATTCTGGATCAATTTGAGTCAGTTAGTAAAGAGGATGTGGAGAAGCTCCTTGGGAGTATGAAAAGAGGACTTGCTCTCTTGATCCTTGTGCATCTTGGCTGGCTGTCCAGGGGGAGATACCATCAAGATGCTGCTAAACATATAACTAATGCATCTTTCAGGGAAGGCTGTCTTCCATCTTGCCTCAAAGAGGCGGTGGTTAAACCACTTCTACAAAAAGCCTTCCCTTGACCCTCTGGACAGAAACAATTACAGGCCAGTTTGGATCTTAATATTCTTAGGCAAGGTAATTGAGAGGGAAGTCGCCATTCAACTCCAAGCAGTCTTGGAAGGAATGGATTTTTCTACATCCATTTCAAACTGGATTTAGGAAGGGTTACAGAGTTGAGACAGCCATGGTCACATTAGTCGATGACCTCCGTCTGAGCATCGACAGCTCTTTGAAAAGGGGAAGTCTGACCCTTCTGGTGCTATTGAAGGCCTCTCAGCGGCCTTCAATACCCTTGACCACAGTATCCTTCTGGAACATATGGGAGAGTTGGGAATTGGGGCACTGCTTTCCAGTGGTTCAGGTCCTACATCTCAGGCAGATTCCTGTGACTTAGGGACAGTTGTTCGTCCAAGAGGGAGCTCAAGTCGGGCGTCCCTCAAAGCGTGATTCTGTCCCCAATGCTATTCAACATTTACATGAAGCTGTTATGTGAGATCTTCTGGAGACATGGGGCGGGGAGCAGGGAGACCTTGAAACAGTAGTACATGTGCTCAACTTCTGTTAACGCACTCTACATGGAGCTATCCTTGTGCCAAGTTCAGAAACTTCAATTGATACAGAATATGGCAGCCAGGTTGGTTACGGGCTCTTCTAGAACTGCCTACATTACACCGGTTCTTAAATCCCTTCACTGGCTGCCCATTAGTTTCTGGACAAGATACAAGGTGTTGGTTCACTCTGGAACGACCTCCGGATTAGATCCGTCCTATTAACACCTTGGAAGCCTTTAGGAAGGCTATTAAGACGGACCTCTTTCCAGACTAGATTAGATCTATTGGCTTGCCTCCTCCTCCCCCTGACCCTTACCCTTGCCATCGTTAGTGTGATGGAAATTGCTATTGATGTATATCGTTCCTGCCCTCCCACCTCTCCTTCAGAAAATGACCCATTTCTTGCCCGAATAAAACTTTTTTACTGTATTGTGTTATGAAAGTTTTTAATTTTCTTGCTGTTTAATAGGATTTTTAAAGGTTGATTAATGTTTTTATAATTGGGAGAAGGGTTGGGGGTTTGGAATTTTAATTGTATTTCTTAAATTGTATGTTATTTTATTACTGTAATCCACTTTGATTCCTTTGAGAAAAGGTGGAATATTAATAATAATAATAATAACTTCTCTTCAAGGGGGTCAAAAGCCCTTTCAGTATGCTCCCAGAACTGGGGGGGGGGGGGGTGTTTCTGGGGCTGTGGGTCTCTCTGTTGGTCCTCCTCTGCAGGGTTGTTGTGAAGTATGTGAGGGAGGATGCCCAATCTGGATCCTGTGGGTCTCTAAGCCTAGTTCCCAGGTTGACAGGGGATTGCCAGAGTTTTGAGGTCCCTCCGTCTCCCTCCTCTTGGCTTTGGCCAAGAGGATTTTGGCTTTTCTCCCTCCCCCCAGAGCCTCCTCCCCCAGGACTCCAGAGAAAACTCCCCCCCCCCCCAAGAAAAATGCCATTGAATCCTATCCTGTGCGATGCTTTCTATTTGGAACAAAACTCTTCCCCAAATGAGGCATCAGAAGAGAGGGTCTCTCCTGGGCCCCACTTTCCACAAGGGAGGGGGCTCCTCAAAGACCTTTTTACCTTTGGATCCCCCTCCCCTCCATGGCCATGCCTCTCTCCAAGAGTCCCGGCCTTCATTTATCATAACAACTCCCCTAGTACCCTGGACCCAAGGAATCCCCCAAGGAGGGGGCAGGGAAGGAAAGAGGGAGAGGAGGCCTTCCAGGACCCCTGCCTTTCTTTGGGGAGAGAAGAGGGGCTTCTCCCCTCCAGCCATTCTTCTGAATGAACAAGGGCTCTCCCCACTTCCCTCCCTCCCTCAGAACAGACTGTGAGGGCAGCAATGGCTTCTGGGGCTGAGACTGTGCAGGCGCATATAGTCCCAAAGGCCCCTCCTCAGCATGCGCAGGGATTGCCAGGTCCTAGATGCTGCTGCTTATTCTGCTGGCAGCCTTTGTGGGAAAGGAAGGTATGCGCCGGGGTTCAGTGGCCTCCCCTTCCTTCCCTCCTTGCTTCCTTTGAGGAGACCGCAATGGAGGCCAAGGTGCAGAGCTGGACTCAGGAGGGAAAGGCAGGAAAGGAAGGCTCTGCTTTGGAAATATAGCTCTCTCTGTGTATCCTGTATGTTTGTGTCTGTGTGTCTGTGCTGTTCTTATGGCTGGGAATGGAGTTGAGAACTGAGGAGAGAAGAAAGGGTCAGTTTTGGGCAAATTCAGAAATTCTGTGCATCAAAGTCCAGTGTGTTGAAACAGTAAAGAACTTTATTGAGAACACATAGAAATTCAGTGATTAAGCCAGAACTGACCACTCCAATCCAAACAATACATTAAAACCCCTAAAACCAAAAACATGACCCTCTTCCAACCTAGCCCCCACCTCCAATTCCCACAGTCTCTGCCCCACAGATAACAAGGCCCCCTTTTGCCATTCCCAAAAACTAGCCCTTTCTCTTAATGCTGGCCTCCAACTTTCTTAAGCCAAGATCCCACACATTGCAAAAGCTATAATTCCCATAACTATTCTAACCAGCTGCAACAAATCCCAACCTCCCATCTACTTAACATATACCACAACCCACAATCCCCAGCCAAATTGACAACGCAAAGCAATTATCTATACTATTGGCAATTAAAACCTAAACTTAACAAAATCCAACTTGAAAACATAGAGACATATTGACAGACAACTTTTACAAATAAGATCACAAGGGCCTTTTCTTTGCACTGCTGGATTGAAAATATATTTGTTGTATTCGTTACTGACAAATATAATGTTAGGATTTGTGTGGCTTCTCTCCTCTGTGGACTCTCTGATGTGCCACTAGGTGTGACTTCTGAGGAAAACATTTCCCACAATGGTGGCATTTGTATGGCTTCTCTCCTGTGTGGACTCTCTGATGTTTCACTAGGTTTGACTTCTGAGAAAAACCTTTCCCACAACGCTGGCATTTGTATGGCTTCTCTCCTGTGTGGACTCTCTGATGTTTCACGAGGTCTGACTTTGAAGAAAAACATTTCACACAATGCTGGCATTTGTATGGCTTCTCCGCTGTGTGGACTCTCTGATGTTTCACTAGGTTTGACTTCTGAGAAAAACATTTCCCACAATGGTGGCATTTGTATGGCTTCTCTCCTGTGTGGACTCCCTGATGTGTCAGTAGGTTTGACCTCCGAGAAAAACCTTTCCCACAATGCTGGCATTTGTATGGCTTCTCTCCTGTGTGGACTCTCTGATGTTTCACTAGGTCTGACTTCTGAGAAAAACCTTTCCCACAACGCTGGCATTTGTATGGCTTCTCTCCTGTGTGGACTCTCTGATGTATCATTAGGATTGATTTCCGAGAAAAACATTTCCCACAACGCTGGCATTTGTATGGCTTCTCTCCTGTGTGGACTCTCTGATGTATCATTAGGATTGACTTCTGAGAAAAACATTTCCCACAACGCTGGCATTTGTATGGCTTCTCTCCTGTGTGGACTCTCTGATGTATCATTAGGATTGACTTCTGAGAAAAACATTTCCCACAACACTGGCATTTGTATGGCTTCTCTCCTGTGTGGATTCTCTGATGTATCATTAGGATTGACTTCCGAGAAAAACATTTCCCACAACGCTGGCATTTGTATGGCTTCTCTCCTGTGTGGATTTTCTGATGTATCATTAGGATTGACTTCTGAGAAAAACCTTTCCCACAATGCTGGCATTTGTATGGCTTCTCTCCTGTGTGGACTCTCTGATGCATGACTAGGATTGACTTGTAAGCAAAATGTTTCCCACAATGCTGGCATTTATGTGACCTCTTTCCTGTGTGGACTCTCTCATGACTCAAATGTTTTTCTGTAAAGAAAGATAATTACAGATGAGACTGAAAATCAGACTTAACAGAGGAGGGTGTTACTGCATGATTTAGCCCTCATTAACCCCTCCTTCTTAGAGATTAAATTAATAAAGTTGCTGTGAGTAACCTAATCATGACCCTGATGCTTATGCCCCTAAATCCATTGAACAGTTGCATTCTTACTCCTAGGACCTAGCAAAGAAGAGACCATATGGGAACTGCCTTGAGGGAATCAGTAGAAGAAGATAGTCAAAGGACTGTTGAAAAAAAAAATTCAATTAAACGTGTGCAAAAATACTTTGATTGACAGGTGGCATCATATCCTGTGAGACAGCCACTGAATGCTGAGTCAGAGCCCAAGGCATGATGCAAGCTAACTGCAGAGGAAGCTTCATGCTGTTTGGCACCAGGAGAGGACTCACAACCAATACAGTATGCAGCTCACATGAGGATTGGAGTGGATTGGATCGGAGTTGTGTGTACAAGGGATGGTGAAGTTGATGGAAGTCAGAGAGGAGAGCTTGCAAATATTTGTATTATTTTGCAACTCAAGATAGAGAACCTCCAAGGATTTCAATGAAATCGTCTGTGTTTGTGACTTATTTTTAAGTGTGAAAAGTGGTCAGTGCATTGCCAATGCCTACATCTGGATATTTGCGTCCTCAGATTGTAGCGTACATTGGCTTGTGAACGCGATCAAAATTCAGAGCCAACAAGAATCTGAGAGCCGGTGAGCTAATGCCTTTTGTCTGATGTATTTGCATCAAACACCCATTGCATTCAGTTCGTTTCACACCATTCTTCCCCCACAAAGGAAATATTCTAAAGTGATATAAACCTTTCTGAACCCACAGTTTCTGCCCCCAAGCAGAAACCAATTTCCGTCTAAATATCAGCCCCAACTTCTGTTCTTCGGTGTCAGTCCAGTTACAGATAGACACTGTTTGTTTTCATGGCTAAACACCTCAATGCACTCACCAACCCCAATTGTCATGGGAACTACTGACCTCTCCTTATTTCAAATCCTCAACAATTGGAATAAAGATCTGGATAGATAACGTATCACCATTATCAAAGCCTTACATCTATTCACCACACCCACCTTTGTTACCTAGTTCTTGAGTGTGTGCATGAACACTTATATGTATGTGTCTGTGTGTTTTGCTTTACCCCTAAATAAAACACAAAAACCTATTTCAAATGCCTCTGAAAATCTGTTTGATTCAGGAACTGCTATAGATTGGCTGAGTCCAGAGGTCACTATTGCCCCAGTAAAACTATTTCACTCTATTGAGCTAAGTACCAAACTCCCCTAAAAGGATAGCACTTCATCCCACAACATTCCAGAATTGGCAGTTTAGGATTTGATATTTAGAATCCTTACAAAGTGGAGAATAATAGTGCCTCACTAAAACTAGAAATTTCATGATTCCGCAGGAAGTTGTTATGACAATTAAATTACGTGTGAAAGGGAACTAGGAATGGTAGTAGAGCACAAGTTGAACATATGTCAACAATGTGATGCAGCAGCTAAAAAGGCCAATGTGATCCTAGGCTGTATCAATAGGAGTATAGTGTCAAGATCAAGGGAAGTAATTGTGCCACTCTATTCTGTTTTGGTCAAGGCTCACTTGCAATAATCCTGTGTCCAGTTCTGGGCACCACAATTCAAACAGATGTTGAGAAGCTAGACCAAGTCCAGAGGAGGGAAACCAAAATGGTGAATGGTCTGGAAACCATGTTCTCTGAGGAACGACTTAGGGAGCTGGGCATGTTTAGCTTGGAGAAGAGAAGGTTAAGAGTGGATATGACAGCCCTGTTCAAATATTTGAAGAGATGTCATATTCAGGATGGAGCAGGCTTGCTTTCTGCTACTCCAGAGAAAAGGACATGGAATAATGGATGCAAGCCACAGGGACAAGAGATTCCACTTAAACTTTAGGAGGAACTTCCTGAGAGTAAGGGCTCTTCAAAAGTGGAATATACTCCCTCAGAGTTTGGTGGAGTCTCTTTCTTTGGAGGTCTTTTAACAGAAGTTGGATGGCCATCTCTTGGGGGGTGCTTTGAATGTCTATTCCTGCATGGCAGAAGACTGAAACGGATGGTCCTTGTGGTCTGTTTCAACTCTTTGATTCTATAATTCTAAAGTGGAATCATAGCGCTCTGACAGTGAATTATGAAAGGGCCCTCAGTCTTCACAGGAAGGGCAATGGATTCAGGTTCCTTACCCACAGAGGCCACATTCTCATAATTCTCCATCATCACATTACTGTACATAAGTTTCTGCTTCTTCGTCAACATTTTCCATTCCTCTTCGGTGAAATATACCACCACATCCGCAAAGGTCACCTGCAACAGAAAATAGCCCTCATCCAGAGAGTGACTAAACAAAAGGGGAGGAAAGCACATGGTGCATTGCAAATATTATTTGATCACTTTAGAATTCAGTCCAGGAAATAAACTTTAAATTCTGCAAGCCAGAAAAAAGCTGCAGCCTTTGAGATCCAGTTTGTCTCGAATCCTATCAATATAATATACAATATAATAAAGAATATAATTTAGGCCATTTCTGGAATATTATTGATTGATTAGGATACTGACTATCCCAACATGTATAGTACATTTAGTCACCAATGAATTATAGTGCATTTAGCCATATCTCACCTAATTTCAGAGGTATATTTCATTGTTAAAAACAGTTCTGGGGAGTACTCTGGGTTTGAGGGCCACTGGGCCCACCCTCAATTTAGGCCTAGACATATTCTCCCATATCCCCCAGCATTTCACAGATGGGGAAAGCAAGACACATGTGGCTAAGCAACACCAGAAGGTGGTCAAGATGGCCAAAGTTGTATGATAAAGATCACACAAGCGAGGAAGGGTACCGCAGTTTGCTTTTGCCTCCGTCTCCTGGCAAGGGCAAGACCCTGCTTCCTCCTCTCCTCCCTTCTCCCCTCTTTTGAGTGGAAGGGATGAACACTCTTTTGAATTTGGAACAAATTTTTCAGCAACTGAACTGACCTGAGGAGAATGGGGAAAGTGGGAGGAGGAGAGAGAAATAGGACATTTTCTAAGCCCCTGAAAAAATGAGGTGACAGAGGGTTACCCAGGACTCTTTCTGCCAAACTGGGACAGTATGTTCTCCGCTTGCTTTCATGAGCTGGACCAGACATAGATGAAACTAATAGTAAGTATGGCAGCTTACCAAAGAGCTGTTGTACCTCAGGAGCCTCTTTCTGTTGGAGCCCGACTCCCTCCGCTTGGCCTCTGTTTCGGCCATCAGGTGGGCAGGGGTCCTGGTGGTCCTGGACTTGGTCACGCCCAGCAAGAGAGGCCCAAAGCCGTGTACAAGGAGGCCGAGATGAAGGTCCTGAGAAAAGGGACCAGGATTAGGATTTACTTGGCAAGAAACCCTGCAGCACTCAAAGACACAAAGAACAGCATCCTGCTGGAGACATACGCAGGTGACAAATGCCTCCTTTGGGCCGATGCAGAGGTGGGCATCCCCTTCCTCCCTCTGCACCAAACAAAGCTCCCTGGACCTAGCATAGATTTACTTCAGCTCCCCTACTCAACTCCATGCCTTATTAGAGTGGGGGGGGGGGGGGATTAGGGGATGGGGAATTAGAGAGGCCCCTGGTTATGTCCCCATAGATAGATGTGAAATCAGTGCATCATAAATAAATAAACCATCTGCTGAAACCTGCAGAGGTCTCCAGTGCTTTTCCCCAGCATCAGCCCCTTTCAGAAGAAGGCTGCATGCACACTATAGAAATAAGGCACTTTGACACCGCTTTAACTGCTCAGTGCTATGGAATCCTGGGATTTTACCTTTAGGACCCTTAGCCTTCTCTGCCAGAGAGTTCTCATGCCACAACAAACTACAAATCCCAGATTCCATAGAATGGAGCCAGGAGTTTCAAACTGGATTATTTCTGCAGTGCAGATACATCCCGAGTCGATTGTAAAAGGATAGAAGCACCCATGTCTTGTTTTTATCCTCCTAATAATGGTTTTCCTTTAAAAAATTAAGTAGTTTGTTTTAGTCTATAATCCTTATTTTTGTTGTTTGTTTTATGTTTCATTCTTGGTAATATGAGTTATTCTGGTCTGTCTCCTGCCTTCTTGCCTAAAAATCTATTAATAAGGAAACTGGGGAGACTTTTAAAACCTCCCAAAGGAGCCACTTTTGGCCTTGTTTGGGGGACTAGCCTCCTCTTAGGAGCCAAAGTGCAATGTTTGTGAAGAAGAAGAATAAGACTTGTATGAAAACTATCATCTCCATTTCTGATCCTTTTTAAAACCCATGTTCCCCAGAAGGAGCAGAGCTAAGAAAACCCTCTCACAAAAGACACACAAAGGGACACACTTCCTTCCTTTTGGCCCAAGGAACCTGACCTCCTTCTGACTCTGGAGCCTCAGGAGAGAAAGAGAAGCCTCTGTTCAACTGAGGCCTCAGAGAAGGTTCCGGAATATTATTCCCCACAATCACAAGCAGCACAAAATGGCTACCTCTGGCTCAGCACTTGGAGGCCTCAGTGCAGTAGTGAAACCTACCACTTCCAGGCCTTGTCCCTCTGCTCGCTCGCTCGCTCGCTCGCTCTCTCTCTGCTCACTCTTCCGTGCGCAGAGCTAAATAGAGGCAGAAGCTCCTCCCCTTCTTTAATCTGGCCAATGGGAGCAGAGGAGCTGGGAGGCCCCGCCCCCTGCCCCACCCTCACAGGCTCCTCCTGCAGTTAATATGGAACAAGGCAGGAGGCACTGAGGGACCCTGGAGCCCCAGCCACACTGGCAGCCATTTTGTGTTCTGGCAGCCATTTTGTGTGCTGTTTGTGACTATGGAGTATGTTCTAGAACCTTCTCTGAGTCCTCAGTTGAACATGCATAAACACACACAGATACACACACACACAGAGAGAGAGAGACATACAGACACACATATACACACATTATATATATACACACACACACACAGACATATATACACATACATATACTGTATATATACATACGTGTCACAACAAACTACAATTCCCATGATTCCCTGATTTGAGAAGGGAATTGCCTCCACGCTTCCAGATCACAGCCCCAGAGAAAGAGTCTCTACAGTATATCAGCATTGCCAATTTAAGTCCACTTTTTCAGCTGCATTTGAATTTAATAACGATAATAATAATGGTGATGATGATGATAGATAGATAGATAGATAGATAGATAGATAGATAGATAGATAGATCGTGTAGCACATTTGAGACTCACTAAAAGAAAAGTTGGCAGCATGAGCTTTCCTAGACTTAAGCGTACTTCCTCAGATGTATGGGAATTGTAGTTTATTGTGGCACCAGAGCTCTTTCTCACAAAACTACAATTCCCAGGGTTCCCTAGCACTGAGCCACGGCAGCTAAAGTGGTCTTGAACTGGATTATTTCTGCAGTGTATCTTGGAACCAACTCAGGCTGCATCTTCACTCCAGAGACAATCCAGTTTCATACCGTTTTAACTGCCATGGCCCAGTGCTATGAAGTCCCGGTAATTGTAGTTTGTTATCATACCAGAGTTTGCTGAGAGAGAAGGTTCAATGTCTCACAGAACTAGAATTCCCAGGATTCCATAGCACTGAGCCTGGGCAATTAAAGGGGTGTCAAACTGGATTATTTCTGCAGTGTGGTTGCAGCCGAACACGTTTCTATTTTGCATAAATCTTCCTGGCCCCCCTTCATGTCCAAATAAGTATCTTAAAGGTATTAGAAGGACTGAAAGATTCTTTGTTTGGTCCAATGGTAATTTTGAGAGTTGAAATAAGTTACAATTATTTTTATTCAATTAGGTTTACATTTATTTGCTAAAGATCCACCATATTAATAAAAATATAAATAAATCCTATTATTATTATTATTATTATTATTATTAACATTACGGGAACTTTCAAGGGATTTTGACTGAATATTCCGTGTAATATGGGGTGGATTCCATGGATTTTGGTAAAACATGCTGGGAAATAAGTTCAAGGCTTCTTACCAACACTGGTCCTGCCCTGCAGTAAGGCCACTCCAATCCCTCTCAACCGAGGACTACAACTCCCAAGTCTTCTTTCTTTCTTTCTTTCTTTCTTTCTTTCTTTTTTTGTTACTTTCCTTCTTCCTTCCTTCCTTCTTTTCTCCCAAGCTGCCTTGTGTTAGTGCTGTTACTGCTCTTGTTGTCGTTGTGTGCTTCTCAGTTGTTTCTGACTTATGGTGACCCTAAGGGACGTCCATTGAAGGCTTTTCTTGGCAAGATTTGTCCAGAAGTGGTTTAGCAAGTGCCTCCCTCTGAGGCTGAGAGAGTGTGACTTCTTGCCTAAGGTCACTCAGTGGATTTCTGTGGCCAAGAGGGCATTCGGACCCTGGGCTCCAGGGTCATAGTCCAATGCTCCAGCCACTAAACCACCGCTGGCTCTTTCTTGAGGCTTTGTAGTTTTTTGTGGAGTGGCTCTAAGTCATTGCCGACTTCTGGGGAGCCTTCCCTGGGGTTTTCTTGGCAAGAGTTGTTCAGAGGAGGTTTGCCATTGCCTTCCTCTGAGGCTGAGAGAGTGTGACTTCTTGCCCAAGGGACCCAGCTGGTTTCATGGAGGAGTGGGGCACTGGAGCTTGGACTCCAGAGTTGTAACCCAACACTGAAACCATTGCACCACACTGCCCCCCGTTCCCATGTACAACCTGAGAAATAATAGCAGACTTTTTTCTGTTCTTCATGTGTGTCTTCAAGTCTAATCCAATTTATGGCAACCCTAAAGCAAACTTATCATGGGGTTTCCTTGGCAGGTTTATTCAGCGAGGGGATGCCATTGCCATCCTCTGAGGCTGAGAGAGTGTGACTGGCCAAGGGTCACCTAAGTCCAAAACACACTGCAGCAATAATCCAATCTGAGATTGCTTTAACTGCCCTGGCTCAGTGCTAGGGTATTGTGGGAGATGTAGTTTTGTGAGACATTGAGCCTTCTCTGTCAGAGGGCTCTGGTGCCACAATAAACTCCAGTTCCCAGGATTCCCTAGCACTGGGCCAGGGCAGTTAAAGCGCTCTCAAAATGGACTATTGCTGCCGTGTGTTTTGGACCTTACTTGGCCGCAAACTGTCCATATCCTGCAATGCATCTCCTAATTCTGTTGGCAGTCCCTCCCTCCCAACACTTTCTCATTTCCCCCCAAAACCAGAGCAAAGCTGGCAGATGGAAAGAGGTTTTAAAGCAGCATTTAAATCTGCCATATTTTATTAAAAGACTAAATGTCCCAAATGCTATTATCAGTTTTGTAGCTATTATTACAGAAAGAGATAGAGTGCAAACTCCTGAAGTACCTTTATTTTCTGGAGTGAGATGGGCTTTTACAACTGACTCACTGTGATGATCTCCGGTGGTCCAAGCAGCTATTAATATAGATAATTGCTTCAGGTTATAAACTTGGCTGGGGATTATGGGTCATGGCATATGTCAGCTAGAAAGGGGTGCTGGGATTTTTTTACAACTGGCTAGAATAGTTATAGGAATGATAGCTTTTGGAAAGTATGGGATGTTGTCTGAAGAAAGGTCGGGGCAGGTATTAACAGAAAGGGGCTAGTTTCTGGGAATGGCAAAGTTGACCTTGTTCCCTTTGGGGCATAGACTGTGCATCTGTGGAGGTGGGAGCTAGGTTTGGTAGAAGGTGGAAGTTTAGGTGTTGGGGTTTCAATGTATTCTTTGTCTTGGGGAGGACAGTTCTGGTTTAAACACTGAATTTCTGATTATGTGTTCTCAATAAAGTTATTTGTTGTTTCAGTGTGTTGGACTCTTTGATGCACAGAAGTTCTGAATTTACACAAAATACACTTTATTCTCTCATCAGTCCTCAGCTTCATTCCCAGCCATAAGCAGAAAAGAGACAAACACACACAAACACATACCAAACAGACAGATAGAGCTCTATGTACAAAGCAGAGCCTTCCTTCCTTCCCTTTCCCTCCTGAGTCCAGCTCCTCCTTGGGCTCTATTCTGGCATCCTCCAAGTCTCATCAAAGGAAGGAAGGAAAAAAGAGAGGAAGGAAGGAATGAAGGGTGCACTCCTTCCTTTTCCGCAAAGGCTGCCAACGGAATAAGCCTCAGCAGCAGCAAGGCCCTGGCGATCCCTGCACATGCTCAGGAGGGGCCTTTGGGGCATGTGCACATGCTCAGTCTCAGGCCCTGAAGCCATTGCTGCCCTCACAGTCTGTTCTGAGGGAGGAAGAGATGGAAGTGGAGGAGAGAAATGTATGAGAAAAAGGGGGCAGGGGGCACTTGAGGAGAGGCATGGTCATGGGGGGAGGGGGCAGGGTCCTTTAGATGTAAAAGGGCTTTGAGGAGCCCCTCCCTCCTGGAAAGTGGGGCAGAGGAGAGACTCTCCCTTCCTTCCTCCTCATTTGGGGGGAGATAAGGTCTCGCAAGCCCCCCTCTTTGGTCTTCCAATGGGGGCACCCTCTTCATCTCTGGGAAGAGGGGAGGCTCCCAGTCAAAAGACTTTTGTGACAAATAAAAAGCATCAGATAGCATAGGCTTCAATAGCATTGGAAACAACAGCTTTCTGGGGGGAAGGGGTTTTCCCTGGTGAAGGGGCTCTGTCTGTGGGGGAGAGAAGAGCCCAGATTTAGGCCAAAGCCAAGAGCAGGCAGACGGAGGGAGCTCAAAGCCCCTTCTGGGGATAGGGATACCCCCTGGCAACTAGGCTTAGAGGCCCACAGGACCTGGATTAGTCCCCCCACACACATATACACACACACACACATCCTTTCCTTATCCTTCATGGCAACCCTGCAAAGCTCAGTGATCCTCCTCTGGGAACATGCAGAAAGGACATGGAAGCCGTTGTTAGTTCTTTGCCTGAAAGTCCCCTTCATTGAAGGGATGGAGGTTAAAGGAAGGAAAGAAGGAAAGTGCCAAGGGAAGAGGTGGCATAAAGGGGCTGCTGAAAGACAGAGGGCATTTGGATAGGAATCCCTCAGCAGCCATTTTGGGAAAGAGGGCTCTGCCTCTGGACAGAGAGACGGACAATGTGCTCATTTGGGGAAATGTTAAGGTCCCTCTATTGGGCCACATTCTCCTCTGCCCTGGAGCCTTCTTTTGAAGCCCCATAGACAGGGAAGATCTAGACCATGCCCTCCCCAGGAAAGGAAGCCCCCTCCCTTTGCAGGCCCCATAGACGGAGGGAAGATAAGAAGATGATAAAGAGGGGAAATCCCCTGGAGTGGATGGATTTACAGCTAGATATTATAAACCATTTCAAGGGGAACTAGTTGATCCACTATATAAATGGTTTAATCCTATTAATGCAGAGGGGATTCCAGACTCATGGGAGCTAGCGAGTATCACTTTAATTCCTAAAGAAGGAAAGGACAGCTTGTTAATGACTAATTATAGACCAATAAGTTTGCTGAACACTGATTATAAGATATTCACACAAATACTTGCCAGCAGACTGAAGGGAATTTTGAATCTGACAATTGGGAAGGAGCAAAATGGACTTTTACTGGGCAGATAGATTAGGATCAATATCAGAACGATTATAAATTGTCTTGAATTTTACCAGGTAAATAATGAGAAAAAATGTGCCCTAATTGCTATTGACACGGAGAAAGCCTCCGACAGCGTGAGATGGGATTTTTTGATAGAAGTGGTAAAAAGTATGGAAATGGGAGGCAATAAGGCAAATATATAATCGACAAAGAGCTTAATTATAAACGGAGAAAGATTCCAAGGATGTATGATAAATAAGGGCACAAGGCAAGGATGCCCGATATCACCGCTCTTATTCTTAGAAGTGATGGGAATTTTGATTTCCTCTGTTAAAGGTAATCCAAATATAAAAGGGATTAACAGGAAAGGAAAGGAAACCAAGATAAGAGCGTTTGCGGATGACGTGGTAACAGTTTTGGAGGACCCAAATCGGGGCAGAGAACCGCTGCTACAGGAGCTTAACAAATTCGGCAAATTCACAGGACTGAAAATCAATAGAGACAAGACAGTGTTGATAACTAGAAATATGACTGAACAAGAGGTAGAGGAATGAAAGAGGAAACCGGGCTTCCAAGTAGGAAAGAAACTGAGGTGCTTAGGAATTTGGATTTCTAAAGACAATAATTATTTAGGGGTATGGAAAGACATAAGAGAACATTTAAGGAGATGGAGCTGGTTAAATCTTTCACTACTAGGCAGAATTGCCATAATCAAAATGGCAGTTCTACAGGAAATTATGTTTCTGCTACAAAATTTGCCAATAGAGATTAAGGATAAGATATTTAAAGGTTGGGAAGCCGAGCTAAAAAGATTCATATGGAAAGGACACAAACATCGGATTAAATGGGAGGAGCTCAAAGATGCTTCAGAGAGAGGGGCTATTCGCTCCCTGAGTTCAGATTATATTACTGGGCATGTAATCTAATTTGGATCCAAAGCTGGATTAAATTAGAGGACAAAGAAATGCTTGATCTAGAGGATGTTCAGTTAAGATTTGGTTGGCAGGCCTTCTTATGTTATGAGAAGTTGGGGATGAATGAAGATTTCAATAACCATCCCATGAGGAAATCTTTACTACTCACTTGGAACAAGATTAAAAAGACATTTTATTTTAAGTTACCCCTTCGGACATCGGCCCAGGAGCCACTCTTCGGTAGATGGATAAGCATCAGTAATTGGCTCACTTACAAACATTGGCTTAAGAAGGATCAATCAGGGAATTGGTCGATAAGATCTAGGGAAGATATTGACAAGGATGGACATAATAGACAGTGGTTTAATTCCTACCAGCTAAAACAAAGATTTCTGGTAGACAACAAAACAATAGGGATCGAAGCTAGACTAAACGGATTGGATGATTTGTTCTGGCAACCTGATAAGAAAAGGATATCCAAATGACACAAACTACTGTTGAGCAGGAATATGGAACAGGAGACTGTAAAAGAGTATATGGGGAAATGGGCGCAGGATATGGGAGCAAAAGTGAAATGGAAGAATGGCAAAACGCCTGGAATAGAACAAATACATTTACAGTAGCTCAGGATCTAAAAGAGAACCACATGAAAATAATGAACAGGTGATATTACACCCCATGGAAGCTAAACAACCCCTTATAAATTAGCACAGGGGAATTAATTGTTGGGGGTGAGATTGTGAAAAGGGAAACATCTATCATATATGGTGGCATTGCAGGGAAATTCAGACATTTTGGAAGAAAGTACATGACTCAATACATCAGATATTGGGAATAAAATTCCCAATGAGCCCTAAGTTGTACTTACTCAGTATAACTTCGATTTTAAGCCCACAGACAATATTGGAGGATTATATTATATCTTGTAACAGCAGCTAGAATTGAAATAGCAAAGTTATGGAAGTCAGATGATTCTCCAAGACGGGAAAATTGGATGCAGAGAATTAATGATTGCAGGGAACGGGACAAACTCTCTTGTAGGGCTCAGAATTACGATATGGAAAAAGAGAAGATTAATGGGAAAAGAATGGAACTGAAATCTGAAGCTCATTGAGGTCTGAATTAACTGGAATTGAATCTACAAAGTCTGTTCTTCAAAAAAAGGTTTAAATGTGTATTTTTATTTCCTGATTAATTATAGTTCAGTAGAAGAAATTTGAGTCTCCTGCTTAAAGTAAAGCATGATAAAGAAGGAATCGAATACTGCAAAGTTATGCATACAGTATTTTGACCATAGATAAGAACATAAATGGAAACTGATATTATCAATAAGCATATATATATTGTGTTTATACGTTTTAGAGTTGTGCATAAAGTTTGTGTTTAAAAGCAGGGTTTGGTTATAATATGATGAAAGTGAGCTCTTTGAAAGGCCAAGAAGACAGAAAGCAGAAAGTGGGTCCAATAAAAAGGAAAGATTTGTGACAGTGATGTTATGGATACTGGATTTGTGTCTTTTTTCTGTTTTTATGACTCAGAAAATAATAAAGATTATATAAACGTCAAATTTGTAATGAAGATTACTATGTTTTGTGGGAAGAAATGGTAATATCTGGGGGAATATGTACAAAGGATTTACATTGAAAAAGGGAGGGAATAATTCCAGTTCAAAATAAAACTGGTATAGGTTAAGTATGAAGACAAATAGAGAATTATGGACTCTCATCCATAGGGTCGCCATGAGTCTAAATCGACTTGAGAACAAGAAAAGATGTAAAGACTAATTAGCCAGAGCTAAAAGAGGATTATTTACAGAAAGGAGCTAGCTGTCCCTTTAGGTTTGGAAGTTTATTCTAATGTATTTTGCATTTAGAATTATATGTATACATGGCATTCCTATGTATTTATGGTAATTTAAATGTTGTTCATTTATTTGTTATAAGTTATATGTATTTTAATACAATAAAGATTTAAAAAAGAAACCTTCTGGGTGACCTTGGGGAAGTCGCACTCTCTCAGCCTCAAGGGAAGGCAATGGCAAAGCTCCTCTGAACAAACCTTGCCAAGAACAACCCAGGATAGTGTCGCCATAAGTCAGAAACCACTTCAAGACATACAACAGCCACAACGGTTGTTTTAATGGTCAGAACCTGCCTTGTGTCCCAAATTCAGGGGGAGCAGAATATTAATGAAAACGGCAAGACTAAGAAGGGGTCCCAAATCCTGAGAGCAGCCACCAAGCAGCCCTCTCCTGCCTTCCCCCCAAATGCAGCTGAGAGGTCCGTGGGACAGCAACCGGGGCCTCCCCAGAAGATCCCAAAACCAGGACAGGTTTCATGCAGGAAAGTAGAGGAAGATCGGTTGCAAAAGACATCTCTGGCACATTTTTTGAAGGAGGAAGAACGAGAGTATCTCAGATAACAGCCTGCTCCATTGTGGCTGAGGAAGACCTCTTGTCTTGAAATGTCCTCCATCAATTCCCAAAGACAGGGATAACAGCACTTTATTTAGTTACATATCATCTATTTTAGCATGTCACCTAGAGCAGATATATTGGAGGGAGTTTGTGTCTTGTAATTGTTCCTTTTGTTGTTTTGTTGTAGCCCATTCTTAATTATATGTATTGTCATTGTCCTGAAGCCTTTGTGTAACTGTACTCACAATTGCCCATGTTTCTATGTATTACCTACATTAGTAGGTTATGCATAGTAATAAACTTAAATTAGTTTTTACATTATCATTGTTTAGATGTTATTCTGCATTACATCAGTATGTTATTCAGAGTAGATAAATTGAAGCTGATTTGTGTATTGTAATTGTTCTTTGTATATATACCTTTTCCTCTCATTACATAGCATTATTTTCTTATTACATGTTTCATGTTCACTTGGAATCATAGAGCTGGAAGCAACTACAAGGGCCATCCAGTCCAACCCCATTCTGCCATGCAGGAACTCTCAATCAAAGCATCCCTGACAGATGGCCATCCAGCCTCTGTTTAAAGACCTCCAAGGATCACTGCACTCCAAGGAAGGAGTGTGTCCCAATGTCGAATATCCCTCACTGTCAGGAAATTCCTCCTAATGTTCAGCTGGAATCTCTTTTCCTGGAGCTTGCATCCATTGTTCAGGGTCCTAGTCTCTGGAGCAGCAGAAAACAAGCTTATTCTCTCCTCAATATGACATCCCTTCAAATATTTAAACAGGGCTATCATATCACCTTCTCTTCTCTAGGATAAACATTCCCACTCCCTCATAGGGCATGGATTCCAGATCCTTCACCATTTTAGTTGCCCTCCTTTGGACATGCTCCAGTTTCTCAATGTCCTTTTTGAATTGTGGTGCCCAGAACTGGACACAATATTCCAGGTGGGGCCTCACCAGAGCAGAATAGAGTGGCACTATTACTTCCCTTGATCTAGACACTATACTTCTATCGATGCAGCCTAAAATCGCATTGGCCTTGTTAGCTGCCTCATCACACTGTTGACTCATGTTAAACTTGTTGTCTACTTGGACTCCTAGATCCCTTTCACATGTAGTTTCATTCAGCCAGGTTTTCCCCATCCTATATCTCTGCATTTCATATTTCCACCCTTAATACAGTACCTTACATTTCTCCATGTCGAATTTCATTTTGTTAGCTTTGGTCCCTAGTCTATTCAGGTCATTCTGAATCTTGATCCTGGCCTCTGGGGTATTAGCTACTCCTCCTAATTTGGTTTCATCTGCAAATTTGATAAGTATTCCCCCAATTCTGTCATCCAGGTCATTGATAAAGATGTTGAATAGCACTAGGCCCTGGACAGAGCCCCACTGGACACCCCACTGGTCACTTTTCTCCAGGATGAAAAGGAGCCATTTCTGAGCATCCTTTGGGTTTGTCCAGTCAACCAATTACAAATCCATGTAACAGTTTCCTTGTCTAGCTTGTTTCATGTTTTTATTTTATGTACTGTTTAATTTGGTTAACTGCTATTAAGAGACATAGCTAAGAGATTCTATGATATGAGGTGCCCTATAAACCTTTTAATAAATGAACAGATATTTCAATCCTATATATTCATATTATCAGACATAACTCCAGAGTTGTTAGCCTTTTGGATGCCAGAAGGTTCCTCTCATTCTTCAATGCAAGAAACAACACTTCAGCTGCCTTCTAGAAGATAAAGCAAAAAGGCTTCCAAAAGAACTGAAGCCTTGGGCAAGTCACACTCTCTCAGCCTCAGAGGATGGCCATGGGAAACCCACTCTGAAGAAACCTGCCAAGAAAACCCCTTCAGAGACTCCCATAAGGTCACCATAAGACCTGGAAACAACTGGAAGGCAGACCCCAAGAACAACATTGGGAAATAGGTGCAAGCCTTGCCTTGGGAAAGTGTAATGACTGGGCTCCAGTCAATGGAGGTCTTCTTCAGGCAGAAAAGGGAGGTTTATGCAAACACAGAATGACATCACTGCTACGGAAGGCTCTCTTGACCAATCAGAGAGCAAGATGAAGGTCCTTCTGGAAGCTTCCATGAGAAGGAGATATAAGGCCTGAGAGACCAAGAGACAGTTGGGGGAATTGTGTCGGTTGGAGATCGAGAGAGAGAGTTAAAGAGCGGATCTTGGAGGTTAGTCTCAGAATTGGACGCTTAGGTTTATTTATTTCTTTAACAGCTTGTATGAATTGAATATTATATACTTACAAATATTGTACCTGCAAGATTCTTAATATCTTGTGTGACTTATATTTCAGTTATATTTTGTTATTTATAATTAATACCTCCTTAGATTATCTACTACTCAACGCTCCTTTTACACGTGTCTTGGCTCAGTTGATGCTTGGGAAGATTAGTAAAGAAGAAGAAATAAGGTTCCTTATCTGGTCCCAGTGTAGGTTAAGGGAAACCCTTTTATGATTCACTGGATGATGGTAGTGAGATTTCAGAAATTTAAGGGTCTTCTGGGCTAAGAGCCATAATGTCTAAATGTCTAATTAACAATTTGTAAGTCACTCTGATAGCCTTTTGGCTGAAGAGAGGGCTATATTATTATTATTATTATTATTATTATTATTATTACTACAGGGCCGCAGTTTGGCTGCTTGGACCACCGGAGATCATCACATTGAGTCAGTTGGAAAAGCCCATCTCACTCCAGAAAATAAAGCTACTTGAGGAGTTTGCACTCTACATCTTTCTGTGATAATAGCTACAAAACTGATAATAGCATTTGGGACATTTAGTCTTTTAAAAACAAATATGGCAGATTTAAATGCTGCTTTAAAACCTCTTTCCATCTGCCAGCTTTGTGCTGGTTTTGGGGGAAAATGCGAAAGCGTTGGGAGGGAGGGACTGCCAACAGAATTAGGAGATGCATTGCAGGCTGTGGACAATTTGCAGCCAAGAAAGGTCCAAAACACACGGCAGCAATAGTCCAGTGTGAGAGCGCTTTAACTGGCCTGGCCTCAGTGCTAGGGAATCCTGGGAACTGGAATTTATTGTGGCACCAGAGTTCTCTGACAGAGAAGGCTCAATGTCTCACAAAACTACCTTTCCCAGAATTCCCTAGCACTGAGCCAGAGCAGTTAAAGCAGTCACAGATTGGATTATTGCTGCAGTGTGTTTTGGATTTAGGTGACCCATTGCAAATCACACTCTCTCAGCCTCAGAGGATGGCAATGGCAACCCCTCTCTGAAGAAACCTTCCAAGAATACCCCATGATAAGGATGCCTTAGGGTTGCCATAAGTTGGAAATGACTCTAAGACACACATGAAGAAGAGAAAAAAGTGCAATTATTTCTCAGGTTGTACATGGGAATGGGAGGCAGTGTGCTGCAGTGGTTTGAGTGTTGGCTTACAACTCTGGAGGCCAGGGTCTAGTCCCTCACTCCTCCATGAAACCAGCTGGGCAAGAAGTCACACTCTCTCAAGCTCAGGGAAGGCAATGGCAAACCTCCTCTGAACAACTCTTGCCAAGAAAACCCCAGGAGAGGCTCCCTAGAAGTCGGCAATGACTTGGAGCTACAGCACAAAAAACAACACAGCCTCAAGAAAGAGACAGCATGGTTTAGTGGCTGGAGCATTGGACTATGACCCTGGAGACCAGGGTTCGAATGTCCTCTTGGCCATGGAAACCCACTGAGTGACCTTAGGCAAGAAGTCACACTCAGAGAGAGGTCCTTGCAAAACCACTTCTGGACAAATCTTGCCAAGAAAAGCCTGCAAAGGGCTTCCCTTAGGGTTGCCATGTCAGAAACAACAAGAGAAGTAACACTACTAACGGGGCTTAGTCACACCTCAAAATTCAGATAGGTAGAAAGAAAGAAAGAAAGAAAGAAAGAAAGAAAGAAAGAAAGAAGACATGGGAGTTGTAGTCCTGGTTGAGAGGGATTGGAGGGGCCTTACTGCAGGGCAGGACCCCTCCTCTTTCTGGCCATGTGGATGCTGGGAGATCCAGTCCAGGAAATACACTTTAAATCCCATTGGCAAGAGACAAGGCTACTACTGCCTTTCAGATCCAGTTTGCCCCAAATCCTTTATGAGGCCAGAAACCCCTTTGTTAGGAAGTGAACACCAAATATCTCAGGAAGGCCCTATATCTCCCAAGGCCTCCTCCCTCCAGGACCTCCTTCCTCTCTTCCCTTCAGTCTCTCTCTCTCCCCTGAAGGCCTCAAACTGTCAACTGCCAAGCACTGAGGCAGAGGCAGCCATTTTGTGTTCTGGTGGCCATTTTGTGTTCCATCGACCATTTTGTGTTCCGGTGGCCAACCTTCTCTGAGGCCTCAGTGGAACAGAGGCTTCTCTTTCTCTCCTGAGGCTCCACAGTCAGAAGGAGGCCAGGCTCCTTGGGCCAAAAGGAAGGAAGTGTGTCCCTTTTTGTGTGTTTTGTGTCTCTTTTCTGAGAGGGTTTTCTTACACAGCTCTGCTCCTTCTGGGGAACATGGATTTTAAAAGGGATCAGAAATGGGGCGGATAGTTTTAATACAAGCCTTATTCTTCTTCTTCAGAAACATCGGGCTTTGGCTCCTAAGAGGAGGCTAGTACCCCAAAAAAGGCGTAAAGTGGCTCCTTTGGGAGGTTTTAAAAGTCTCCTCAGTTTCCTTATTAATAGTTTTTCAGGCAAGAAGGAAGGTGCCAGACTAGACCATCTCATATTACCAAGAATGAAACAAACAAACATACAATCAAAGAACAACAAAAAGAATAAGGATTAGACAGAAAAAACCTCCTTATTTTTTAAAAAAGCAAAACCATTTTTAACAGGATAAAAATTCGACTTGGGTGCTTCTATCCTTTTACAACCAACTCAGGCTTTATCTGCATTATAGAAATAATCCGGATCGAAACCTTTTTAACTCTCCTGGTTCTTTCCTATGGAATCCTGGGATTTGTAGTTTGTTGTGGCATGAGAGCTCTCTGGCAGAGAAGGCTAAGTGTCCCAAAGGTAAAATCCCAGGATTCCATAGCACTGAGCGGTTAAAGCGGTGTCAATGTGCCTTCTTTCTATAGTGCGGATGCAGCCTTCTTGGGAAAGTGGCAGATGCTGGGGAAAAGAGGAGGAATGCAGAAGGAAAGGAGGACGGATGGAAGGAGGGCCACCTGCAGCTGGACTGGCCTCCCTGAGCGGTCAAGACCTGAACTGAGTTGTGGACGATGGGCACTCTTGATATCAATATTAATATCTGTCACTATTGTACAATAGTGAACAATTAAGGAGGGGATCAGGTTCCTCCTTTCAATAGCATCAGGAAAATGTTTAGGTGTTAAGGTTTGGAAGTCCTATTTGGGGACTTTTTGTGTTCTCACAGCCATCGGGTGCCATCAGGAATACTTTTCTTTAGGATCAGAAATCCTGTTTGGGGTCCCTTCCGACTTTAGGGCCCTTTCATCCCCCATTTTGTGTTCTCTCAAGGCCTCAAACTGCCAACTGCCAAACACTGAGAATCAAGAGGCCATTTTGTGTTCCGGCAGCCATTTTGTGCTGCTTGTGACTGTGGGGAATAATGTTCCAGAACCTTCTCTGAGGCCTCAGTTGAACAGAGATACCTCTTTCTCTCCTGAGGCTCCAGAGTCAGAAGGAGGCCAGGCTCCTTGGGCAAAAAGGAAGGCAGTGTGTCCCTTTGTGCCTCGGGCCCTCCATTTTGGGGCGAAGGAAGGAAGGAAGGAAGGAAGGAAGGAAGGAAGGAAGGAAGGAAGGAAGGGGTCTGTGGGGGGGTCTGAGGAAGGGGAGGCAGGAGACTCAGGGCCAGTGGGGAGGCTGGGCTTTGGAAGCAGGGAGAGAGAGGTGGGGAAAGAAGCGCTCCCTTTGGGCCCTAGCTGGGAGGGTCCCACCGGTCCTTGCCTCCCCCTTTGGGAAAGGCGACCCCCTCAGCCCCCTGGACTCACTCCTGCCACTCATTTCTAGGGCTGGGACTCAGAGGAGTTTCCTAGGCATTGTCACCTTCTGTCCTCCATGGCCATTGGCACTGACCCCTTTTCCCATTGCCTTCCCTCCCTCAGCCCTGTGGACCTCCTCCGCATTCAGAGCAACCCTTCTCTACCGCTGAGGAGACGGCCTCTGACCCAGGGAAGCTCCAGCCATAAAGGACTGCAGAAGAGACCTTTCTGGGGCTGCAGGAATCAGGTTCTTTATACTGAAGGTAGGCCTTTATTCCTGGAGCTGGAAGAGGATCTTTGTTTAAATGTTTCAGTCCAGGATTATGTGGAAAGGTTGCAGCTGAGAGAGTGAGTCCATGCTTTGTAGGCATAAAGCCCCCAATTCCATCTCTAGCACCATTGTCTTCCCAGAAGGTGGAAGTGATATTTCCAGACCTCAGACAGACAGTTCGCCAGTGAGCCCTTTTTATGGGGACTGTGTGTGTACATGTTGTTTACTAGAGCTTTGTGAGATATTAGTTTCACTGGGTTTACATACATCTTCACTTCCCTCAAATGAGCATAATCTAGGGTGCAATGTTCAGTCATAAGCCTATACATTTATACATTTTTGTTATATCAAATGCAACACATTCAGCAGTGTGCATCTTTTTAAAAAATATACAAGGAAAAGTGAAGAAATTGTGGGTTTTACAATAGATCCATTCAGAAACAATGCAGACAAATGTACATGCCTAAATTTCTATGTGGCTTTAGCAAGCAGAGGGAGGAGGTGCACACCTCATGCTCCTGCCATGACTGACATAGACAAACACAGCAGTTAAGCTTAGAGAAATAGTCTCATTTGCAAAAATGAAATGATTATTTTGACCAGTGTCTAAATGGGAAGGGGGCTATGATGATGGGAGGGCATGGATCAGATCTGTAAGGTAATTCATTTCTCATTCAGCCCAAGAGCTAGAGCTTCTCCACCTGGGACATAAAGCAGGTCCTCCTCCTCCTCCTCTCTGTGAAAGAGAAGTCAAATTCTCATCAGTCATGACGACACAGCATGAAAAATTTGTATTCCTGAATTCAAAATCTGAGGAGTCCTGAATCCTGTTGGTTAACCGTCGAGAGTAGACCCATTAAACCCATAAGTGACTGGTGAGTCAACATATAAATAAATCAAACTGATTCAGTGATTCTACTCTGATCAGGACTAGGCATAGGATACAGGCTAGGATTTAGGTCTGCATATGGCTGGAACAGGATATTCCCAGGTCAAGATGAACAGGTAACAGTGTGGAAATGGGCATTCTCCACATGGGCAGAGACACTCTCAGAATTGTGACTTCTCTGCATGCAGAAGTCTGCCATAGGAATTGGGTGCTCCCTTTCCATCAGCTCAATCCTCTGGTGCCCCCTGATCCTGGGAGAAGGGCTGGATCCCATGGAAGGGGAAAAACTTGAGAAGATAGAGCTCCTTTCCTGCCCTTCCTGACGAGGGGCCTCCCTGGGGAAGGGACAGTTGTAGACCCATTCCACCCAGAGCAACACTGGAGCATAGAGAGTTCTACTGGTTTGGCCATTGGGAGAATAAGGAACCACCAGGCCAGACAGCCTGACCCAGCAGAACCCTCTATGCTCCAGTGTTGCTCCGGGTGGAATCAGGCTACTGGATGTGAGGTATTAAGGAAGCATCCAACTGTGTTTCTGTAGTCAGAAGCAAAGTGAAGACATGTTCCTCTGAGGGCCACTGTGGACCTCTGCATTCAGCAGATAATGCACTCATTTCACATCTAGATATGAGGAAATAGTCAGGACTTTTTCCAGTTCCCATCCCCTGATCCCCAGCTACTCTCACAAGGCATGGAGTACCTGTTGTGTAGGGGAGCTGCAGTGAGTCTTCTAGGTCCAGGGGGCTTTGGTTGGTGCAGAGGGAGAAAGGAGATGCCTCGGCCCAAAGGAGTCATTCGTTACCTGCCTATGTCACCAGCAGGATGCTGATCTCTGACTTTGAGTGCTGCAGGGTTTCTTGCTAAACCAAGCCTTACCCTGGTCTCTTTTCTCAGGAACTTCATCTCGACCCTCTTGACACAGTGTTGGGACATTGTTTGCTGGAAGTGACCCAAGTACAAGGCCACCAGGATCCCCTGCCCACCTAATGGCCAACACAAAGGACAAGCAGAGGGAGTTGGGCTCCAACAGAAAGAGGCTACCGAGGTACAAAAACTCTTTGGTAAGTTGCCATCCTGACTATTAGTTTCATATGTGTCATTGCTGGACCGGCTCATGAAAGCAAGCGGAGAACATCCTGTCCCAGTGTGGCAGAGAGAGTCCTGGTTAATCCTCTGTCACCTCATTTTTTCAGGGGCTTAGAAAATGTCCTATTTCATTCTCCTCCTACCATTTCCCCCTTTCTCCTCAGGTCAGCTCAGTTGCTGCAAAGTACATTCCAGGTTCAGAAGAGTCTGCAGCCCATCAACGCAAAAGAGGGGAGAGGGGAGGAGAAAAGTGGGCAGGGTCTTGCCATTGCCAGGAGTCTCCACCAAAAGCAAAATGCTGTACCCTTCCTCACTTGAGTGATATTTATCAATAATTTTAGCCATATTGATCCCCTTCTGGTGTTGCTTGTCGACATGTGTCTTGCTTTCCCAATCTGTGAAATGCTGGGGGATATGGAAGAATATCTCTGGACCTAAATTGAGGGTGGGCCCAGTGGCCCTCAAGCCCAGAGTACTCCCCAGAAGTTCTTTTTAAAAATGAAATTAGGTGAGATGTGGCTAAATGTACTATAATTTATTGGTTATTAAATGTACTATACATGTTGGGATAGTCAGTACCCTAACCAATCAATAATATCCCAGAAATGGCCTAAATTATATTCTTTATTATGTTGTATATTATATTGAAAAAATTTGAGACAAACTGGATCTCAAAGGCTGTAGCTTTTTGCTTTCTTGCAGAATTTAAAGTTTATTTCCTGGACTGAATTCTGAATTGTTGAAACAATATTTGTGATGCACCATGTCTGGATAAGGGCTATTTTCTGTTGCAGGTGACCTTTGCAGATGTGGCGATATATTTCACTGAAGAGGAATGGAAACTGTTGACGAAAAAGCAGAAACTTATGTACAGTTCTGTGATGATGGAGAGTTATGAGACTGTGGCCTCTGTGGGTAAGGAACCTGAATCCATTGCCCTTCCTGTGAAGACTGAGGGCCCTTTCATAATTCACTGTCAGAGCGCTATGATTCCACTTTAGAATTATAGAATCAAAGAGTTGAAATAGACCACAAGGACCATCCGGTTCACTCTTCTGCCATGCAGGAATAGACATTCAAAGCACCCCCAAGAGATGGCTATCCAGCCTCTGTTTAAAGACCTCCAAAGAAAGAGACTCCACCAAACTCTGAGGGAGTATATTCCACTGTTGAAGAGCTCTTACTCTCAGGAAGTTCCTCCTAGAGTTTAAGAGGAATCTCTTGTCCCTGTGGCTTGCATCCATTATTCCATGTCCTTTTCTCTGGAGTAGCAGAAAGCAAGCCTGCTCCATCCTGAATATGACATCTCTTCAAATATTTGAACAGGGCTGTCATATCCACTCTTAACCTTCTCTTCTCCAAGCTAAACATACCCAGCTCCCTAAGTCGTTCCTCAGAGAGTATGGTTTCCAGACTGTTCACCATTTTGGTTTCCTTCTTCTGGACATGCTCCAGCTTCTCAACATCTATTTGAATTGTGGTGCCCAGAACTGGACACAGGATTATTGCAAGTGAGCCCTGACCAAAACAGAATAGAGTGGCACTATTACTTCCCCAGATCTTGACACTATACTCCTATTGATACAGCCTAGGATCATATTGGCCTTTTTAGCTGCTGCATCACACTGTTGACACATGTTCAACTTGTGCTCGGCTACCATTCCTAGTTCCTTTTCACACGTAATTTAATTGCCTTAACAACCTCCTGTGGAATAGTGGAATTTCTAGTTTATTGTTCTCCACTTTGTAATGTTTCTAATTATCGAATCCTAAACTGCGAGTTCTGGAATTTTGTGGGAAGGAGCCATAGAGATTAATGCTTTTTGCCCTTAAATGGTCCTCAGCCCATTCCTGAGCATGTTTCCTGGCTTTTGTGGCCCCTCTTCCAGCCTTTTGAGGCTCTGGAGAGGCTTTCTGGGGAACAGGCATCCTTTGGCCCTGCAATGGCTCAGAGAGGGCCCAACAGTGGCAAAATGGCCTCCACTTTCCCAAAGGGATGCTGTGGGATATTGAGGGGCAAAACATTATTCCATATTTTTAGGTGACACAATGTGGGGTTGCCTCTGAGATCCCCTGGGAGCCAATGTAATCCCCACCCCCAATAATAATGCATCCCAGTCTTGGAGATGCCTTAAAGCTGTTTTAAGGCGCCTCTCTGGCATCTGACCCTCACCAAAATTGGAATCCAGGTCCCAGCCCCCTTGTTCTCCCTTTCCTAATACATTATTTGTATATTGATTATCCTGCCTTTCTCAACAAATGGGCTTCAAGGTGTCCCTTTTATGCATCACACACACAATGTGGGTGTGTTTCTGTCTGTGATAGAGAGATGGAGGGAATGTGAAAAACAGAAAAGCGGGAAAGAGATGCTCAAGGTGAGATGCTGAAGCAGTGCAGATGGGCAAGAGGGAAGGTTGGAGAGCGGATGAAGAAAAGGAAGGAGATCAGGCCCTTGGGAGCCAGGAGGGGAAGGCAGGAGCAAAGCCAGGATCTCCTAGCTCTGTGCGGAGAGGAAGGACCTCTGGGAAGGGCCAGGAGAGGGGCCTTGGGGATTGGGAGGCAGGTACCAACTTCACAGATTTTAAGAACTGGTTTGAGTGAACTGTGAGAACATGGCCCAGGCCTTGTTTTCAGACATATTAAGGAGCTCCATATTGCAGTTATCAGCAATGTCTATGAAGAGAGGAAAGTTGACATAAAAATTCATTTTTCGCTAATGTTTCTTTTCCTACTTAAGCTTCCTTAGCTCCATGGTTGATTCAAGAAGTCCTTTGTTACCCAAACTGCTCGAGTCTAGGGAGGATACCTGCAAGTGCTATGCTTTTAGAGGAATTAGCTGAATAGAACGAAATAGTTTTACTGGGGCAATAGTGACCTCTGGACTCAGCCAAGCTATAGCAGGTCCTGAATCAAACAAATATTCAGAGGGATTTGAAGTAGGTTTTTGTGTTTTATTTAGGGGGAAAGCAAAACACACAGACACATACAAATAAGTGTTCATACACACACGCAAGAACTAGGTAACAAAGATGGGTGTGGTGAATAGATGTAAGGCTTTGTTAATGGTGATACGTTATCTATCCAGATCTTTCTTCCAATTGCTGAGGATTTGGAGTGGGAAGAGGTCAGTAGTTCCCGCGACAATTGGGGTTGGTGAGTGCATGGAGGTGCTTAGCCAAGAAAACAAACAGTGTCTGTCTGTAACTGGACTGACACTGAAGAACAGCAAGTCTGGGCTGATATTTATTAGTGAAATTGGTGCTTGGGGGCAGAAACCAAGGGTTCAGAAAGGTTTATATCACTTTAGAATATTTCCTGTGTGGGGGAAGAATGGTTTGAAACCGGATTGAATTCAGTGGGTGTTTGATGCAAATGCCTGAGACAAAAGGGATTAGCACACTGAATCTCAGGTCCTTGTTGGCTCTGAATTTTGATTGCGTTCACAAGCCAATGTACATTGCAATCTGAGGTGATGCACCCAGATGCAGCTCAAAAATAACATAGCAGAGTACAGAAGCAAGTATCTAGATATAGGCGTTGGCAATGACTGAACACTTTTCACACTAAAAATAAGGCACAAACACAGTTGATTTCCTCGAAATCCTTGGAGGTTCTCTCTCTTGAGTTGCAAAACAATACAAATATTTGCAAGCTCTCCTCTCCGACTTCCATCAACTTCACTGTCTCCTGAACACACAACTCCAATCCAATCCGCATGTGAGCTGCATACTGTATTGGTTGGGAGTCATCTCCTGGTGCCAAACAGCATGAAATGACCTCAGCAGTTAGCTACCATCATGCCTTGGGCTCTGACTCAGGACTCTATGGCAGTCTCACAGGATATGATGCCAGCTGTCAATCAAAGTATTTTTGCACATATTTAATTGAATTTTTTTAACAGTCCTTTGACTATCTTCTTCTACTGATTCCCTCAAGGCAGTCCCCATTCTTTCCTAGCTCCTATGAGTAAAGATGCAACCGTTCAATGGATTTAGGGGCATAAGCAGCAGGGTCATGCTTGGGTTATTCACAGCAACTTTATTAAATGGGGCAACACCCTCCTCTCTTAACTCTGATTTTCAGTCTTGTCTGTCATTGTCCTTCTTTACAGAAAAACATTTGATTCATGAGAGAGTCCACAGAAGAAAGAAGTCACACAAATGCCAGCATTGTAGGAAACGTTTTGCTTACAAATCAATCCTTGTCATGCATCAGAGAGTCCACACTGGAGAGAAGCCATACAAATGCCAGCATTGTGGGAAAGTTTTTTTTCGGAAGTCACACCTAGTGAGACATCAGAGAATCCACACAGGAGAGAAGCCATACAAATGCCAGCATTGTGGGAAAGGTTTTTCTTCTAAGCCAGACCTAGTGAGACATCAGAGAATCCACACAGGAGAGAGGCCATACAAATGCCAGCATTGTGGGAAATGTTTTTCTCAGAAGTCACACCTAGTGATACAGCAGAGAGTCCACACAGGAGAGAAGCCATACAAATGCCAGCTTTGTGGGAAAGGTTTTCCTCAGAGGTCAAGCCTAGTGAAACATCAGAGAGTCCACACAGGAGAGAAGCCATACAAATGCCAGCTTTGTGGGAAAGGTTTTTCTTCAAAGTCAGACCTAGTGAAACATCAGAGAATCCACACAGGAGAGAAGCCATACAAATGCCAGCATTGTGGGAAATGTTTTCCTCAGAGGTCAAGCCTAGTGAAACATCAGAGAGTCCACACAGGAGAGAAGCCATACAAATGCCAGCATTGTGGGAAAGGTTTTTCTCAGAAGTCAGACCTAGTGAAACATCAGAGACTCCACACAGGAGAAAAGCCATACAAATGCCAGCATTGTGGGAAAGGTTTTTCTGACAAGTCAGCCCAAATGAAACATGAGAGAGGCCACACAGGAGAGAAGCTACAGAAATCCCAGTAATGAACTAACATTATATTTGTCAAGAAGGAGTACAAAGAATATATTTTTAATCCTGTCGTAATAAGAAAAGGCCCTTATTATTTTGTTCGCTTTGTCTGTTCATATATCTGTTTATGTTTTAAAGTCATATTTGTTTAGTTTAGATTTTAATTGCTAATATTATAGGTAATTGCTTTGGGTTGTATATTTGTCGTGGATTGTGGATTGTGGTATAGGTTAGGTAGATGAGGGGTGGGATTTGTTGCAGCTGGATAGAATAGTTACGGGAATGATATCTTTTGCAAAGTGTGAGATGTTGTTTGAAGAAAAATTTGGGGTATTAAGAGAAAGGGCTAGTTTCTGGGAATGGCCAAGGGGGCCTTGTTACCTGTGGGGCATAGACTGTGGGAATTGGGGGTAAGGCTAGGTTTAGAAGAGGGTGATGTTGAACGTTTGGGGTTTTAATGTATTGTTTGTATTGTAGTGGGCAGTTCTGGCTTAAACACTGGATTTCTGTGTGTTCTCAATAAAGTTCTTTGCTATTTCAACACACTGGACTCTTTGATGCACAGAAGTTCTGAATTTGCCCAAAACTGAGCCTTTCTTCTCTCCTCAGTCCTCAGCTCCATTCCCAGCCATAAGAACAGAAGGGGCACACACACACATACGTGCACAGAAACACACAAACATACAGGATACACAGAGAGAGCTATATTTCAAAACTAGAGCCTTCCTTTCCTGGCTTTCCCTCCTGAGTCCAGCTCTGCACCTTGGACTCCATTGCGATCTCCTCAAAGGAAGAAATGAGGGAAGGAAGGGGAGGCTGCTGAACCTCTGGTACATACCTTCCTTTCCCACAAAAGTCGCCAGCAGAATAAGCAGCAGCAGCTAGGCCCTGGCAATCCCTGCGAATGCTGAGGAGAGGCCTTTGGGGGCATCTATGTATGCACAGTCTCAGCCCCTGAAGCCATGGCTGCCCTCACAGTCTGTTCTTAGGGAGGGAGGGAAGTGGGGAGAGCCCTTGTTCATTCAGAGGAATGGTTTTCTGGGGGGCCTTTGGGGGGTTATAAGGAGGAAGAAAACCCCTCTTCTCCTCCCAAAGAAAGGCAGGGGGCCTGCCAGGTCTCCTCTCCCTCTTTCATTCCCTGCCCCCTACTAGGAGGATTCCTTGGGTCCTAGGTACTTGGATGGTTATTATGATAATAGACGCCGTGGGGACCGTTGGAGAGAGGCATGGCCATGAAGGGGAGGGGGATCCAAAGGTAAAAAGGGCTTTGAGGAGCCGCCTCCTTCCTGGAAAGTGGGGCAGAGGAGAGATTCTCCCTTCTGATGCCTCATTTGGGGAAGAGGTTTGTGCCAAATAGAAAGCATCACACAGTATGCAATCGTTATGCAATATCGTTATCGTTAATAGCAACGTTTTTTGAGGGGGGGAGAGAAGTTTTCTCTGGAGTACTGGGGGAGGGGGCTCTGGGGGGGTAGAAAAGAGCCAAAATCTAGGCCAAAGCCAAGAGGAGGGAGAAGGAGGGACCTCAAAGCTCTGGCAATCCCCTGGCAACCTGGGAACGGCTTAGAGGCCCACAGGATCTGGATTGGGCACCCCCCTCAAATACTTACCTTTTCCTTCACAACAACCCTGCAGAGGAGGACCAACAGAGAGACCCACAGCCCCAGAAACATACACACACCTGTTCTGGGAGCATACTGAAAGGGCCTTGGACCCTATTATTATTATTATTATTATTTAAACTCCACCTTTTCTCAAAGGAATGAATATAGATTACAGTAATAAAATAACATACAATTTAAGAAATACAACAGAGTGCGTTACAGAAGTCGAGCCGAGAGGTGACCAGCGCATGTACTACTGTTTCAAGGTCTCCCTGCTCCAGGAAGGAGTGCAGTTGGCGTATCAGCCGAAGCTGATAACAAGTGCTCCTGACCTTTGCATCCACTTTAGCCATCAGATGAAGTGATGAATCCAGGAGTTTTCCCAAACTGCAGACAGAGTCTTTCAGGGGAAATGTGACCCCATCCAGAACTGGCTGACGTAACTTCATTCCTGGATTAGGGGTCCTTCTTACAGTTGTAGTTGTAGTTATAGTAGTAATGGGTTATAGAAAGCACGTAATGGAAAATTATAGAAGGACAGGTGGAGTGGCTTTTAGATGAAGGAGGGCATTTGGAAAGGGGCTGGGATTGCAGCTGGAGACTGGTTATCAAGGAGGAGTGAAGCTGGCTTGGGAACACCGCTCTTCAAGGTGAGGCTGTCTGGGAGAAGGGAAGGGAAGTAGAGACAACCTTGGTATCTATGCAACCTCCGCTTGTCTTACTTTAGCTTGGGAATTGGGGGCTGGCTTAGGGAGGGGTTGAGCAAGGTCCTTTGGACTTCATACTTTGCAAAAAAGGTGTTAATGGATGTTTCTGCCTGGATTCATCAATAAAGCTTCTTTCGTTTCAAATGAGTTTGATTTTTTGAGCACAGGACTGACTGTAGATCTCACATTGCAACTTCAGGCTGATGCCCCTTGCCTGAGAGATTGAGATTGGAGCATGTGACCTCAGTCTCATGCTCCTTACCTGAAGCATTGAGACAGGACTATTGTGATCTTACCCTGAGGTTCCTTGCCTGAAAGACTGAGATGGGACTATTATGACTTCAGGCTCGTGCTCTTTAACTGGAGGATTGATGCTGGTCCATTATGACCTCAGGTTGATGCTCAATGCCCGAAAGATCGAGACTGGTGCAGTGTGACTTCACGCTGTTGCTCCTTTCCTGATGGATTGAGAAAGGACTATTGTGAATTCAGGCTGATGCTTCTTTCCTGAAAGACTGGGAATGGCTCATTGTGACTTCAGGCTGTTTCTTGTTGCCTTAGAGATTGAGAGGGGCCCATTGTGACTTCAGGTTGGTCCTCCTTACCTGAACGAATGAGACTGGCCCATTGTGATCTCAGACTGATGCTCCTTATCTGAAGGATTGACACTAACTCATTGTGACTTTGGGCTGATGCTCCTTCCCTGAAGGATTAAGATGGGCTTATTGACTTCAGGCAGGTGTTCCTTACCTGAAGGATTGAGCCTGGCCCGTAGCGACCAAAGGGTTATGATCCTTACCTGAAGCATTGAGACTGTCCCATTGAGATCTCAGCCTGAGGCACCTTTCCTGAAAGATTGTGACGGGACTATTATGAGTTCAGACAGATGCCCCTTGCCTGAAGGATTGAGACTGGCCCATTGTGATCCTTACCAGAAGCATTGAGATTGTCACATTGTGATCTCAGAATCATAGAATCATAGTTTAAGGAGAGATCTGAAACAGGACATGGAGGTTTTCCAGAAAAATGACAACTCTAGGAAATTATGTTGGGGGAAAAACCAGTCATGTAATCCAGATTATACAAAAAGCTATTGGAGTATCACTTAGAAGGAGCAATGATAAAGGAGAACATGATAAAGTGGGCTAAGGACTGTAGAAAGCCTTTGGGATTAAGACCATGGGAAATATCTTGGGGGAAAAGATTACAATATTCTGCCAGTCAAGATATAAATAATATATAGATGACATCTCTCCCATGATAAATGTGCAAAAGTCCCTGAATCTCCACAGAATAGAGACAGACACAGAAATCACACTGAAAGCACTCTGAAATGCCAGTTTCCCTGTGAAAGTCAAGAAACTGACAACAGTGCTCAAAGCCATGGGTTCAATGCTCTTTCAATGCTCTGCCATTGGCTGGAATCCCAGTCCCTCCCACCATCCCTGGCCCTGATTGGCTGGAAGCTCAGTCCCTCCCACCATCCCTGGCCCTGATTGGCTGGAATCCCAGTCCCTCCCACCATCCCTGGCCCTGATTGGCTGGAATCCCAGTCCCTCCCACCATCCCTGGCCCTGATTGGCTGGAAGCCCAGTCCCTCCCACCATTCCTGGCCCTGATTGGCTGGAATCCCAGTCCCTCCCACCATCCCTGGCCCTGATTGGCTGGAATCCCAGTCCCTCCCACCATACCTGGCCCTGATTGGCTGGAAGCTCAGTCCCTCCCACCATCCCTGGCCCTGATTGGCTGGAATCCCAGTCCCTCCCACCATCCCTGGCCCTGATTGGCTGGAAGCCCAGTCCCTCCCACCATTCCTGGCCCTGATTGGCTGGAATCCCAGTCCCTCCCACCATCCCTGGCCCTGATTGGCTGGAATCCCAGTCCCTCCCACCATACCTGGCCCTGATTGGCTGGAAGCTCAGTCCCTCCCACCATCCCTGGCCCTGATTGGCTGGAATCCCAGTCCCTCCCACCATCCCTGGCCCTGATTGGTTGGAATCCCAGTCCCTCCCTCCATCCCTGGCCCTGATTGGTTGGAATCCCAGTCCCTCCCTCCATCCCTGGCCCTGATTGGTTGGAATCCCAGTCCCTCCCACCATCCCTGGCCCTGATTGGTTGGAATCCCAGTCCCTCCCTCCATCCCTGGCCCTGATTGGTTGGAATCCCAGTCCCTCCCTCCATCCCTGGCCCTGATTGGTTGGAATCCCAGTCCCTCCCACCATCCCTGGCCCTGATTGGCTGGAATCCCAGTCCCTCCCACCATCCCTGGCCCTGATTGGCTGGAATCCCAGTCCTTCCCACCATCCCTGTCACTGATTGGCTGGAAGCTCAGTCCCTCTCACCATCCCTGGCCCTGATTGGCTGGAATCCCAGTCCTTCCCACCATCCCTGACCCTGATTGGCTGGAATTCCAGTCCCTCCCACCACTCCTGGACCTGATTGGCTGGAATCCCAGTCCCTCCCACCATCCCTGGCCCTGATTGGCTGGAATCCCAGTCCCTCCCTCCATCCCTGACCCTGATTGGCAGGAATTCCAGTCCCTCCCTCCATCCCTGACCCTGATTGGCAGGAATCCCAGTCCTTCCCACCATCCCTGACCCTGATTGGCAGGAATTCCAGTCCCTCCCACCATCCCTGGCCCTGATTGGCTGGAATCCCAGTCCCTCCCACCATCCCTGGCCCTGATTGGCTGGAATCCCAGTCCTTCCCACCATCCCTGACCCTGATTGGCTGGAATTCCAGTCCCTCCCACCATCCCTGGCCGTTTTCTGTTCTGGCAGCCATTTTGTGTTCTGGCGGCCATTTTGTGCTGCTTGTGACTGTGGAGAAAATTGTTCCAGAACCTTCTCTGAGCCTCAGTTGAACAGAGGCTTCTCTTTCTCTCCTGAGGCTCCAGAGTCAGAAGGAGGCCAGGCTCCTTGGGCCAAAAGGAAGGAAGTGTGTCTTTTGTGTCTCTTTTCTGAGAGGGTTTTCTTATTACACAGCTCTGCTCCTTCTGGGGAACATGGGTTTTAAAAGGGATCAGAAATGGGGAGGATAGTTTTAATACAAGACTTATTATTATTATTATTATTATTATTCACAAACATTGAGCTTTGGTTTCTAAGAGGAGGCTAGTCCCCCAAAAAAGGCCAAAAGTGGCTCCTTTGGGAGGTTTTCAAAGTCTCCCCAGTTTCCTTATTAATAGATTTTCAGGAAGGAAGGAAGGAGACAGACCAGAATAACTCATATTACCAAGAATGAAACAAACAAAGATACAAACAAACAAGAACAAGAAAAATAAGGATTAGACAGAAAAGCAAACTGCTTTTATTTAAAAAAGCAAAACCATTTTTACCAGGATAATACAGCTACAACGACAAAAAAGTACAAATACCTATAACAAACTCATATCCATTTCACAATAACTATGAGACACATGGAAGGAAATCTGAAAAGACCTAGAAAAATGGGGGAAATTACACTGATCGCTATTAGGAAAAATGTCACTGATCCAAATGTGTTTCCTTCCTGAAATGCTGTTTCTGTTCCAAGCGATACCCATCATCCAGAATGAAAAACCCTTGAATCTATGGCAAAAGGAAATCTCAAAATTTATTTGGAATAAAAAAAGAGCCAGGATAAAAACGAAAATACTTTGTGATGACAAAAGTAGAAGAGGACTATTATGCTGCTTGTTGTTTAGTTTGGATTAGAGAATGGGTTCTGTTAGAGAATGAACAGTTGTTATGTCTGGAGGGTGAACATTTCAGATTTGGGTGGAATGGATACCTAATTTACAGTAAAGAGAAAGTTCATAAAGAAAGCACAAATCATTTAGTAAGAAAAGCTCTATTGAAGATCTGGGGGAAAAACAAGTGTAGAATATGTCCAAAAATACCTTTATGGTGTTTGCCGCATGAGGCTCTTTTTGGGAGGAAAAGGATCCAGAAAACTAACTGGTTAAGATACAAGGATGTACTGAAAGAATCGCAAGGGAAACTAGAGATCAAAACACAAGAAGAACCTAAAGAATCTGGCCTAGATTGTCACTGGTATCTTTATCGTCAAATGAGGGAGAGGTTTAAAATAGATGTGAAATTAGAAGGACTACAAAATGAAACATGGGAATTGTGGAAGCCATGCTCCATGGTCATTCCATGCCTGATGAGAGTGTTGGGTGCGAGGCATTGGAGAAGCATCCAGCTGTGTTTCTCTAGCCAGAAGCCAAAGGAAGGCCTTCTCCTCTGAGGGCCACTGGGGAGGTCAGGAGGTTTCAGCAGATGATGCGCTCATTTCACATCTAGCTACAGGGACATAGCCAGGGTCCTCTCCAATTCCCCATCCCCTGACCCCCCTCCACTCTCACAAGGCATGGAGTGTCAGGACCATGATGAACAGGTCTGAGGGAATGACATGCATGTGGCCACTAGGGGGAGCTGTTGTGGAAGTCATTGACAGCTCTAGTGGCAGTTAGATGTGTCAGCATTTAAACAGTGCATCACTGGAATGTTGATGCAACTGTCAACTGTCATTCTCAACTGTCACTGAGGAAGAGTCAGACAGTGTGTGCCTCAGAGTGGGTTGTTACTGGTATGGATGGTGGAGGGTGTCGATGTATATAGTGTTGTACACAGTGGAACCTCTTATAGGAAAGCCTCATCTGAGAGAAGATTACAGTGTCTCTTTGCTCATTGAGAAAGCGACAGGTGTTTCTTTAGCTCACAAGCTACTGACTACAGTCAAGGTGGAGAATAATAACAATAATAACAAAAATTATTTGTATCCTGCCCCTCTGAGAACAACCAAGGCGGCTAACAAGTTAAAAGTATAAAACATATCAAATCCCTTTTACACTTTTAAAAACGTATTAAATATAATAGAGAATTAAAACCATACAAGTTCAAACTGACCCAAAGGTCATACAACATAACAATAATCAATATAACAATAATTAATGTGAGTTTCCTATTCATAGGAGTTTCCTGAGGCAGGGTTCTCTATTCTGGAAAGGCCTGCCGGAAGAGATTTGTCTTAACAGCCTTTTTAAAGCTGTCATAGGCCTGTTACAGACAGCCAAAATAAAGCTGCTTCGAGTCACAGTGGAGGTATGGTATTTCAATGATGCATGCATCCTAAGAGTCCAGAAGTCACACCAAAGCCACGCTCCAGACTGGAGCATGGCTTTGGTGTGGCTTCTGGACTTTTAGGATGCATGCATCATTGAAATACCATACCTCCACTGTGACTCGAAGCAGCTTTATTTTGGCTGTCTGTAACAGGCCTAAGGATGTAAGCCGATGGACCTCATCCGGCAGGCCATTCCACAATCTGGGGGCGACGATGGAAAATGCCCTCTAGGAGGTAGCCAAAAACCTAGATGTTTGTGGCTGAAGTAGGCCTCTCCCAGAGGATCAGAGTGCGCAGGGAGCATTATAGGAGAGAAGGCGGCCCCGAAGATAGTTTGGACCCAAGCCATTTAGGGCTTTAAAGGGAATAACCAACACCTTGTACTGGGCCCAGAACCTAATTGGCAGCCAGTGGAGGGACTTTAGAATCGGAGTAATATGGTCTCTCCTAGATGTTCCAGAAATTACTCTGGCGCCATACGCCATACGTTAATGTGTTGCCTCACGTGTTGCGCAACATAGCAACCTCAAAAGCGTTTTAACATGGAGAATCTGTTGTGTAGGGGGAGCTGCAGTGAATCTATGCTAGGTCCATGGGGCTTTGTTTGGTGAAGAGGGAGGAAGGGGATACCCATCTCTGCATTGGCCCAAAGGCATATGTCACCTGCGTATCTCACTAGCAGCATGCTGTTTTCTGTGTCTTTGAGTGATGTAGGATTTCTTGACAAACCAAGCCTAACCCCAGTCTCTTTTATCAGTAACTTCATCTCAGCCTCCTTATACATAGTTTTGGGGCATATTTTGCTGGAAGAGACCCAAGTGCAGGGCCACCAGGACCACCCCTCCCCTGCCCACCTGATGGCCAACACAGAGGCCAAGCGGAAGGAGTTGGGCTCCAAGAGAAAGAGGCTGTCGAAGTACAACTTTGGTGAGTTGCCATCCTGACTATTAATTTCATTTGTGTCACGGCTGGGCACGCTCATGAAAGCAAGTGGGAGAACATATTGTCCTAGGCGGGATACATACCGCCATATAGTACGTCTTCTATACGTACTAGGGTTAGGAAGGGGCGGTGCTTCCGCACCCCCCTAACCCTAGTACGTATAGAATACGTACAAGATGGCGGCGCCCCTTCCACATGGGCACCGCCATCTTTACGTACTGGACGCATAGCGTCCAGACGTGTCGCGGCGCCTGTGACGTCGCGAGTCCGCGCCAGGCGCCTCGCGACGTCATAAAAGCGCCGCAAGAAGAAGCTCCATTTTGGAGCTTCTTTTTTGCTCCGCGCGGGAGCCGCGCGGTTTGACTGCTGCGGCTCCCTCGCGGAACAAATGGCGCCGGCGGGAGACCGCCGCAAAGCGGCGGTCTGTATCCCGCCCTAGTTTGGCAGAGAAAGTCCTGGTTAATCCTCTGTCACCCCACTTTTTCAGGGGCTTTCAAAAATGGCCCGGTTTCTCTCTTCTCCTCCCACTTTCCCCCTTCTCTTCAGCTGTCTTGGGTTGCTGCAAAATGACTTCCAAGGAGTTTGCACCCCATCAACTCAAAAAGGGGGAGAGGAGAGGAGATAGGTTGCCAGGCTCTTCCCTTGCCAGGAGGCTGAGGCAAAAGCAAACTGCTGTGCCCTTCCTAGCTTGTGTGATCTTCCTCATAAACAGCCTTGGCCACCCTCTCCACCTTCTGGTGTTGCTTGACCACATGTGCCTTGTTTTTCCTGACTGTGAAATGTTGGGGGATATGGGAGACCATCTCTGGATCTAAATTGGGGGTGGGCCCAGTGGCCCTCAAGTCCAGAGGGCTCCCCAGAACTGTTTTTTTAAAAATGATATTTGCCTCTGAAATTTGGCAAGAAATGGCTAAATGCACCATAATTATTTTGGGGCTAAATGTACTGTATGTGCAGGGAATGTCAGTATTCTAATCCATCCTCAATATCCCAGCCATGGCCTAAATTATATTTTATTATATTTTATATTATATTTAAAAGATTCAAGACAAACTGGATCTCAAAGGCATATGATGGGCACAATGGGACAAAGTCTTTAATGAACATCTACTGAGGAAACCTTTCATTAATAACTGGCTAACTGTGAAAAAATGTTTTACATTGGACTTCCGCTTTGGGTTTCCACACAAGAGGCTTTTTTAGGCCAATGGGGAAAAGATCATAAATGGATAAGGTACAGAGACATATGAACTCATGATAATGAAGGAAATGTTATATTAAGGTTAAAGGAAGAAATCATAACTAAACTAGGCCATATGAATTGGTTGAATTATATTCAACTTAAAGAAGGAATCATAGAATTGTAGGGTTGGAAGAGACCACAAGGGCCATCAAGTCTAACCCCCTGCCATGCAGGAATTCACAATCAAAGCATGCCCAACAGTATGCAAAGGAATCTTGTAGCACCTTGAAACCAACTAAAAGCAAGAGATTGGCAACATGAACCTTCATGGCCTGGTGCCCAATTCATCATGTGCATGATAGACCTTGTCACAATAGGTCTACCAAGCCAGGTTTACAAAGGATAAGAGTTTATTTGGTTTTGAGAAAGAAGACAATGAATATTAATGAAAGAAGATGAAAAAAATATATTATGTAAAATATATAATATCTTACTGAAAAGATCCCTTGAAGAAGTGGAAATTAAAGATTCAATGATAAAATGGGCACAAGAGTTGGAATACAATTTAGACTTGGAAAAATGGGGAAAAGCTAGATTAAAAACAAAAAAAAATACTGTAGCACAAAAAATAAAAGAAAATTATTTTAAAGTTGTAAATAGATGGTATCAAACACCATGCTCACTAGAAAAAATTATAAATTAAAGGATAATCGGTGTTGGAGATGCCAAAAAGAAATGGGTACATATTTACATATGCGGTGGCAAAGCATATATATAAAGTCATTTTGGGTGAAGATTCATTTGGAAACAAAGTTAATATTAAAAATTGATTTTGAGTATGGACCAGAAATATATCTGTTAAACAAAACCTCATTACTAGACTCAGAGGAAGAAAGGAAATATTGGGAAATATTATTATACTTAATATCGGCTGCCAGAAGGATAATAGCAAAGAACTGGAAATTACCTATAATAACCCCACAAATAGAGACTTGGCAAAACGAAATCCGGGAATTGAAAGATCCAGACAGATTAACAGCATTAATAAACAAGAAGGATATGGTTAAATGGGAAAAGGATTGGGAAGCTATAAGACTATATTTAGCGGCTGCTCAGTAAAGAGAGGCACAAGAAACAAAACCTTTTTATTCATACCTAGAGATAAAATTATACAGTTTCGTGTGGAAAGTTTTCAGGTATAATCCTAATATATAACAGATTTATAGCTTGTTGATATATGTTTTTATTTATCTTGTTGTAAAAATGCAAGCTTTGTAAAATATATATATATATATATATATATATATATATATATTCATTCATAAAATGGGGGGGGGGGGAAAGGCAGTAGCTTTTTACTTGCTCACAGAATTTAAAGTTTATTTCCAGGACTGAATTCTGAATTGATGAAAAAATATTTGGGATGCACCGTGTGCTTTCCTCCCCTTTTCATAGTCACTCTCTGGATGAGGGCTATTTTCTATTTCAGGTGACCTTTGCAGATGTGGCAGTATATTTCTCAGAGGGTGAATGGAAACTGTTGACGAAGAAACAGAAACTTTTGTACAATTATGTAATGATGGACAATTACGAGAATGTGGCTTCTGTAGGTAAGGAACTTGAATCCATTGCTCTTTCTAGAAAGACTGAGGGCCCTTTCAAACTATATTATCATGTCGCTATGGTTCCACTAGAATTATAGAATCATAGAGTTGGAATAGACCACAAGGGGCATCCAGTTCAACTCCTTCTGCCATGCAGGAATACACATTCAAATCACCCCCAAGAGATGGCCATCCAGCCTCTGTTTAAAGACCTCCAAAGAAGAGGACTCCACCAAACTCTAAGGGAGTATATTCCACTGTCAAAGAGCTCTTACTGTCACCAAGTTCCTCCTAATGTTTAGGTGGAACCTCTTTCCCTGTGGCTTGCATCCATTGTGGTGTCTCCTTTTTTCTGTAGCAGCAAAAGGCAAGCCTGCTCCTTGCGCAACATGACATCCTTTCAAATATTTAAACATGGATATCATATCCACTCTTTATCTTCTTTCCTCCAGGCTAAACATAACCAGGTCTCTATGCTGCTCCTCATAGAGCTTGATGGTTTCCAGATCCTTCACCACTTTGGTTGCCCTCCTTTGGACATGCTCCAATGTGTCGACATCCTTTTTAATTGTGGGGCCCAGAACTGGACACAGGATTATTCCGAGGCCTGACCAAAGCAGAATAGAGTGGCACTATTACTTCCCTTAATCTAGAAACTATTCTTGTATTGATGCAGCCTAGAATCACATGGGCCTATTTAGCTGCTACATTACACTGTTGGCCCATGTTCAACTTGTGGCCTACTAGGAGTCCCAGAGGCCTTTAAAGCCTAGTTTAATTGTGATAGCAGCATCCTCTACAATATTTAAATCTGTAGTTCAGTGAGGCACTTTTCCTCTCCAGTTTCTAAGAATTGTAAATACTCCATCCTAAACTGCCAGTTCTAGGATTTTGTGGAAAGAAACCATGGAGATTAATGCTTTTCTCACCCAAATGGTACTCAGCACATCCCTGAGCAAGTTTCCTACCTCTTTTGGCCCCTCTTCCATCCTTTTAAGGCTCGGGAGAGTCTTCTTGGGGGAAAGACCTCCCTTGGGCCTGCAATGGCTCAGAGAGGGCCTCCTCTTCCCCAAACGGATGCTGTGGGATGTTGAGGGGAAAAATATTATTTCATTCCCACCGCCCCGCCCCCCCCCCCCATGCAATACAATGTGAGGTTGCCCCTGAGATCTCCTCCAAACCTCATCAGTAGTCCATGCCTATCTTAGAGATCTTTTAAGGCTGCTCCCTGGCGCTTGACCCTCACCAAAATTGGAGCCCAGCTCCCTTGCTCTGCCTTTGCCAATGAGTTATTTGTATATTGATTATCCTGCCTTTCTCAACAAATGGGCCTCAAAGTATCCCTTTTATGCATCACACTCTGTGGGTATGTGTCTGTTATAGAGAGACGGAGGGAAAGTGAAAAATTGAAAAGCAGGGAAGAGAAGCTGAAAATGAGATGCTGAAGCAGTGCAGATGGGCAAGAGGGAAGGTTGGAGAGCGGAGGGAGAAAGGGAAGGGGATATGGCAGATGGGAGCCAGGAGCGGAAGGCAGGAGCAAAGCCAGGATCACCTAGCTCTGTGTGGAGAGGAAGGGACCTCTGGGAAGGGCCAGGGAGGCAGCCACCAACCTGACAGATTTTTAGAACTGAACTGGTGAGAACCAGCTCAGGTCCATATTTTCAAACATGTTAATGGGTTCCATTTAGAAATTATGAGCAATGTCTATGAAGAGAGGACAGGGCTATACAACAATTCCATTTTCTCTAATGTTTCTTATTCAACCTGAGCTTGCTTAGCTCCATGGTTGATTCCAGAGGCCCTTTGTTACCTGAAATGCTGGAGTCTTGGGAGGACATTCCCAAGTGCTATGCTTTTAGTGGAATTTCATACTTTGTTCAAAGGAGAGATTGAAACAAGTGTATTCTGTGTATTCTTGGGGCCTATTTAAATGAATGGGGCTCCGCGCAGTGACGTGATTAACCCTTATGGGACACGGTGTCCCTTTTCCCAGTGTGGCTTTAATGTATGCTGAAATCCGCATAAGGAGTGCCCACATATGATGAAGGTGCGCCCGCATATGATGAAGGTGCACTGTACACGTATGTACACACATATAGGTGTTCATGCACACACACAAGAACTAGGTAACAAAGGTGGGAATAGATGTTAGGCTTTTCTATTGGTAATACATAACCTAGATGGAACTTGATTCCAATTGCTGAGGGTCCAGAATGGGGAGAGAAGTCAGTAACTCCCAAGGCAAGTGGAGCTGGCGAGTGTAGTGAGGTGTTTAGCAATGTAAACCAACAGAGTGTCTGTCTGCAACTGGATTGATGCTGAAAAACAGCCAGTTGGTATATTTATACTGAAATGGTTGCTAGTGGGCAGAACCCGAGTTTTCTATAAGGTTTAAATTGGTTTAGAATGTTTCTTGGGTGGGGAAAATATGGTCCAAAATGAAATTGAATGCAATTGGTACTTGGCTCAAATACCTCAGACATAAGGGATTAGCACACTGGTCCTCAGGTCCTTGTTGGCTCTGAATTCCAGTCCCATTCACAAGCCAATGCACAGCGCAATGTCAGTATGATGCTCCCAGATACAGCTCAACAATAGCATAGCACAGTATGGAAACGAATTTCCAGATACAGATATTATCAATGTCACAGACACAGTTGATTTCATCTGAATCTTTGGAGGTTATCTATCTTGAGTTGAAATATAATAAAAATATTTGCAAGCTCTCCTCTCAGACTTCCATCATGTTCACCATCTCTTGTATACACAACTCCAATCCAATCCTATCCACAACAATCCACATGTGTCCTGTATACTGTATTGGTTGTGATTCACCTCCTGGTGCCACACAGCATGAAGCGTCCTCTGCAGTTAGCTTGCATCATGCCATGTGCTCTGACTCAGCACTCTCTGGCCGTCTCACAGGATATGATGCCACTTTTCAATCAAGATATTTTTACACATGTTTAAAGTAATCTTTTTTCAACAGTCTGTAGGACTATCTGCTTCTATTGATTACCTCAAGGTAGTTCCCCCATAATCTCTTCTTTGCCAACTCCTGTGAGTAAGGATATAATCGTTTCATGGATTAGGGGCATCTGAAACAGGGTCATGCTCAGGTCACCCACCCCAACTTTATTAATGTAATATCAAATAGGGAGGCTTGAACGTAGGGCTAAATCTTGGGCTAACACTTTCCTCTCTTAACTCTGATATTCAGTATTATCTGTCATTATCCTTCTTTACAGAAGAACTTGTCAGTGATGAGAGAGTCCACACATCAGAAAAGCCATACAACTGCCAGAATTGTGGGAAATATTTTGCGTACAAGTCGATCCTTGTCATTCATCAGAGAGTCCACACTGCAGAGAAGCCATACAAATGCCAACATTGTGGGAAATGTTTTTCATTGAAATCAAACCTAGTGACACACCAGAGAATCCACTCAGGAGAGAAGTCATACAAATGCCAGCATTGTGCGAAATGTTTTTCTCAAGAGTCAAACCTAGTGAGACACCAGAGAATCCACACAGGAGAGAAGCCGTACAAATGCCAGCATTGTGGAAAATGCTTTTCTCGGAGGTCAGGCCTATTCAAGCATCAGAGAGGCTACACAGGAGAGAAGCCACACAAATCAAAGCAGTGAACAAACAATATTTTTGTAAAGAAGGAATACAAAAATATTTTTTCAATCTAGCTGTGAAAAAAAAAGGCCCTTATGATTTTATTTGTACGATTTTTATGTCCATATCTCTGTTTATGTTATATTTTGTTAAGTTTAGGTTTTCATTGCTACTAGTCTAGATAATTGCTTTGGGTTATAAATTTGGCTGGGGATAATGGGGGTTGGTATAGGTTAGTTAGATGGGGGTGCAGAGATTTGTTGGAGCAAGCTAGAATAGCAATGATATCACTTGGAATTTGTGCGATGTTGGCTGAAGAAATTTGGGGACCGGTAGTAAGAGAAAGGGAACTAGCTTCTTCGAATGTCTGGGGCAGGGAGAGATTGTGTGTGTGAGAAGGATGGCAAAGTGGGGCTGGTTAATAGTGGGGGGTAGATGGTGGGAATTGTAGGTGGGGGCTAGGTTTGGTAGAAGGTGGAGTTTTAGGTTTTGAGGTTTTAATATATACTTTGGTTTGGCAAGGGCAGTTCTGGCTTAAACACTGAATTCCTGACTATGTGTTTTCAATAAAGTTCTTTAATAATAATAATAATAATAAAATAAAATTTTATTTCTATACCGCTATTCCAGCGATCACAGCGGTGTACATCAAAGAGTAAGACAATTGAAACATCAGCATGAAATAATACAAAGTTAATAATTAAGAACAGTAAAAAAAAAAACCTAACAACACCCTATACAAGTGGCTGTGTAGAATGGAATACACAATAACATTGCCACGGGCTCATGGGGGGAAAGCCTGGCGGAACAAAAAAGTCTTCAAGTTCTTCTTGAAAGCATCGAGGGAGGTGGAACACACTGGACTCTTTGATGCAGAGAAGTTGTGAATTTGCACAAAACTGACACTTTCTTCTCTCCTCAGTCCTCAGCTCCATTCCCAGCCATAAGAACAGCAGAGACAAACACGCACACACCATGCACACACACACACACACATCTATCTATCTATCTATCTATCTATCTATCTATCTATCTATCTAATAGTCTCTCTGTGTATACTGTATGTAGATAGATAGATAGATAGATAGATAGATAGATAGATAGATAGATAGATAGATAGACAGACAGATAGACTGTATATATATATAATCAGAGCCTGCCTTTCCTGGGCTCCATTGCGGCCTCTTGAAAATCTCCTCAAAAGAAGGGAGGGAGGAAGGAAGGAAGGAAGGAAAGGGAGGCTGCTGAACGCCTGGCACATTCCTTCCCTTCCCTCAAAGGCCGCCAGTGGGATAAATAACAGCAGCAGTAAGGCCCTGGTGATCTGTACGCATGATTAGAATCTCCTAACTGAAGCATTGCTGCCCTCATAGTCTGTTCTGAGGGATGGAAATGGGGGACAACCCTCATTCATTTAGAAGAATGGCTGGAGGGTCTTCTGGGAGACCCTGCGGGTTGTAAGAAGGAAGGAAGCCACTCTCCTTCCCCAAAGAAAGGGGGCCTGCCAGGCCTCCTCCCTCTTTCTTTCCCTGCCTCCTCCTCGGGGGATTCCTTGAGGCCCAGGTAATTAGGGGGTTATTATGAGAAAAGAGGTCAGGAGGGACGCTTGGAGAGAGACATGGCCATGGAGGGGATCAGGATCCAAATGTAGAAAGGGCTTTGAGGATCCCCCTCCCTCCTGGAAAGTGGGGCAGAGGAAAGACCCTCCATTCTGATGCTTCATTTGGGGAATATTTTTGTGCCAAATAAAGAGCATCATACAGGATATCATTGGAAATAACATTTTTGGGTGGGAGGAGTTTTCCCTGGGGTCTTGGGGTATGGCATAGGTTCGCCATCACTGCCCTAGAGGAACAATCCTAAATAGAAAGTAATGGCTGCCAAAGGATTGATGATGGTAGAATGAGGTGTTCTGGAAGGGAGCCTGGCTAGCTAGTGCCATGAACAAAATAATCACTCCCTGTTGCAAAATGTTATTGCAGATCCCATTTCTGGCTCCTAGCACCAATGGGGCCACACTCCTGAGATCTAAAGAAGGACTCCTGTATATGCAGCCAGAGCATAATCCCCTCTACCCAAAGTGCGATGAAGAAGCAGGTGTCAATCCTATTCCCACCCTAGAGGGATTACTAGTGTATGGAAGTGCTGAATCAGGGTTATATTTCAGATTTTAAGGCAACTATTGACGGTGCTGAATCATATCCCTCAAACTCAGCATCTTAGAGGGTATTAAAACTGAGAACAGGTTGAATGAACCTTGACATGGAAGCCAGATCCTTGATTGCTCCTGCATTCAACTATGTTCCAGACCGCAATCTGCCGTGTCCATTGGACCTCAAGGGAAGCCACCGAGAGCAAACACAAGCTCCATTTCTATATCCTTGTCCTGGGTTTTCTGTCGGGGTCATTGGATTCCATGGCAAAAGACCTGGCAGGAAAGTAGCTGACGCTTACCTTTGCCAGAGTATAGTTTCCCGCTTGTTGGAATAAGCTTTCAAGCACTCGCCGATGTGGTCGCCTATATTCAACAGACAGCTGAGCATAATATTCTCCAGTTCTTCCACCAAGTGCCTCTTGCCTGGGTTGTCCAGATCTTGTATGGCCTTCCTGACTGGCTGCATCTTCTCTTTGCACTGAAGAGGGGAACAAATGGAGAGGAGAGGCAATACATTAGCCATGTGAAAGTGAAGGGTGGGAGGGAACGTGGGAGGAATTGTTTAAACTTGCCTATTGCTTTGGACAGCTAAGTAAAGAGGAAAATCAGCTCATCTAAAATGTGATGCTGCAGAAGAGTTCAATGGATACTCTTTTCTGCACGCTTTCAGCATGCTATGAGTGGCAGAAAACATACAATGTCAAATGTTTCCTGGTCTTCCTCCTCTTCTTCCTCCTGTTCCGTGATAGCTATGGGCTCGCTCCCAGCTGCAACGTAGACAGGGCCCTGTGGTGGGTTCCCTTTATCTCCAACTTTGGTCTCACTGTCTTTGAGAGAAGAATATTGGGCAGATTAGTCCTAAAGCAAAATTAGGGATGGGACAAAACAGGGATCTGACCATTGAAATAAAGGAGGGTGACAGGTTGTGACTTTGCCTTATTGTGGTGCTGTTGATGGTGGTGCTGGTGTGTCTGCAAGTCATTTTTGACTAATGGAGACTCAAAGATGCTTTTGTTCATTTTGCATTTTGTATTCTAAGCCACCTTGAGGCCCACCCATGGGAGAAAGGTGGGATGAAATGTAATAAATAATACAACCATACAGTTAAAAGAAGGTACAATAGGAATGAATGAATAAGAAGGATGCTTTCAGGTGAGATCAACCAGTCCAACTTGTGATGCCTTCACAAAGCAGGAGTAGGTTCCACTGTAAGAAAGACAGTACTCAAAACACTAACATAAAATAGGAAACAGGCAAACGAACCCAGAGAAATGCTCTTGTCCTGAGGTCTCTCCTCCTTCTCTCAGCCTCAACTGACTCAACTCCCTCCTTGGCCAAGATTCTCAGTTCTTTCCAGGGAAACCAACCAAAGACACACATTCTCCTTGGTTCCATCTGATCACTTCTCCATGAGTCCAATTACATGGGTTGTGTTTCTCTTAATAGGATGATTTCAACTGCTTTTTAACCTTTCACAGTCAGCTCTCAGTATCCACAGGTTCTGCATTTCAATATATCCCCCAAAAGCCATCCTTGATTTTGCCATTTTATGTAAGGCACATCATACTACAACCTCATTGTTTGTAATAGGACTTGAACATCCACGGATTTTGGTTACTTCATGGGATCCTGAAACCAAACCTCAGCAGATACTGAGGTCAAACTGTAAATAATGTTCAAATTCTTTTTATTTTCAGAATAAACAACCATACAATCAATAAAATTACAATTCAAACATACATCACACTTGTTCTTATTTTTGTTCTTCTTATTACCATCTACCTCTTCCATCTACATCTTTCTCCTTCCTACCTCCTCTATTCTTTAAACCGCATGTCATCCTATCTTCCTACTACCTTCTTTCTCATTCTTTCCCTCTCTCCTCCTTTCTCTCTCTCTCCTTCACAACTGTATCACTCTTTCTCATCATTCCACTCTACCCAACTGTAACCTCTACCTTCTACACTTACACATATCTTCATCTACATACCTAGCTCTCTTTTCACCACACCTATCTTCTTTCTCCTTTTCTTTCTCACTTCTAGAAGAATAAGAAACAGATCTCATTTCAGCTTCCTCACTTCTAATTTATTCTATACTTTACCATGTATCATAACTTTCCTTTCTTTCTCTATTTCATATTTACTTTACTACTACACTTCTATCCTGTTACTCAATTTACATTCTTCTACTCTATCAAAAGTTCAGTTAATACACAGAGAAGAATCTACAATGTCATCTCCTTCTATCTCCATTGAAGGCTGACTGATGCATTTCTGCATCATTATATACAATAGTGATGACTCTACTCCACTCTTATGCTCTCTAACTCTGGGTGAATATAATAATAATAATAATAATAATAATAATAATAATAATAATAATAATTTATTTATATCCCGCCTTTTCCCGAAGGAATCAAGGTGGGTTATAAGAAAAAGCAATAAAATACAATATGTGTAAAATATACATTTAAAATAATAGCCAAACCCTAACCCTCCCTCCCACACCCCAGTCCCAGTTATTATGGGCCTGAACAGACAGACCAAAATAAAGCTGCTTCGGGTCACTTTGGAGGTATGCTGTTCAGATGACACATGCATTTTCAGAGGCCAGAAGCTGCACCAAAGCTGCACTCCAGTCCTTAGGACTGTAGCATGGCTTTAGTATGGCTTCTGGCCTCTTGGGACACATGCATCATTTAAATGGCATACTTCCAAAGTGACCCAAAGGAGCTTTATTTTGGCCTGTCTCTATGGGCTCTAAGTAAGATAAATTACAACACAGATAGGAAAAAGAAAAAAAGGGCTAAAATTAGGATGGTGAAGTGACGGATCTCTTCCAGCAGGTCATTCCAAAGCCTAGGAGTGGCAGAAGAAAAGGTCCTCTGGGTTGTTGTAGCCAATCTAGTCTTCTTAGGCTTTAGGAGACTTTTTCTAGTGCAGGGAGGATTGTGTGGAAGAAGGCACTCCCGCAAGTAGTCAGGACCCAAGCTATGTAGGGCCTTAAAGGTTACAACCAACACCTTGTATCTTGCCCAGACACTAATGGGCAGCCAGTGGAGGGATTTAAGAACCGGTGTAATGTGAGCAGTTATAGAAACTACAAACTACAAATTCCATGATTTCACAGGATGTTGCTATAAAAATTATATTGGAACCAGTGTTGCATGCAATGTAGCATTCTAGAGCACTTGCCCCATTCTATAGGAAGGGCAATGGGTCCTTACCCACAGAGGACACATTCTCATAGGTTTCCATCATCACCTCGTTGTACAGAAATTTCTGCTTTGGACTCAAGAGTGGCCATTCCTCCTCTGTGAAGAACACTGCCACATCTCAAAAGGTAATCTGCAATAGAAAACAGCCTTTGCTGAAAGACAGAGGATTGTAAATAACACCCCCATTGCATCCTAGTCAGTCAAATGCCCAATGGCTCCACTACAAAAAAGGAGGTCTGGACACTAACTGTCCGGAGGTCTTCTTTCCTCCAGTTTTTTCCACAAAGGAGGAATTGAGGATCCTTTCTCTTCTCTCCCTTCCTTTGGAAGCATCTTGGTTCTTTCCACACCTGCAGAAAATACAAAGTGTTTTTATGTGCATAAATATCTTTCACAGACCACAGAAAATACAATTCAACAGCGCTAAGGGCAAATCAAACCTGAACCTTCCCTATAATTCAAAATAATTCCATTGGAAACCAGGATATAAATTAGTGATGATATTATTATTATTACTATTATTAGTCTCACCTCCAAGCCCTCAAAGAGAGAATCTTGTGAATACTGAAAGACTAAGACAGTTCACTGGGCCTTTCGGGGCGTAGAGACCAGCATCATTAGCCAGCAAGAGGGTGAAGATGGCATCTGCACAGCACACTCACTGACTCTTCCAGCATGCCGGTGTGACGCTGTACACTACATCACATCACAGGTGACATCACAGTGTTCCTCTGGCGCTACATCCATATGACGCAGTGCCAAAGGAGTGCAGAAAAGCCGCACCGTTGGTGGATATGGCACTTTTTCCCCGGTGCAGAAAGGATCTCCTTTTTGCACCACTGAAAGGCCATATCATGGCCACGGTGTAGCCTTATCATAGTGCAAAAAGGAGCTGCAAAAAGCAGCATATTTGTCGTGGCCCTGATCTGGCGCTAAAAGGGGCGGCCTGTATATCTCCTTAATGTCCAGAAAATGGGGCTAGGATTGGAGTCCTAGGGTTGGCCCCAGTCTTCATCACTCCCAAAGATGTCAATAGGAGGAGGGCTGGGTAGGACTCATGTGTCTGACTGATTTTAATGGGTCTATTTTTTATTTCCCCCCCAATAATTACATAAAATGATAATGTATAGATAGACAGCAATAACAACAACCCAATAACAGCAACCATAGCAATTGCAACAATTAAATGTCTATATTTAATGTTTCCCATTGCCTTCTCCTAAGGCTGAGAGAGTGTGACTTGCCCAGTCGCCCAGTGAGTTTCTACGTTGGAGCTGGGATTCAAACCCTGATCTCCAGAGTTGTAGTTCCACTATGCTCAAACCACTAGGCCACACTGGCTCCTACAACATGGACATCGTTTCACTGGGCCATTGTATGTCATGGACTTGGCCCAGCTTCCTCATCCATGGAGGTCATTTTGCAAGCCCCCCTTTTCCTCCTCCATTTCCAGGCCCAGCTCCTTCTGAATGCCCTCCATCTCTCCCAGTTTGGCAGGGACCCTCCCCTGGTTCATCCTCTGCCCTCCCACCTTTTCAGCTCCTCTTCAAATGCCACAGTTTCCCCCTCCTGCCATTTCTCCCCTTCTCTTGAGCTCACTGCCATTGCTGCAAACTGAGTCCAAAGGGCAAAAGGAGTCTGTCCTCCATGAAGACAGCAGAGGAGAAAGGAGAAGAGGGGCCCTTCCCAGAGGCTCAGGCAAAAGCAAGCAGCTGCAGCCTCTCCTAGTTTGCCTCTCCTTCCTCAGAAAGAACCTTGCAATCTTGATCATATTTTGAGGTTGTTTGCTCCCAGCCTCCCTTTGATTCTCTTGGATCCCTCTCCAAAATCTCATGGCCCCACAGAGACTCCCAAAAGAGGAGAGGAGACCTGGCAGCTGGAGAAGAGGGTGTGAGAATTGCGTATTCTAACCAAACAGCGACAACAACTATTGTAAAACAAAAATTTATTGTGGAGAAAGTAGAAATACACTGGATCACGTTTTTGCTGAATCTGAAGAACTCCCAAGAATTAGCCGCACTTTAAAGAACCCCGACCCCCACCCTTTTTTCCTGTTTATCCCAATTTCCCCTTCTTCATCGCAGAGGAGGGAATTCTACATCAAAGCTGTCCTAGCGAAATCGCCATTTGGTTCCTAGTCTCTTCTGCCTTGAGAGATCTATAGATACCAGAACAGAGGGTATCGTTAACCATCACTCTGTCATAAAACTGCCTGCCTGGTGGGAATTCCTTGCTGCTCTCAGCTGACAATTCCGGATACGTGATCATCCTGAGCATAGCCCATGGTGGCAGCACTTCTTCCCAGAATGCCTTTCCCTGAGCGAATTAGATACAGATGTGGTTGACCTAAGATCTATCATGTCTATCTATCTATATCTCTATCTACCTATATAACTATATATGTGTGAGAGCTTACCTGCTGGCCTTCTCGTCTGCAACCTCCCTTGTGAAACTATCCCTAATTATCTCCCTAACTCATACAATCCTCATGGCAGAATACATCCTGAATCACTGCATGAAGGTAGATTCTGACAGTGGGGAGAAGGAGGGGAGCTTCCTTGCTTCCAGCCCTCAAAGCTGCCTCCCTACAGAAGACCCTCCAGACCCCCATCCTTGGCTCCAAAATGGGGGCTCTTCCCCCTCAGCCATCCTTCTCACAGAGGAACCAAATTTGGGGGTCTCCCATCGCCATCTCGAGGCCCCCACCTTCCCTTTCCTGCCAAGGAAACCCAGAAGGAGCCCTTCTTCTTCCTAAGCAGCCAACGGTCAAAGCCACCAGCCTTCTAGAACCCTATTCAGGCTCCAAGCCAACCGCCAGCCTTTCCCAGAATTCCACACTCTCCCTCCTCCCAGCGGAGGAGACCGGGAGACGGAGCAATGGGTGCAAACTCCAGGGAAAGAGAGTTTATTTTCCTAAACTTGTAATTTCAGTTGTGTCCCTTTATGAGGGAGAATGGGATATTATTATTATTATTATTATTATCATCATCATCATTATCATTATTATCAACAAGAATTATGATAATTACTTTCTTGTTCCCAAAACCACAGAGCCTTGTGAAATCTCAAAGACCGTGTTTCTCATACGGAAGTTTCTGCAGCTCTTTGCAGCTCAGATCCAAAGCCACTGCGGGTCCAACGATGCGAATTCAGGCGACAACGTTTTGTGTTATCACACGCGATTCCTTTCTTCTTCTTTTTAAACAAAGTTTATTGAGTTTAAAATGAAACATACATACATACATCTTTCTAAAAAACCACCGACAGTTACATTGACAAGGTATATGATATATCAATATTTGTATGTAGCCTTTTATCCTCAGAGGTTCAACAGTCAGTTCTTTGGCTTCTCCCATCTCATACCTTCTCCAGATCAGCTCCCTGCTCCTTTTATCTTTCTTACCTCATTCATCCAACTAATTCCACTTTCCCGTGTCTCTTCCTCCTCGTTCATACATACTCTAACCTCCTTCACTTACTTACTCTTCTGTCTTCTCTTTACGAATCTGCCTCTGAATCTACATCTTCTACACACCTTGCTAATCTATCAACTACTTCTTCTAACCTTCTCATCTTCCACACTAAAAGACTTCCGCCTCCATTGATTTATAAAGCTTAGTCCTCTCTTGCAATCCACTTCTCTTCTGTCGGTTCAGTTGTCCATTTGAAGTATAAGTTCTAGAAGATGGTCTGTTTACTGATATGAAATGATACAAATGGATAAACTCTCCTGTAGGATTAAAGAAGGCTCCTGGGAGACTGTTTCTAAGGACGGGTGCAAAGTCTTAGACCACATTAAGAAGAAATGGGGGGATATAATTATATGCTATTATCAGCTAGATCTTGAGATACTATGTTAGAGGTTAAAGAGATAATTACTTTTCTCTATCTATGCTCGAAGAAATCTATTGGTTTACTTTGTTGTTGGAACGGTTTACCCTTTACTATAATTCTGAATTTGGTGAAAATAGTTATCCTTCAAGACTAGGCAGCTCTTTCGATCTCCATTTCTTTGCATACAGGATCCTGGCGATAGAAACCATATATATTAAGGTTTTCTCATGTTTCTTATCCAGATTATCTTCAAACATCCCTAATAACAGCTTCAGGGGTTAATGGAAGTAGGAACCTATAGCTTTGTTACATTTCCAGCATACATTATGGGTATTTTTATGTATTTTAGCCAATTTTGCTGGTGCTAGATGCCATCTGAAATACATCTTGTACCAATGTTCCCTAAGGTTTTGGGCCGCTGTCAATTTAATGCGTTGATTCCATGCTTTTCCCCATTGATTTAAATTGATAGTGTGACCACAGTCTTTGGCCCATTTTACCATTGATTCCTTGATTATTTCTTGCTCTGAGTCCCAGCTTAGCAACACCTTTTATATTTTACCATCAGACCTTTTTGATAGCCTTTGATCAATAAAAGCTTTTCTAGCTCTGAACTATAATCTTTTCTCTCCCATGATTTTAGGTCTTGCTGCGTTTTGGAGTATATTTGTTGATATTCAAACCAATTCAGATTAAAACCATGTAAGTTTAAATCTTTTTGTGTTTTAATTTCTATTTCTTCACCCTTAAACTTTAAGAGATCATCATAAATAATCCAATTCCCTTCTCTCTCCATTTTCGTTCTGTAAATGGCTTCTAAGGCGAGGCCCATTTTGGGAATCCCATAACTATCCGACCTTTATACTTGTTCCAAATCCTAAACAACGCATGTCTAATACAATGATTGTTAATCGAAGGATCTGCTTTTTCTTTGTCATATAAGAGAAAAGCATGCCTTCCAAATTTAAGGCCTTCTCCTTCCAATTCTCATGATTCTTTATCCTGCAAATTAATCCAGTTTTTAATTAGCCTCATCATATAATTTAATATTTGGAACCATTAACCCTCCTCTTTCCTTTGTGTCTTGTGAAACCTTTAGTTTTGCTCAAGGGTTTTCCCTCCCAAATGAAGTCTGTTAAATCCCTTTCCCAATTCTTAAGCATTTTCTCTGGGATTATAATAGGAAGAGTTTGATATAAAAAGAGGATTTTGGGTAATATCTTCATTTTAATGGCAGCTATCTTACCTAAGAAGATAAGTGCAGTTTATTCCAATTATTAATTTCATTTTAATTGTTTTCCCACAGAGTGCCATAGTTATTCCCGAAGAGTTCATTTGTTTTATTTGAAATCATTAATCCTAAATATCTAATTTTCCCTTTAACTTCAATTCCAGTGAATCCGGTTACTTTGGACATTTGTTCTTTATTCATATTTTTTGTTAAAATCGTGGATTTTGGTAAATTCACTCTGAAACCACTAAAGTCTCCAATGTTTTTAGAGCCTTGATAAGCTTATCTGCATTATCTAAGGGCTCCTCTAGATCTATAAACAAATCATCCGCATAGGCTTTTATTTTATATGTATGTGTTTTAATTGTTACTCCCTTCAAATCAATATCCAATTTTACCTTCCTAATTAAGATCTCAATCACAACTAAGAAGAGAAGGGGAGATAAGGGGCATCCTTGACGCGTTCCCTTTTTAATTGGAAAGGAGGGGTATTTCTCTCCCTTTCTTAAAATATTAGCCTTTTGATCCGAATACAATCTCTTTCTGTCTACGAAAATTATTTCCTATATTCATCGCCTCTAAGATTTTAAACATTGTGTTCCAATTTACAGAATCGGATGCTTTTTGTAGGTCTAAAAGAAATAAACCTGGCTGCTTGCCATTATGTCTATGATAGTCCTCCAAAATATTCAAGACATGCCGCGTTTTCTCTTTTAGTTGTCTTCCAGGGAGAAAACCTTTCTGATCCACATCAATAATTTCACTTAAGATCTTTTTAAATCTTTTAGCCAGAATTGCTGTGTATATTTTGGAGTCAGAGTTTAATAACGAGAGAGGCCTATAATTAGCGGGGTCATCGTCTGCTTTGCTTTCTTTCACGATTAAGGTAACATTCGCTTCTTTCCATGTATCTGGTATTTTACCAGTAAGAGCTTCTTTGGAAATTTAGTATAACTCTTCTTTAAAGGTTTAATACAAATCTAAGGGAAAGCTATCTGGGGTTTTATGGGCTTTCCCTTCCTCTATTGCTTCCAAAATTTCATCCATAGTTATATCTGGCTCTAAGAAATTTCTCTGTCCTTCGTCTAGTTTCACTCTTTCTTCTATGTTACACCAATCGAGTAAGTTTTCCACCTTGAGATTTTCACTTCCGTATAAGTTTTTGAAGTATTCAAAGAAGGTCTGTTTAATATCCTCTTGTCTTGATAATATTTTCCCGTCTTTCTTGATTTTTAAGATTTGGTTTCTATTTCTCTTCTCTTTTAATTTAAGGGCTAACCATCTTCCTACTTTCTTGGCATGATCAAAATAGTCTAATTGGGGGCTCCTTCCGTGGGGCTTCCGCAGTGATTCCAAAGTGACCCCTCATTTGGTGAAACTGGTAACAAGTGATTTCACAGAAACCACTTCCAAGCTCACTCCGAATTGATCTGGTGTGGAATGCAACTTCGCTTCTGCTCTGTTTCACCACCGCAACCCCCCCGGTTGCAAATTTCCCATGATGCAGCGCTGCAATTCGCCCCATTTCCTTCTGGTGGTCCTTTCGCTTTCAGGACAACTGAGGGGGGGAATAGGCAGCCAATGGGAGTGGAGGAAGGTCCAGGTAATGGGAAGGAGGCCATGCCCCCTCAGGAATGGGGAGCCAATGGAAAATCACATTAGTCCCCATAGATTTCGTTTTTAATCAATCAAAAACATTCCTAATAAAATCGCGCCCTCTTGTGGATACTCAGGGCACTGCAGCCTTCTTGGGCTTCTCACCAAGTTCTATCCTGGAGCGCCATCTGGTGGCCACTCTTGGCAATTCACTAATAGCAGTTAACCAAATTAAACAGGATATAAGACAAAAACATGAAACAATCTAGACAAGGTAACTGTTACATGGATTTGTAATTGGTTGACTGGCTGAACTGAAAGGGTACTCAACAATGGCTCTTTTCATCCTGGAGAGAAGTGACCAGTGGGGTGTCCAGTGGGGTTCTGTTCAACATCCTTATCAATGACTTGGATGACAGAATTGGGGGCATAATTATCAAATGTGCAGATGAGACCAAACTAGGAGGAATAGCTAACACCCCAGAGGACAGGATCAAAATTCAAAAATGACCTGAATAGACTAGAAAGCTGGGCCAAAGCTAACAAAATGAAATTCAATATGGAGAAATGTAAGGTACTGCATTAAGGGAGGAAAATGAAATGCACAGATATAGGATGGGGACACCTGGATGAATGAAACTTTGTGGGAAAGGGATCCGGGAGTTCCAGGTAGACCACAAGTTGAACATGAGTTAACAGTGCCATGTGGCAGCTAACAAGGACAATGCGATTTTAGGCTGCATCAACAGAAGTACAGTGTCTAGATCAAGGGAAGTAATAGTGCCACTCTATTCTGCTTTGGTCATCTGGAATATTGTGGGCACCACAATTCAAAAAGGACGGTGAGAAACTGGAGCACGTCCAAAGGAGGGCGACTAAAATGGTGAAGAGTTTGGAAACCAAAGATCACAATGGGACAGTCTCAATGCTTCAGGCAAGGAGCATCAGCTGCCCTCGGTTCGTCTCTGACATCTTCCTCCACCGCATTTTTAACTTCGACGCCATCCACTTCATAAGGTCCTTTAATTCCTTTATGTCTTCCTCCATTCAATAAACGTCTACCTGGGGTTCTTCTGTCCTGGGGCGGCTATCAAGGGACTCCCCCACTGCCAGGTCCCAGGCTGTCACTCTGCCCCCCGACGGCCTTCCTTTCCCCAGTCTGGGGCCGGAAACCCAAATCCTCCAGTGGTGGCCTGGATGGTGTGAGCTTCAGGAGGTTTCCCAGTCTTGGGCTTGGCCCTAGTTCCTCTGAAGAAGGCACCTGCTCCTCCACCACCGGACTCTCCAGAACCACCTGGTTCCCCAAGGACTTTTCTTGTTCCTGAGTCTCCATTGGAGTTAAAACTGTGAGACTTTACAAACGGTGAGATCTGGAGTCAGTCCTGTGCTCAAAAAATAAAACCCATTTGAAACAAAAGAAGCTTTATTGATGAATCCAGGCAGAAACATCCATTCACACCTTTTTGCAAAGTCTGAAGTCCAAAGGACCTTGCTCAACCCCTCCCTAAGCCAGCCCCCAATTCCCAAGATAAAGCAACACAAGCGGAGGTTGCAGAGATACCAAGGTTGTGTATACTCCCCCTTCCCTTCCCCCAGACAGCCTCACCTTGAAGAGCGGTCTTCCCAAGCCAGCTTCACTCCTCCTTGAGAACCATCTCCAGCTGCAACCCCATCGATCTCTCCAAACGCCCTCCTTCATCTAAAAGCCACTCGATCTGTCCTTCTAATTTCCCACTACATGCTTTCTATAACCCATCACTCTACACTACCTACTATGAACTACAACTATAACTCCTCTTTAATAACCAAATCCTAATATTTTTACTCTTTATGACAGAACCCTTATATACTGTTTCTGACACACAATGGACCAGTCCCAATCCTTCAGGTATACATCACCAGTCTGAAGTGACAATTCTCCCATCTCAGTCTTTCAGGCAAGGAGCATCAGCGTGAAGTCATAATGAGCCTGAGTTCAAATTGGGCCAGTCTGAATCCTTCAGGTGAAGTCACAATAGTACCATCTCAATTCTTCAGGCAAGGAACCTCAGGCTGAGATCACAATGGTTCAGTTTCAATCCTTCAGGAAAGAAGCATCAGCATGAGGTTGCAATGGGCCAGTCTCAATCCTTCGGGTAAAGAGGACCACCCTGAAGTCACAATTGTACCATCTCAATCCTTCATCCAAGGAGCATCAGACTGAAGTCACCATGGGACAGTCTCAATGTTTCAGGCAAGAAGCATCAGCCTGAGGTCGCAATGGGCCAGTCTCATTCAGGGAAGGAGCACCAGCCTGAAATCACAATATGTCATGAATACTTTTATTCATGCATTTATTCATTTGGGATTCTAGGTTTACGTTTAGATTAGAGTTAAGATAGATGGGATTTATGGTGGGTTAAAATAATATGTTTTAATATGTGCATTAATAGAAGATACAGCGCGCCTGCGCCATACGCGGGTGCGCTTTACGCGGCTTGAGCATACGCTATCAAGCCGCGGGGCGTGCGCAGGGCAAAAGGGGTGGCACGTCCCATTCAATTGCATGGGCGCACGCGCCTGTTGCACCCCGCGCACTACCGCGCCACCATGCACGAGCCCCATTCTTTACAATGGGGCTTGAGCATAGGCAGAATTTGCCTTACGCGGAGGGATCCGGAACGGATCCCCGCGTAAGGCAAGGGCCCACTGTACTAGAAAAAGGTAGAGAGATCATGGCTAAAGAATGTGATTGTTTGCTAGGATTGGAATGTGTGGGAATCATCCTTCTAACAGAGGCTTGAGTTTAAAAGACTGGTCTCTGTAAAAGGAGGGAGAACATAGAGAGTTATTGGTATTGTTATATTGTATTGTGTTGTTATGGGTTTATGCTTACTATATTTTTATACGGTATCATATTAGATTAGGATTGATGGGGTTTCATTATATATATATATATATATATATATATATAGTTAAGCCATAATGTTAATTAAAACTGTTGTGTGGCTGAGTTCTGTGGTCCAAGGAGATAGGTGCAGTGGTTGGGATAAGGAACATGAGAGCTTAATAGTTTTTAGAAACGCTGCCACAATCCCAGATAGGAGGACACTGCGCAGGGAAGGGCTATCCAATTAATTAGCTTTATTGGTTAATGGGGTGGCGTTAATTTATGGTTATAAAAGTGATATAACTATACTTTCTTTCATTCCTGACAAAAAGTCACTTCTATTGCATGTATCTTCTTCTTCAATAAAAGCTCTTCCTTTTTCAAAGTAGTGCCTTTTGTGTTGCAAGAAGGGCTGCAATTAGGACCCTGACAGATATCTCTCTGCTCTTCCATTCCCCCTGCTATCCCAAAAGGGCTGGAGAGCATACCAAACCAACCACAGAACCTTCCCCTGCTCTTGTTTAATGCCAGGTCAGTCAAAAATACAACGCAGATAGTCCATAATCTCCTTCTGGACCAAGAGGCTGACCTGGCTTGTTTCACGGAGACCTGGCTGGGTGATGATAGCTCAGCCTCCTGGGCTCAGGCCTTACCAGCCGGGTTCTCCCTCAGTGAGCAGGTAAAGGGAGTGACTTTGGTCCATGAAGACAATCTTGCTTTGGCCAGGATACCTATCCGTAAGATGGACCACATTGAATTTATTTACCTCAGCTTAAAGACTAGGGAAAGTCTAGGGATTGTGTTGGTTTACCATCCATCCCGTTCCTTAACAGACTCTCTAGCGGAGCTGACACAACTGGTCTTTGAGCTGATGCTGGATTCGCCTAGGCTTTTAGTCCTGGGCGACCTCAACATCCCCCTTGATGCCCCTCCTCAGCATGCGCAGGGATTGCCAGGGCCTAGATGCTGCTGCTTATTCCACTGGGGGCCTTTGTGGGAAAGGAAGGTATGCTCTGGGGGTTCAGTAGCCTCCCCTTCCTTCCTTCCTTCCTTCCTTCCTTCCTTCCTTCCTTCCTTCTTTTGAGGAGACCGCAATGGAGCCCAAGGTGCAGAGCTGGACTCAGGAGAGAAAGGCAGGAAAGGAAGGCTCTGCTTTGGAAATATAGCTCTCTGTATCCTGTATGTTTGTGTGTTTCTGTGCGTGTTTGCCTCTGCTTTTCTTATGGCTGGGAATGGAGCTGAGGACTGAGGAGAGAAGAAAGGGTCAGTTTTGGGCAAATGAAGAACTTCTGCGCATCAAAGAGTCCATTGTGTTGAAATAGCAAAGAACTTTATTGAGAACACATAGAAATTCAGTGTTTAAGCAAGAACTGCCCACTCCAATCCAAACAATACATTAAAACGTCAAAACCTAAAACTCCACCCTCTTCCAAACGTAGCCCCCACCTCCAATTCCCACAGTCTATGCCCCAAAGGTAACAAGCCCCCCTTTGCCATTCCCAGAAACTAACCCTTTCTGTCAATACCTGCCCCCAACTTTCTTCAGCCAACACCCCACACATTGCAAAAGCTATCATTCCCATAACTATTCTAGACATCTATAACAAATCCCAGCCCCCGAACTACCGAACCTATACCATGACCCACAATCTCCAGCCAAATTTACAACCCAAAGTAATTATGTATACTATTAGCTATTAAAACCTTAAAATAACAAAATACAACTTTAAAACACAAACAGACATATCGACACACAAAGCTTACAAACAAAATCACAAGGGCCTTTTCTTAGCACCATTGGATTGAAAATATATTTTTTGTATTCATTATTGAGAAAAATAATGTTAATTCATTACTGGGATTTGTATGGCTTCTCTCCTGTGTGGACTCTCTGATGTATCACTAGGAGTGACTTGTAAGCAAATTTTCCCCCACAATGCTGACATTTATGTGACTTCTTTCCTGTGTGGACTTTCCCATGACTGACAAGTTCTTCTGTAAACAAGGACAATGACAGACAAGACAATCTCAGCATTAAGAGAAGAAGATGTTACCCCACGATTTAGCCCCACGTTCACCCCTCCCTATTTCAGATTAGATTAATAAAGTTGGTGTGAGAGACCCTGTTCTGGATGCCCCCAAATCTATATAATGTTTGTATTCTTACTCATAGGATCTAGCAAAGAAGAGACTGAGGGAACTTTGATGAGGGAATCAGTGGAAGCAGATAGTCAAAGGACTGCTGAAAAACATATTCCATTAAACATGGTTTGCAGTAAACTCCTGCGGCTGTGAGAGGGTCTCTCTGGTCCTTTTTCCAGGCAAAGCATTTTTCGAGGCAAAGCATTCTCTGAAGATGCCAGCCACAGATGCTGGCGAAACGTCAGAAAGAAACTCTGCCAGAACATGGCCACATAGCCCAAAAACACCACAAAAAACTGTGTATGCCGGCCATGAAAGCCTTCGACTTTACATATCATAAAAACATCACAAAGTATAAACATTCCAGTTACAGTAATCGCAGGGCAGTTATGCTGTTATGACTGGAAGTAAACATATATGCAATTATAATTATATACACACTGATGTTGAACAGAACGTGGGCGGTGTATACATGTGCAGGTGCGTCCATGTGCATGCTTATGTACCCACATATTTCTCCATGCATTTGCTTAAGTTTAAATTGTACGCAAGTAGAAGAGTATATATAAATGTGTGTGTGTGTGTATATACGTGCGTGTGTGTGTGTGTGTGTGTGTGTATATATATATAATAGAACATATATGTGTACATGTGCTTGCATCTCTCTCTCTCTCTCTCTCTGTGCGTATATATATATATATATATGTGTGTGTGTGTGTGTGTGTGTGTGTGTTTAAATACGTGCGCATACACATGCACATGTTCAGACAGGTATCTATGGATATGTATAGGTGTATCTATGGATGTTGTATGCAAGATCTATAGACTTGAAACATTATATGGGCATGGACAGGGGGAGCGTGTCCCTGTTAGTGCTCTTGGACATCTCAGTGGCCTTCGATACCATCGACCATGGTATCCTTCTGGGACGCCTGAGGGAGTTGGGAATTGGTGGCACTGCTTTGCAGTGGTTCCATTCCTACCTCTCGGGTAGGTCCCAGATGGTGGAGCTGGGGGACTGTCGCTCCGATAGGAGGGCCCTGGCATCCGGTGTCCCTCAGGGAGCGATTCTGTCCCCTATGCTATTCAACATTTACATGAAGCCGCTGGGAGAGATCATCCGGAGACATGGGGCGCGGTGTTATCAGTACGCTGATGACACCCAGATAATTTTCTCTATGTCTCCGACTGATGCAGTAACTAAGGATGGCATCTCTCCTCTAGATGCCTGCTTGGCGTCGGTAATTGGCTGGATGAGGGAGAACAAACTCAGTGTGAATCCAGGGAAAACGGAAGTACTGGTGATAGGTTCCCCGGTTTCTGGTGGTGAGATCTGTCACCCGGCCCTGAACGGGGTCACGCTCCCCCTGAAGGACTCGGTGCGCAGCTTGGGAGTACTCCTTGATTCGTCGCTCCAGCTGACTTCTCAGGTGGATGCGACGGTCAGGAGTGCCTGTTATCAGCTTCGGCTGATACGCCAGCTGCGTCCCTACCTGGACCGAAAGGACCTAGAGTCTGTTGTACATGCTTTGGTAACCTCTCGATTGGATTTCTGCAATGCGCTCTACATGGGGCAACCCTTGTACCAAACTCGGAAGCTGCAATTGGTGCAGAACATGGCAGCCAGATTGGTCGCTGGTAGCTCCAGGTCGGACCATATAACACCTATTTTAAAAGACCTTCACTGGCTGCCTAGTCGCTTCCGAGCTCAATACAAGGTGTTGGTTTTGACCTATAAAGCCCTAAATGGCTTGGGCCCAGGGTACTTGGAGGACCGCCTCTCCCCATATAATCCACCCCGCACACTCAGAACATCCGGGACTAAATTGTTGGAGGTCCCTAGGTCTAACCTTACCCGGACCTCACAGAGGGCTTTTACTACTGCTGCCCCTTTACTTTGGAATAAGCTCCCTGCAGAGCTTCGCTCCGCCGCCTCATTAGCTGTTTTTAAAAAACAGCTGAAAACATATCTATTCCGGCTGGCCTTCCCACCTTAATTTGTTTGTCTATTCTTCCTGACCCTTCTTTCCCTTCTGACCCTGGATCGATGGAACTTTTTTGCATTTTTCTTCTGCCCCTGATATGTGTATTTTCCTATTTTACTGTTTCCTGTTCCTGTTTTTTGTAGTAATGGTTTTAACTGTTATGTTGAATTTTTAATCTTGTACTGTAATGTTTTTATAAATTTTGTAAGCCGCCCTGATCATTTCCATGGAAGGGCGGGGTAGAAATAAAATTTATTATTATTATTTTATATATATATATATATATATATATATATATATATATAGGTTCATAAAGGTATAAGTCTGAGTGGTCTTAGATAGAGATGCCTCCACATATATAAATATATGAATATGCACAAACACACATGCACACATCCATCTGTTGTTGTCCGTTGTTCTGGTCCGTTGTTCCAGGTGATGCTGGAGAAGAGTCCCTGCCTCCAGCGGAACCAGAAGCTGCAGGTGATGAGGAGAGGGACTCCTTGCCCAATGCATCGCTCACCTGGAGGGCCAGCACCAGGAAGGTCACAAAGGCCCCATTCCCACTCCCTCATTTGCCCTGGATAGAACTGGGCAGATCCGGGTGCCCCATAACGAATCTCCCCAGAAACAAGTTCCTACTACCCTTTACCTCAATCAGGGTAATCTACCCCCTGAACTTGACCCAATCATGACCGGGGCTGAGTTCATATTTGTCGGCAACAGGGAAGAGCCGGTTGTTTTCAAAAGGAAAGGGTCCATAGTCCGCTTTCAGAAAAAACGCACTAAGGGGGATTTGCCCTGGATCTCTTGTGCAAGCCCCTGACAGAGTTGTGTTAAAATTGGTGTGAGTGTGAACTTCCAACTTTTAAACCGGTTTGGGAACCAGGGTAAAATGTAGTCTGAATGGCCTTATATTTAAGGGTGAAGGGAGCAAGAAACAACAAGCAAAGTCTAAACACTTCCTTTTACCATTGCAGCGTTGGAGCGTGCCGCCACCCTTGAACTGTCAATCACTCAACTGCAGCAAGGCCAGGAGCAGCAAAGAATGTGGCTATACAACTCCGTGTGTGGCGTTTCCAACAACAATGATGTGGGCCTTCCTTTTCTTATTTTCAAATTTCTTATTACACTGGGATATTCCCATGATAGTATTTAAATTACCAAATATCGACCAAATATTAACTATTAATTTAACGGGATTTTATTACCCTTTTCTTCAAATGTTTTAAGACAACTCCATTCCATTTCTAAATCTTCTTTTGACTTCCCTCTGAGTAAAGCAGATACTACATCCATATTTCTAGCTTCATATTTCTTAATCAACCAATCTTCGATAGAAGGATTAATTGTAGATTTCCAAACTTGAGCAAATAAGATCCTTGCACATGAGACCATATATAAAACAATTATATTGTATTTTACTGACTTTATGTTGTGTGTCATGTTTAGTAAAAATAAATTGGGTTCAAAGGGAATATTTATATCCAGAATGTTTTGGATGCTTCCATGAATCCTTTGCCAGAATCCTTTAGCTTTAATGCATGTCCACCAATATGAAAGAAGCTTCCCTCGGGTTCCCCGCATTTCCAGCACTTAGTATTGCCAGTTTTGTATATCTGGTGGGTTTTTGGGGGGTTAGATACCACTTGAATAACATTTTGATGTAATTTTCTTTATAGTTTTGCCACAGAGTGAATTCATTTGTTCCTTTCCATGATTTTCCCCATTTCTCTACAGTTATAGTTTGATTTATATCACGTGCCCATCTTACCATGCTGTGTTTAATAATGTCATCTTCTAGATCTCTTTCTTTGAATAGTTTATAATATTTGGATATGTGTTTACCTTTTTTGTCCATCATAATTTTATCTATTGCATTGTTATCCATCATTAACCCAGGAGCTTTATTGTCTGCCTTAAAACGATTGTTTAATTGGTTGTATAAAAACCAATCCTTCATGTTTCCTTTTTCATTAAGTTCTTCCATAGATTTCATACTGTATTTTCCTTTTGGTGTTTTATTTATTAAATCTCTGTATCTTAGCCATGGAGTATCTTTGTCCTTTGTTCTATTGTAATAGGCTTCTTGCAATTACACCCAAAATAGATGTCTCATTTTATACCATACTTTAAGCAATGATCTTCTTATAACATGATGGTTAAAAGTGTTATTATCTTTTGGTTTTGTATACCACATATATGCACGTATACCAAGATTCAGGTTAGCTTTTTCTATATTCAATAAATTATTGTTTTCTAATTTGAATCATTCTTCTAGTCATTTGAGACAAGCTGCATAATAATACAGCTTAAATTTTGGTAAGTTACATCCCCCCTTGAAGCAAAGATCATTTACTAAGGCAACCATAACAGTTTCGACTCCGTATCCCATCCTGAGGCCAGTTTGAAATGGGTCCAGATAATCTGTCTCATCCAAGACCACTTGAAGATGAAGAGCAACTGCCCTCTCAATCATATTGCTTAGAAATGGGAGACTGGTCTGTAATTGTTCATGTCCAAGGGATCTAGGGAGGACTTTTCCATAAAGGGCCGTAGCACCGCTTCTTTTAAGCATGATGGAAAATAGCCCTAACTAAGAGATGCATATATGATATATCTCAGGTGATATAAAAAGGGCAAGGGTCGGGAGGGCGAGTTCTCCTCTTCACACTTCCAAGGAGCTTGTCCACATCCTCAGTACTCAGATTCAAATTGATCCAGTATGATCTTACTCAGGGACACCTCACTTACAGCCTCCGCAATAATGCTGACGTCCAATTTGGCTCTTATCTGAGAGACATTATCTGTGAAATAGTCATTTAAAGCATTATAGTTAGCTGTGAAAGGCTCTAGTAATGGGTTCCGGGGGGAAGGTGCCTGAAACAGGTCCCAAATCCCCCCCCCCCCCCGACTTCAGCAGTCCCTTTATGCTTCTCTTCCCTTGGCACTTTCATTCCTTTCAGATGCCCCAAAGACCCCTTCTCAGCATGCGCAGGGATCGTAAGGCCTTTGCTGCTGCTGCTGTTTATTCCATTGTCGGCCTTTGGAAGAAGGGAAGGACTACGGCCTTTTTTCCTTCCTTCCGAAATGGAGCCCAAGCTGCGGAGCTGGACTCAGGAGGGAAAGGCTGGGAAGGCTCTGCTTTGTACATATAGCTCTGTCTCTCTGAGTATATATGTGTGTTTGCCTCTGTTTTTATGGCTGGGAATGGGGCTGAGGGCTGAGGAGAGAAGAAAGGGTACATTTTGTGCAAATACAGAATTTCTGTACACCAATGAGTCCAGTGTGTTGAAACAACAAAAACTTTATTTCAAACACATAATCAGAAATTCAGTGTTTAAGTCAGAGCTGCCCTCCCCAAAGCAAACATTAAAACCCCAAAACCTAAAACATCACACTCGTCCAAACCTGCCCCCCCTCCAATTCCCACAGTCTATGTCCCACAGATAACAAGGCCCCCTTTGCCATTCCCACAAACTAGCCCTTTCTGTTAATACCTGTCCCCAACTTTCTTCAGCCAACATCGAACAAATTCCAAATGCTATCATTCCCATAACTATTCTAACCAGCTGCAGCCAATCCCACCCCTCTGTTTAAATAACCTATTCCACCACTATGATCCCCACTCAAATTTATAAATGAAAGCAATAAGCTATAATAAAGGCAAATAAAACCTCAAAATAACAAAATATAATTGAAAAACATAAACAGGCATATGGACCCACAAACCTAACAACCGAAATCACAAGGGCTTTTTCTTATCACCACAAGATTTAAAATATATTCTTTGTTTTGCTTCTTGATAAATATAATGTTAGTTCATTTCTGGAATTTGTGGGGCTTCTCTCCTGTGTGGACTCTCTGATGTTTCACTAGGTTTGACTTCAAAGAAAAACATTTCCCACAATGCTGGCATTTGTATGGCTTCTCTCCTGTGTGGACTCTCTGATGTATCACTAGGACTGACTTTCGAGAAAAACATTTCCCACAATGCTGGCATTTGTATGGCTTCTCTCCTGTGTGGACTCTCTGATGTGCCAATAGGTATGACTTGGAAGAAAAACATTTCCCACAATGCTGGCATTTGTATGGCTTCTCTCCTGTGTGGACTCTCTGATGATTCACTAGGTTTGACTTCTGAGAAAAACATTTCCCACAACGCTGGCATTTGTATGGCTTCTCTCCTGTGTGGACTCTCTGATGTGCCAATAGGTATGACTTGGAAGAAAAACATTTCCAACAACGCTGGCATTTGTATGGCTTCTCTCCTGTGTGGACTCTCTGATGTGCCAATAGGTATGACTTCCAAGAAAAACATTTCCCACAATGCTGGCATTTGTTTGGGTTCTCTCCTGTGTGGACTCTCTTATGTGCCAATAGGTGTGACTTCCGAGAAAAACATTTCCCACAATGCTGGCATTTGTATGGCTTCTCTCCTGTGTGGACTCTCTGATGTGTCACTAGGTTTGACTTGGAAGAAAAACATTTCCCACAATGCTGGCATTTGTATGGCTTCTCTCCTGTGTGGACTCTCTGATGTGCCAATAGGTATGACTTCCAAGAAAAACATTTCCCACAATGCTGGCATTTGTATGGCTTCTCTCCTGTGTGGACTCTCTGATGTGCTAATAGGTCTGACTTCTGAGAAAAACATTTCCCACAATGCTGGCATTTGTATGGCTTCTCTCCTGTGTGGACTCTCTGATGCTTCACTAGGTCTGGCTTCTGAGAACAACATTTCCCACAATGCTGGCATTTGTATGGCTTCTCTCCTGTGTGGACTCTTCGATGCATGACAAGGACTGACTTGTAGGCAAAACACTTCCCACAATGTTGGCATTTGTATGGCTTCTCTCCTGTGTGGACTCTCTGATGTCTCACTAGGTGTGCCTTTGAAGAAAAACATTTCCCACAATGCTGGCATTTATGTGGCTTCTCTCCTGTGTGGACTCTCTCGTGGCTGACAAATTCTTCTGTAAAGGAGGACAAGGACAGACAAGACTGAATCTCAGTGTTAAGAGAGGAAAGGGTTACGCCAAGATTTAGCCCCACGTTTATCCCTCCCTATTTGAGATTAAATTAATAATGTTGGTGTGAGTGACCTGAGCATGACCCTGTTTCGGATGCCCCAAATCCATATAATGACTGTATCCTTACTCAGAGCTACCAAAGAAGAAATTGAAGGGGAACTGTCATGAGGAAATCAGTAGAAGTAGATAGTCAGGCATTTGAAAAATATTCCAATATATATATGTAAAAATACTTTGATTAAAAAGTGGCCTCATTTCCTGTGAGACTGCCATAGAGTCTTGAGTCAGAGCACATGGCATGATGCAAGCTAACTGCAGAGGAAGCTTCATGCTGTGTGGCACCAGGAGATGACTCACAACCAATACAGTATACAGCTCACGTGTGGATTGATGTGGGTTGGAGTTGTGTGTACAAGAGATTGTGAAGTTGATGAAAGTCAGAGAGGAGAGCTGGTACATATTTGTTTTCTATTGCAATGCAAGCTACAGAACCTCCAAGGACTTGGAGGAAATCAACTGTGTCTGTGAGTTATTTTTAAGTGTGAAAAGTGGTTAATGCATTGCCAATGCCTATATCTGGAGATTTGCTACTGTACTCTGCTATGTTATTATTGAACTCTGGGAGTGTTGCCTTCAGACTGTGCTATACATTGGCTTTGAATGGGACCAGAATTCAGAGCCAAGAAGGACCTCAGAGCCGGTGTGATAATCCTTTTTGGCTGAAGTATTTCCACCAAGCACCCATTTCATTTAATTCAGTTTCAGACAATTCTTTCCCCACCCAGGAAACATGCTAAAGCAATTCCAAGTTATGGAACAACTTGCCGGAGGAGATCCGTCTTAACACTACCTTGGATGCTTTCAAGAAAGTTCTTAAGACGGATCCCTTCCGGCAGGCTTACCCAGCTGACCTCTTGTAAAGAACTTAAGGAAAAATTCCACATCTGATCACAACGGTGCATTTTAAATGAATTTTTTATTTGTCCCAAATTGAGTTTTAAGCGTTTTGTTGTTTTACTGTGTGTAAATTGGATGCTATTGTTGTTTTGTGGCTATTTTACGGTTGTAATACCGCCTCACTCCATTGAGAGAGGCAGGTAAGTACAAATAAAACATTATTATTATTATCAGTATAAACTGTGAGGTTGGTGGCTGCCTCCCAATCCCCAAGACCCCTCTCCTGGCCCTTCCCAGAGGTCCCTTTCTCTCCGCACAGAGCTAGGCGATCCTGGCTTTGCTCCTGCCTCCCCCTCCTGGCTCCCATAGGCCTAGAATCATAGAGATGGAAGAGACTACAAGGGCTATCCAGTCCAACCACATTCTGCCATGTAGGAATCAAAGCATCCCTGACAGATGGCCATCCAGCCTCTGTTTGAAGATCTCTAAGAAAGGAGACTCCACCAAAATCTCAGAGGGAGTTTGTTCCATTGTCGAACAGACCTTACTGTCAGGAAGTTCCTTCTTATGTTGAAGTGGAATCTCTTTTACTGCAGTTTGCATCCATTGTTCCGTGTTCTAGTCTCTGGAGCAGCAGAAAACAAGCTTGACATTCCTTCAAATATTTAAACAGGGCTATCATATCACCCCTTAACCTTCTCTTCTCCAGGCTAAACATCCCTAGTTACCCAAGTCGTTCCTCATAGTTTCCAAATCCTGCACCATCTTAGTCGCCCTCCTTTGGACATGCTCCAGTTTCTCCACATCCTTTTTGAATTGTGGTGCCCAGAACTGGACACAGTATTCCAGGTGGGGCCTGACCAAGGCAGAATACAGTGGCACTATTACTTCCCTTGATCCTGACACTATACTTCTATTAATGCAACCTAAATCGCATTGGCCTTGTTAGCTGCCGCATTACACTGTTGACTCATGTTCAACTTGTGGTTTACTTGGACTACTAGATCCCTTTCACACGTAGTTTCATTCAGCCAGGTGTCCCCCATCCTATATCTGTTATTTCATCTCCCTCTTAAGCCTAATCTCCTTCCCTTTCTCCCTCCGCTCTCCAACCTTCCTTCTTGCCCATCTGCACTGCTTCAGTATTTCACCTTCACCATCTCTTTCCTGCCTTTCTGTTTTTCACATTCGCTCCTTCTCTCTATCACAGACACACACCCATTTATGTGACACATAAAAGGGACACTTTGAGGCTCATTTGTTGAGAAAGGCAGGATAATCCATATACAAATTACTCATTGGGAAAGGCAAAGCAAGGGGGCTGGGTCCTGGACTTCTGTTTTGGTGAGGATCAAGCACCAGGGAGCAGTATTAAGACATCTCTAAGACAGGGATGGATTACTGTTGGGGATTAGGGGCATCACATTGGCCCCCTGGGGATCTCAGGGGCAACTGCACATTGTATTGCTTTAAAATAGGAATAAAGTTTTGTGCCTCAGTATCCCATTGCATCCCTTTGGGGAGGTGAAGCAGAACCTCAAAAGGTTGGAAGAGGGCCAAAAAATGAAAGATACTCAGAAATGTGCTACCATTTCCATGAGAAATGCATTACTGGTAATCTCCATACTGTCTTCCTACAAAATCCTAGCATTGGTGCGATATCTGGGGGCGGAACTAAGTTTCTGAATTAAAAAGTCCTTTGCTTCCACCAAAAGGTTTATTGAGAAACTCAGGCAGAAGCGTCCATTAATAAGTCTAAGCTGTCTCTGAAGTGTCTAAACCTTTTCCCTCTGTCATTAACTACCTTCACACTCCTCCCTTTTCCTCCCCTTCAGCCCCTAAACAGCCCGGCTGCCAAGGTACCTCTTGCCTTCTTCTTCCACTGTTCACATACGCCACTCATCCTTGGAGCATGTCTGCCACCCAGAGTTCACAGACCAGGCAATTAATAGCCTCCACAACTGCTTCCCTTCCCTGAAGCCATTCTAGGCCCCAATATCCTTACCAACTACTTAAAACTACTATCGTTTAAATGACTAACAATTTCCCCCTAAACCCCAAAAACATTCTGGATGAATGACAGAAGCTGGATTTGACAATTGGCAATTTACAATGCGGTATTTAGAATCCTTATAAAGTGGAGAGCAATAGTGCCTCACAAAACTACAAATTCAAATATTCTACAGGATGTTGCTATCACAATTAAACTACATTTGAAAGGGATCTATGACTCCCAGTAGACCAGAAGTTGAACTTGGACCAACAGTGTGATGCGGCAGCTAAAAAGGCCAATGTGATTCTAGGCTGCATCAATACAAGGATAGTTTCTAGATCAAGGAAAGTAATAGTGCTGCTCTATTCAGCTTTGTTCAGGCCTTACTTGGAATAATCCTGTGTCCAGGTCTGGCCTCTGAAATTCATAAAGGATGTTGACAGGTTGGAACATGCCCAGAGGAGGGCAACAAAAATGGTGAAAGATCTGGAAACCATAAAGCCCTATGAAGAGTGGCTTAGAGAGCTGGGTATGTTTACCCTGGAGAAAAGAAAATTAACAACGAATATGATATCCATGTTTAAATATTGGAAAGGGTCGTTTTGAGGATGAACCAAGCTTGCTTTCTGCTGCTACAGAGAAAGGAGACACCACAATGGATGCAAACCACAGGGAAAGAGGTTCCACCTAAACATTAACAGTAAGACCTATCGGACAGTGCAATATACTCCCTTAAAATTTGGTGGAGTCCTCTTCTTTGGAGGTCTTTAAACAGAGGCTGGATGGTGTTCGGAAATGTATTCCTGCATGGCAGAAGTGGGTTGAACTGGATGGCCCTTGTGGTCTATTCCAACTATGATTCTATAATGCTAGTGGATTCAGGTTCCTTACCCACAGAGGCCACGTTCTCATAATTCTCCATCATTACAGAACTGTACATAAGTCTCTGCTTCTTCGTCAACAGTTTCCATTCGTTCTCCGTGAAATATACTGCCACATCCGCAAAGGTCACCTGCAACAGAAAATAGCCCCCATCCAGAGAGTGACTAAACAAAAGGGGAGGAAAGCACATGGTGCCTCCAAATATTATTTCATCACTTTAGAATTCAGTCTAGGAAATAAACTTTAAATGCCGTCAGCCAGAAAAAAGCTACTGCCTTTCAGATCCAGTTTGTCTTTAATCTTTTCAATATAATATACAATATAATTTAGGCCATAGCTGGGATATTGATGATGGATTAGGATACTGACTGTCCCAAAATATATAGTACATTTAGCCATAAAAGAATTATGGTGCATTTAGCCATTTCTTGCCACATTTCGGAGGCAAATGTCATTTTTATAAAGCAGTTCTGCGGAGCACTCTGGGGTTGAGGGTCATTGGGTCCACCCCCAATTTATATCCAGAGACATTCTCCCATAGCCCCCAACATTTCATTGATGGGAAAAACAAGACACATGTGGACAAGCAACCCAGAAGGCAGTGAAGATGGCCAAAGTTGTTTATTAGGAAAGGCACAGCAGTTTGCTTTTGCTTCAACCTCCTGGGAAGGGCCACATCCAGTCTCCCTCTTTCCTCTCCTCTCCCCACTTTTGAGCTGATAGGCTGTAAACTCAGTTGCACTCAGGAACTGAAGTGAGCTGAGAAAGGGGAAAGTGGGAGGAGGACAGACCAACTGGGACATTTTTAAAAGCCCCTGAATAAGTGGGGTGACAGAGGATTAACCAGGACTGTCTCTGCCAAACTCGGACAGTATTTTATTTGCTTCCTTTCATAAATTGGCCCAGCAGTGACACAGATGAGCTATTAGGATAGTGACTCACCAAAGAGCTGTTGTACCTCTCCATCCTCTTTCTGATGGAGCCCAACTCCCTCCGCTTGGCCTCTGTGTCGGCCATCAGGTGGGCAGGGGTCCTGGTGGTCCTGAACTTGGTCACTTCCAGCAAGAGAGGCCCCAAAGCCGTGTAGAAGGAGGCCGAGATGAAGTTCCTAAGAAAAGGGACCAGGCTTAGGATTGGCTTGGCAAGAAACCCTGCAGCACTCAAAGAGACAGAGAACAGCATCCTCCTGGTGACATACGCAGGTGACATATGCCTCCTTTGGACCAATGCAGAGGTAGGCATCCCCTTCCTCCCTCTGTACCAAACGAAGCTTCCCAGACATAGCATAGATTCACTGCAGCTCCCCTAAACAACAGATACTCCATGCCTTCTGAAAGTGGTGGGGGATTAGGGGATGGGGAATTGGAGAGGGCCCTGGTTATGTCCCTGTAGCTAGATGTGAAATGAGGGCATCATAAATAAATGAATCATCTGCTGAAACCTCCAGAGTTCCCCAGTGCTTTTCCCCATCATCAGCCCCTTTCCCAAGAAGGCTGCATCTGCACTATAGAAATAAGGCACTTTGACACCGGTTTAACCGCTCAGTGCTATGGAATCCTGGGATTTTACATTCTCTGCCAGAGAGTTCTCATGCCACAACAAACTACAAATCCCAGGATTCCACAAAATGGAGCCAGGAGAGTTAAAGTGGTTTCAAACTGGATTATTTCTTCAGTGCAGATACAGCCAGAGTTGCTTGTAAAAGGGTAGAAGCACCCATGTCTTGTTTAATTCTTGGTAATATGTGTTATTCTGGTCTTTCTTCTTCCTTCTTGCCTGAAAATCTCTCAATAAGAAAACTGGGGAGACTTTTAAAACCTCCCAAAGGAGCCACTTTTGGTCTTTTTGGGGGACTAGCCTCCTCTTAGAAGCCAAAGCCAAATGTTTGTGAAGAAGAAGAATAAGGCTTACATTAAAACTCTCCTCCCCATTTCTGATCCCTTTTAAAACCCATGATCCCCAAAAGGAGCAGAGCTTTGTAATAAGAAAACTCTCTCAGAAAAGAGACACAGATGGCACACAAAGGGACAAACTTCCTTCCTTTTGGCCCAAGGAGCCTGGCCTCCTTCTGACTCTGGAGCCTCAGGAGAGAAAGAGAGGCCTCTGTTCAATTGAGGCTCAGAGAAGGTTCTGGAACATTATTCCCTCAGACACAAGCAGAAGAAAATGGCCTCCAGAACACAAAATGGCCACCTTCACCTCAGTGCTTGGCAGTTGGAGGCCTCAGCACAGCAGTGAAGCCTACCGCTTCCAGGCCTTGTCCCTCCCCTCTTCGCTCCTCTCCTCTCCACTTCCCTCCTTGTCTCTGTCTCTCTCTTTCCTCCTTGTCTCTCTCTGTCCCTTTCTCACTCTCTGCTCCTCGCTCACTCATCAGCACACAGAGCTAAATAGAGAGGCAGAAGCTCCTCCCCTTCTTCAGTCTGGCCAATGAGGGCAGAGGAGCTGGAAGGCCCCGCCCCCTGCCCCACCCTCACAGGCTCCTCCTGCAGTTAATATGGAAGAAGGCAGGAGGGACTGATGGACCCTCTTGGATCCCCAGTCACAGGGACACTGGCCAAAGGCACACATTCCCAGAGCCTAAGACCCATGAAATGCCAACACTATGCAGGGCAGGACCCTCCTCTCTCTGGCCATGTGCATGCTGGGAGATCCAGTCCAGGGAATACACTCTAAATCCCTGCTACTGCCTTTCAGATCCAGTTTGCCCCAAATCCTTTATGAGGCCAGAAACCCCTTTGTTAGGAAGCGAACCCCGAATATCTCAGGAAGGCTCTCTATCTCCCAAGGCCCCCTCCCTCCAGGACCCCCTTCCACTCTTCTCTCAGTCTCTCTCTCTCCTCTGAAGGCCTCAAACTGCCAACTGCCAAGCTCTCAGGCAGAGGCAGCCATTTTGTGTTCTGGGGGCCATTTTGTGTTCTGGGGGCCATTTTGTGTTGCTTGTGACTGTGGGGAATAATGTTCCAGAACCTTCTCTGAGGCCTCAGTTGAACAGAGGCCTCTCTTTCTCTCCTGAGGCTCCAGAGTCAGAAGGAGGCCAGGCTCCTTGGGCCAAAAGGAAGGAAGTGTGTCCCTTTGTGTGTCTTTTGTGTCTCTTTTCTGAGAGGGTTTTCTTATTACAAAGCTCTGCTCCTTCTGGGGAACATGGGTTTTAAAAGGGATCAGAAATGGGAGGATAGTTTTAATACAAGCCTTATCATTATTATTCACAAACATTGGGCTTTGGCTTCTAAGAGGAGGTTTGTCCCACAAAAAAGTCCAAAAGTAGCTCATTTGGGAGGTTTTAAAAGTCTCCACTGTTTTCTTATTAAGAGATTTTCAGGCAAGAAGGAAGGAGACAGACCAGAATAACTCATATTACCAAAAATGAAACAAACAAACATAGAAACAAACAAACAAGAAGAATAACGATTAGAGACTAAAACAAACTACTTATTTTTTAAAAGGAAAACTAATATTAGGAGAGACTTTGGGGGGAGAATTGTGTGCCTTCAATTCCTTCCTGGGGATCCTAAGGCAACACTGTCACAGGAGTTTCTTTGTAGGTTTTGTCGAAGGGTGTTTACCATTACCTTCGTTTGAGGCTGAGAGAGTGTGCCTTGGGGACTGGGGGTGTGCTGCGTGCCTTGAACTCGTGTCTAGTGACCCTATTCCCAGGGTTTCCTTGCCTTCAGGTTTGCCTTCCACTTTGCCCTTTGTCTTCCTCTGAGGCTGAGAGAGTGTCTGCTGCCCAAGGTTCCCCCGCAGTGGGTTTCATGGCCCAGAATGAATGCCATTTCCATCATGTAGATGTGTGTGTGTGTTGTGTGCCTTCCAGCTGGCCATTGGTCTTCCTCTGAGGCTGAGAGAGTGTGACTTACCCAAGGTCACCCATTTTATATAATGGGACTTGAACACCCATGGATTTTGCTATCCAAATCAAATCCCAAAGGATACCAAGGGCCCATTGTTTTTCCATCTTTTTTGCAAACAGCAAAGCAGATCTTGCTTGCCTGATCTTTGCATGTTCAAGAGAAGGTTTGGGCAAATGCTAAGAGCTGCCTTGTGAGGTTAGGAAGAGGGTCCTGGAAAACAGTCCTCTTCCTCTGGACCCACAGACTCAGAAAGAAATGGGCCTCCCATTCAATGGGACCCCTTTCTTTGAGGCTGCTTTAGGTCCAGGAGGGTCTCTCAGGAGAGATTGGGAAAGTCAGCCTTTGAGGAGCTCTGGTCCTTAAAGGTTAATATCTCCAGGCTTTGCTGAGAGGGCAATATTTGGGATTTGGGCAGATCCAGGCTGCAGGGCTCTCTCAGATCTGGTTCAAAAACACTGCAGAAATTATGATGATGATAATGATGATGATGATGAATCTTCCCTTCAAACCCACAGAGCCTTGTGGAAGCTCAAATAGTAACAGAGGTCAAAAACACATTGCAGAAATAATCCAGTTTGCAGAAATAAACCACTTCAACTGCCCTAGTTCAGTACTTGGGAATCCTGGGAATTTTAGTTTATTATGGCATCTGAGTTGTCTGACAGAGAAGACTAAATATCTCACAAAACTACAGTTCCCAGAATTCCCTAGCATTCAGCCAGACAGTTAAAGCAGCCCTGAACTTGGACCATTGTTAGTGGTTGGCTTGGAGCCTGAATAGGGTTCTAGAAGGCTGGTGGGTTTGGTCATTGGCTGCTTAGGAAGAAGGGCTCCTTCTGGGTTTCCTTGGCAGGAAAGGAAAGGAAAGGAAAGGTGGGTGCCTCGAGATGCCTTTGGGAGACCCCTAAATTTGGTTCCTTTGTAAGAATGCTGACAGAGGGGGAATATAAGGGTGATGGATTTGGTCCCCAGGGAGGCCCCCGGTCAGGCAGGGCAGGCCACACAACATTCACTCACTCCCAAGTCAAATCCTGGTTTCCCTTCTTTTGCCCAGGACCGAAACCTGGACCAGAAAGGATCAGGTTTTATTTGCTTTCTTCTCCTGTAACAGGTGTTTTTCCTTGCCCTTTTTACACGTGGCAGTAAAGATACGATACAGCAGGGCCTAGCATGGAGATTCCAGTTTTCATGCATGATCTTCAGACAGATCTTCATTTTGGAGGGAGCCCAATTCCAGGAAAGAGGAAAGGGCTCTGTACAAACATCCAGATCAGATGTGAGAGCAGTAGCTTAATATAATTTGCAAGGCTTAATTCATTGGTTTCTTCAATTAGAACAATTGCAGGGGTCTATGGATTGGTTTAGTTTCTTGCTTTCTCTCACTTGTGGTGGTACAAGGGCTCACTACTATACTCTTAATTCGCCATCTGGCTAGAAAGAAGGAGGCTAAATTAAATGCTTTTTATCCTTAGTTTTTTGTGGATATTTGGGACTATGTGGCCATGTTCTAGAAGAGTTTCTTCCTGGCATTTCGTCAGCATCTGTGGCTGCCATCTCTGAAGATGAACGTCAGAAGAAACTCTTCTAGAACGTGATCACATAGCCCCAAAAACCCCACAAAAACCTATGGAAGCCAGCCATGAAAGCTTTCGACTTCACGCTTTTTATTCTGTCTCTCCAAGCAAGTGAGAAAGAATATTTCTCTCATTTCTCCTTGATCTGAGAACAGACCTTTAAAAATTTCTCTCTTCATTTCTAGTATATTTTCTAGTATACTTTCTAGGAAAGTATATTGAGTAGATTTGAATGACAAACTGTGAGCGACTGTGGTTTGTAATTTATGCATTAGGCTGAATGAGATCGCTAGAGGCCCTGCCCCAGGTCCTAGGTTTTAGCTCACAAACTTCAGGACCTGAATTCACAACCCTATAAGAGAGATGGAGGGACACCAGAAAGTAGGCAACCAAAGTCCTATACAAATTATCCAATTCTACCAGTTTGGTGCCATGTTACTGGCTGTGGATCCATCCTACAGAAACCTGGGAATGGGGTGCTTAGAACTGGATGCTTGGTAGAGAGCCCCAGTGCAGTCCTTCATGAAAGTTGCTATAAAATTCTAAGTACTTCATGAAATAAGAAATCTCTATGGGACAGAGTCCTTGAAGTTTCATGGTATCAAAGTGCTAGGTTTCGGCAATGGAGATACAACCCAAGTGCCAAAAATGACCCATAGCAATTCTGGACAGACTCATTCAGTCTCTTTCTCTATTGGTAGAGGGGCTATTTACACCAAGAAACCCATGGATCCTTAAGGGATCTCCAGTTAATTTATTTTATTTATATACATCCATCCTTTCTCCCAGTATTGGGATTCAGGGTGGCTAACAGCAAATTTAATACAGTACAAATTCAAAACAATGCAAAGGCATTAAAATTGTAAGTTGGACCTTGAAAATAGTAAATTGCATCAGAAACCACATACAAACCTTGACCTCTGAATTGCAGTTCAAACCGCATCTCTGTTTTGCTTAGGATCCAGCCCTTGAGGCATCAACATTTCCAGAAAGGAGAGAAAGTGGAAGTGTGAAATACTTTTTGTTTGGAGGAAGTGTCTTTCCAGATTCTGTCCTGTAAAACTATTAGAGCCACCTTTGATGCTGTCTTTGATTCAGATCATATGATTTTAAGGCATCTTACACTTCTATCTCCATCCAATAAACCTTTGAATTCTTTGAAGCATTCTGTTTTCCTGGCTGCCCATCATAAGAGTATGAAACTTAGCACCAGTCATGGAGATTCGGTCTTTTTCTTAATGGAGATACAGAGCGAGAGCCCCAGGATTCCTACTCCTGACGTAAGACCTGGCCCAGTTCATTGCAGATATTTGACATACTTAATGTTAGAACCAGACTAGGAGGATTTGGGAGTCCCTGTGTCTCCAAAAGTAACTTTCCCAAGAGCAATCTATGTCTCCCTTCCAAAGACAGCAGTGGATGGAGAAGGAGGCCTTGGGGAAGCAGAGGAGAGCTTGGCTTGACCCCCAAGGACTCTCCCTTGAAGGTTTCCATCTGTCTAGGAAACGGAGGAGCCTGGGAGGGAGACTGAGGACTAGGGCATGCTGGGAAAAGCTTCAGGGGGAGCTTATGGGAGCAAATGTGGGACTTTGCTTTCTCCCCCCAAATTACTATCTTGCTCTCTTTTGACAGGCTTGAAGACCACACAAGGTAAGCTCAATGGTGGAAAAGACTGCAAAAGCCATCTTCCCTATACGTTCCATGCTCACCTCCATGGCACCTTAGAAGCAAGCAAGTCTCCACTGAGGGCAGCACAGTCAAAAGACAAAATCCAAAATGGGGAGTGGTCTTTGAGATCCTGATGGCCCTCTGAGAGGAAAATGCCAGCCCCTGAAACCAATCCTGGCCAGCTTTTGGGAAAGTGCCCTCAAGGTTTGGTCCAAGCAGCTCTCAGCCCCTGGCAGACTGTCCCTTCCCTGAGTCTTGCTCTCCTGGAGGCTCAGAGGAGATTCTGGGGGGGCCTGGGCACCTCCTCTTCTTAGGGACCCTGAGCCTCAAGTACAGCTGACAAACGGTAATTCGCCCACGATGAACCCCCCCATTTCCTGCTCTGTCTTGGCACATGCCTTAGGAAGCCTCTTCCTATTCTTCCCAGGCAGGAAACAAGGTATAGTTGTGAATCTCTTCCAAGGAAAAGAGGGGTTGTTGTGGTTGTTGTTGTTGTAATAACAGGGCTCTAGTCAATGGTGGTTTTCTTCAGGCAGTAAAGGGAGGTTTATGCAAATGCAGAATGACATCACTGCTACGGAAGGCTCTCTTGACCAATCAGAGAGCAAGATAAAGGTTCTTCTGGAAGCTTCCGTGAGAAGGAGATATAAGGCCTGAGAGACCAAGAGACAGTTGGGGGAATTGTGTCGGTTGGAGATTGAGAGAGAGAGTTAAAGAGCGGATCTTGGAAGTTAGTCTCAGAATTGGACGTTTAAGTCTATTTATTTCTTTAATAGCTTGTAGAAATTGAATATTATATACTTACAAATATTGTACCTGCAAGATTCTTAATATCTTGCATGACTTATATTTTAGTTATATTTTGTTATTTAGAGTATCTACTACTTGACACTCCTTTTACACGTGTCTTGGCTCAGTTGATGATTGTCAGAAACAAGTCTAACAAAGTCTTCATCAACAAAGTCAAATTTCAGAACAGGAGTCTAAACTAAAAACTTTATTGAAAGAAAGAGACTGCATAAAAGGCACAGTTCATGGCCTTATAGTCAGATCTAAATAACAATAAAGATTTGACCATTTTATATCCCCAATTAACATCCCACCCCCCCAACAAGACCTATCTGGTATTTTATTCCTGCTAGAAATATAATTGACAAGTTAATTACCTCATCATCCAAAATCTGCCCCCAAATATGTTGTTTTGAGAACCACTGAATGGTCAGCAAGTTCCCAGCAAACCTCCCCACAACAGTGAGGCAATTCCCATCTGCTCCCACCATTTTGCATCCTTAAATTAAACCAAAGTACCAATAAACCCAGTCAAGCAATCTGGCCAAATAATATACAGTGGTACCCCGGGTTACGAAAATGATCCGTTCCGCCGCCGCTTTGGTAACCCGAAAGGCTTCGTAAGCCGAAAAACCCATAGGCGCTAATGGGGAAAAGGCGCGATTTGGTGCGAAATAGCGCCGAAAAGCACCAAAAGTTTTTTCGTAACCCGAAAAAACTTTCGTAACGCGGAACAGTTTTTTTAAATATATTTTTTTCGTAACCCGGAAATTTCGTAAGGCGGCGCATTCGTATCCCGGGGTACCACTGTATATTAAAATTAACTCCAACCAACCCTTTCCCCTTCTCAGCTTTCCCATTGGGGGTGGGGGGCGAGGATGGGGCATGTGGGCGAGTGAGGCTTGGCTGCTTGCTATGGGTCCCATTCCTTTCCCTCCACATTATGTTCACTCCAGGAATCAATCCTTCCGCTATCCAGCTCCACAAACTCAATGAATTAACCTTCCCACCATCCAGTTCCACAAACTTCACTCAACCCCTTTTTCCAAATATATAACACCACTACCATTTTCTATAAACTATATAATTACATTCAGTTTTGATTCTTCCATATTTCTCCAACAACAAATATGGAAGAATCCAATTATACACCAACATTTATGGAAGAATCCAAATTTCCCATCCTGGTTCTGACACCTGGTTCAACTGGTTCAAGTAATTGGTGTGAACCAGCTCAAGTCCTTGTCTTCCAACATTTTAAGGAGTTCCATTTAGCAACTGTGACTAATATCTATGATAGGAAGGAAAGGGGACACTGAAACTACTTTATCTCTCATCTATTTTCCTAGATGACCTTTGCTTAGCTCCATAGTAGATCCCAGGCGTCCCTCCTCTCTTAATGCTGATATGACTCTTCTCTGTCTTTGCCCTTTTTTATAGAAGAACTTGAGACTCATCAGAGAATAGAAACTGAGGAGAAATCAAAGAAATGTGTGAAATGCTTTGCTTTTATACCTTTAGAGGTATCCACTAGAGAGAAAGTATAGAAATGTGAGCAGTTGAAAGTACGTTTTTGGTTGTTTATAAGTTTATTATTTGATAAGACTTAATTAAAAAATTAAATAGGAAATATTTTTTTGGAGAGGCAGCCTTCATACATTTTGTTGTACAGTTGTCACTCCCTTTTTGGGGACTTAGTATCCGCAGTCTCACTCCTCGCGGGAGGAACAGGTGACCATTAATAAAACGTCGTGCTCCTGCATACGCCTCCCCTCCCGGTGCCATGGGTGTGCCGCCCATTATTTTCTATGGGACTTGGATATGTGGGGGTCATCATTTTCACGAGGGGTCCGGAATGGATCCCCGCGAATTGGGAGGGGCTACTGTATTTTGTAAAGCTCTATTATAATCTTCATTTATGCTACTTCTGCTACAAAGTTCTTGGTCTGAAAGTATCTTGTCCTTAGAGAAACATTCAATAAACCTCTGCCCTATTTTGAGCATCCTGTATTCTTCATTGAGTCTATAGAATCTGAAGGACAATGTCAATTACGGAAGCATCAGTTTTAGCATAAATGAGGCGTTGCTAGACTTCAACTGCTTGTGACTAGGAGAAAGGATGCTGAAGGTGAATTTCTGTCTCCTTTCTAGCCCTATATCGACACACACAACATGCACTGACTCCCGAGTCAAACTCAGATTTCCCTCCCTGTCCCCAGGATCTAAACCTGGGCTAGAAAGGATCAGGTTTTATTTGGGATCTTCTCCTGTAACCTGTGTTTTTCCTTGTCCTTTTTACATGGAGCAGTTGGGGGGCTGTACATCAAGGCTTGGCATTGAGCTTCCAGTTTTCAGGGATCATTTTCAGAAAGGTGACGATTGTGCCTCTTTTCCATTTTTTTTTTGGGGGGGGGGGAGGGGGAGGGCAACTCCAGTCAAGAGAAAAGGGCTCTGCACTAATATCCAGCTCATATGGAAGAGCAGTAGCTTATTCGTTCTGGTAGTCAAGTTCTACTGTCCCAGCCCAGGATTTCCTCTGCCCCATCTTGGATTCGCCCCTTTTCACTTGCTATCCCTCACTCCTGGAACCTTCCCCCCCCCCCCCCCGAACAAGAGCCATCACTTCTTTAACCAGCTTCAAAACGGAGTTAAAGACCATCCTCTTCAGAGAAGCGTTCCCAGGCATTGCATAATTCTCGCTTGCCCTCCTGGATGAAGATTAACCATCCATTATGAAGCCAAGCCCTCCCTCCAGTCCATCTGCTTTGGTCCAGGCCTTGGAGGAACTGCTGGACCTCATCCCCTTCCCCATCACTACTCCCTTCTCCTTTTGTGTGGTGTCTTTTTAGATTGTAAGCCTGAGGGCAGGGAACTGTCTAATTAAAAAGACTGTATGTACAGCACTGTGTAAATTTACAGCGCTTTATAAATAAAGGTTAATAATAATAATAATAATAATAATAATAATAATAATGTGTGTGGGGGGTGCCTAATCCGGAAACTGGGGGCCTTTAAGCCTAGTTCCGAGGTTGCAGAGGGGTGTCAGTATCCCCAGAAGGGGCTTTGGGGTCCCTCCATCTCCCTCCTCTTGGCTTTGGCCTAGATTTGGGTCTTCTCTCCCCCCAGACACAGCCCCATTCCCCCCCCAGAGAAAACTCCACCCCTCCTGAATAATGTTGTTTCCAATGCTATTGAAGTACCTGGGCCCCAAGGCCATGCCTCTCTCCAAAGAAACCCCCTGCCCTCTTTTCTCATAACCCCCCAAGTAACTGGGCCCCAAGGAATCCCCCAAGGAGGGGGCAGGGAAGGGAGAGGAGGAAGAGGAGGACTGGCAGAGCCCCTGCCTTTCTTTGGGGTGGGGAGATCAGGGTTCCCTTCCTTCTTACAACCCCCCCCAACTCCCCCCTCCAGAAGACCCTGCAGCCAAATCTTTGAAGGAATGAGGGCTCTCCCCACTTCCCTCCCTCAGAGCAGGCTGTGAGGGCGGCAGGTTCAGGGGCTGAGACTGTGCATGCACATTTCCCACCAAAGGCCCCTCCTGAGCAGGCGCAGGGAATGCAAGGACCATGCTGCCGCTGCTCTGATCAGAACTCTGATCTTAGCTCCCGCAGCCCTCTTCCGCCGTTCTCCTGCGGCCGTGATCCACTCTCCATCCAAGCTTCATCAGACTTCCCGGAGAATACTTCTAAGGTAGTATTCCCTAGTGCTGCCTCTCTTTCTCAAACCTATCTCCTTAACTCACCCATCCCCTGCTTCAGTATCGAATGTGTGTGTCTCTGTGTGTGTGTGTCCCCCTTTTGCTGTGTGGTTTTCCCTGTGCTGTAACAAATGTTACGCTTTTAATTGGACCTAGTTGGTATCAGTGTCCCTTTCTCTTGGGGCTTGCTGTCGACCTCTGGTATACACCGGTGGGACCCCATTCAGGCATGTGGTTTTGTTAGGGCCACCTCTCAGCTATATTTGATCTAATTAAAATTCCCCTAATTCGATCCTTCGTAACAGAGGACTGAGGAAAGAGAAAGGGTCAGTTTTGTGCAAATTCAGAACTTCTCTGCATCAAAGAGTCCAGTGTGTTGAAACAGCAAAGAAATTTATTGAGAACTCATAGAAATTCAGTGTTTAAACCAGAACTGCCCACTCCAAGCCAAACAATACATTAAAACCTCAAAACCTAAAACATCACTCTCTTCCAAACCTAGCCCCCACCTCCAATTCCCACAGTCTATGTCCCACAGGTAACAAGGCCCCCTTTGCCATTCCCAGAAACTAGTCCCCTTTCTCTTAATGCCGGCCTCCAACTTTCTTCAGCCAACATCCCAAACATTGCAAAAGCTATCATTCCCATAACTATTCTAACCAGTTGCAACAAATCCCAGCCCCCCATTTACTTAACCTATACCACAACCCATAATCCTCAGACAAGTTTATAACCCAAAGCAATGATCTATAGTAATAGCAATTAAAACGTAAACTTAACAAAATATAACTTTAAAGCATAAACAGACATATGCACAGACAAACCTTACAAACAAAATCACAAGGGCCTTTTCACCGGTGGATTGAAAATATATTTTCTTTTAAAATATATTATTGAACATTAATTAAGAAGACATACACGACAAAACATTACTACACAGTTAAACATATTTACACAATATACAAAGAATATATAAAAAAGGAAAAAAGCCAAGTTAGTTTCTGTATCTCTAAACTATGTATACTTCCTAGATAGTTTCTAAACTTCTTACATTTTCATTTATTCTAGTTTCCTATCTGTTATAATCTTTCGGCAAAGAAAAATAGAGCTAGACAAACAAAAACCCAATCCCCATTTTTGCTTGGTTCTTGTTTCTACTCTTTAAGAGAAGATGAGATTAATTCATCCTAATTTATATATGTTTTCATAGTTGATTTGAATTGAAAAATCAAGAAAATAACCTTTTTTCTGAAAATATATTTTCTGTATTCCTTCTTGACAAAAATAATATTAGTTCACTGCTGGGATTTTTGTGGCTTCTCTCCTGTGTGGACTCTTTGATGTCTCACTAGGTATGACTTCCGAGGAAAACATTTCCCACAATGCTGGCATTTGTATGGCTTCTCTCCTGTGTGGACTCTCTGATGTGCCAATAGGTCTGACTTCTGAGAAAAACATTTCCCACAAGGCTGGCATTTCCGTGGCTTCTCTCCAGTGTGGACTCTCTGATGTCTCACTAGGTCTGACTTGAAAGAAAAACATTTCCCACAATGTTGGCATTTATATGGCTTCTCTCCTGTGTGGACTCTCTGATGTGTCACTAGGTTTGACTTGAAAGAAAAACCTTTCCCACAATGCTGGCATTTGTATGGCTTCTCTCCTGTGTGGACTCTCTGATGTTTCACTAGGTCTGACTTTGAAGAAAAACATTTCCCACAATGCTGGCATTTGTATGGCTTCTCTCCAGTGTGGCCTCTCTGATGTCTCACTCGGTTTGACTTTGTAGAATAACATTTCCCACAATGCTGGCATTTATGTGACTTCTTTCCTGTGTGGACTCTCTCATGACTCAGATGTTCTTCTGTAAAGAAGAACAATAACTGATAAGACTGAAAATCAGAGTTAAGAGAGGAGAGTGTTTCCCCCAGATTTAGCCCCCATTTACCCTTCCCTATTTGACATTAAATTAATAAAGTTGGTGTGAGTGACCCGAGCCTGATCCTGTTGCAGATATCCCAAATCCATGAAACAATTGTATCCTTACTCATAGGAGCTAGCAAAGAAGAGATTGGAGGGGAACTGCCTTAAGGGAATCACTGGAAGCAGATAGTCAGACTAAGAACGGTTGAAAAAATATTCTATTAAACATGTGTAGAAATACTTTGATTGACAGGTGGCATCATATCCTGTGAGACTGCCATAGAGTGCTGAGTCAGAGCCCAAGGCATGATGGAAGCTAAATGCAGAGGATGCTTCATGCTGTTTGGCATGAGGAGATGACTCACAACCAATACAGTATACAGCTCACATGCAGATAGGTGTGGATTGCACTGGAGTTGTGTGTACAAGAGATAGTCAAGTTGATGGAAGTCGGAGAGGAGAGCTTGCAAATAATTGTATTATTAGGAGCAGGTAACTGTTAAAGTTGCCAGATATTGTGCAGCTGTGATTATTTGTCGCATAAATTTTTGGAAACTGATGCAGAAACAACTATGAAATACCTTGAAATGACATAGTGTCAGGCTACTGTTTTAAGTTTATATTTCTCAAAGTTATTTGGGACAATTTTTACCTGCCAGGTTTAGGATTTCATTTTATGAACTGATGTTTACCCTTATTGCTAGAAGGCAATTTACTTCTTGTGATGCTTTGTAATACTTGTATTTATTTTGTTGTTGTTGTTTAAGCTGGCCATGTCCCGTAATAAATTATTCATTCATTGATTTGTATTATTTTGCAACTCAAGATAAAGAACTGAATGAAATCTACTGTGTCTGTGACTTATTTTTAAGTGTGGAAAGTGGTCAGTGTATTGCTAATACATATATTTGGAGGTTGGCTTCCGGACTCTGCTATGATATTATTCAGGACCTGAGAGGCAGTGTGCTAATCCCTTTTGTCTGAGGTATTTGCATCAAACACCCATTGCATTCAATTCAGTTTCACACCATTCTTTCTCCACACAGGAAGTATTCTAAAGTGATATAAACCTTTCCGAACCCTCAGTTTTTGTCCCCATCACCAATTTCAGTATAAATGTCAGGTCCAACTTGCTGTTTAGAGGACAAAGAAATGCTTGATCTAGAGGATGTGCTGTTAAGATTTGGTTGGCACGCCTTCTTATGTTATGAGAAGTTGGGGATGAATAAAGATTTCAGTAATCATCCAATGAGGAAATCTTTACTACTCACTTGGAACAAGATTCAAAAGACATTTTATTTTAAGTTACCTTCGGACATCGGCCCAGAAGGCACTCTTCGGTAGATGGATAAGCATCAGTAATTGGCTCACTTACAAACATTGGCTTAAGAAGGATCAATCAGGGAATTGATCGATAAGATCTAGGGAAGATATTAACAAGGATGGACATAATAGACAGTGGTTTAATTTCTACCAGCTAAAACAAAGATTTCTGGTAGAGAACAAAACAATAGGGATCGAAGCTAGACTAAACGGATTAATTGATTTGTTCTGGCAACCTGATAAGAAAAAGATATCCAAATGACACAAACTACTGTTGAGCAGGAATATGGAACAGGAGACTGTAAAAGAGTATATGGGGAAACGGGCGCAGGATATGGGATGCAAAATTGAAATGGAAGAATGGCAAAACGCCTGGAATAGAACAAGTAAATTTACAGTAGCACAGGATCTAAAAGAGAATCACATGAAAATAATGAACAGGTGATATTACACCCCATGGAAGCTAAAAAACCTTATAAATTAGCGCAGGGGAATTGTTGGGGGTGTGATTGTGAAAAGGGAAACATCTATCATATATGGTGTCATTGCAGGGAAATTCAGACATTTTGGAAGAAAGTACATGACTCAATACAGCGGATATTGGGAATAAAATTCCCAATGAGCCCTAAGTTGTACTTAATCAATATAACTTCGATTTTAAGCCCACAGGACAAAAGACAATATTGGAAGATTATATTACATCTTGTAACAGCAGCTAGAATTGAAATAGCAAAGTTATGGAAGTCAGATGAGACTCCAAGACGGGAAAATTGGATGCAGAGAGTTAATGATTACAGGGAACGGGAGAAACTCTCTTGTAGGGCTCAGAATTACGATATGGAAAAAGAGAAGAGGAATGGGAAAAGGATGGAACTGAAATCTGAAGCTCATTGAGGTCTGAATTAACTGGAATTGAATCTACAAAGTCTGTTCTTCCAAGATTAGTTTAAATGTGTATTTTTATTTCCTGATTAATTATAGGTCAGTAGAAGAAAGTTTGAGTCTCCTGCTCAAAGTAAAGCATGATAAAGAAGGAATCAAATACTGCAAAGTTATGCATACGTTATTTTGACAATAGATAAGAACATAAATGGAAACTGATATTATCAATAAGCAATTGGGATATATTGTGTTCATACGTTTTAGAGTTGTGCATAAAATGTGTGTTTAAAAGCAGGGTTCGGTTATAATATTATGAAAGTGAGCTCTTTGAAAGGCCAAGAAGACAGAAAGCAGAAAGCGGGTCCAAGGAAACGGAAAGATTTGTGACAGTGATGTTATGGATACTGGATTTGTGTTGTTGTTTTCTATTTTTATGACTCAGAAAATAATAAAGATTATATAAATGTCAAATCTTTAATGAAGATTACTATGTATTGTGGAAAGAAATGGTAATATCTGGGGGAATATGTACAAAGGATTTACATTGAAAAGGGGAGGGAATAATTCCAGTTCAAAATAAAATTGGTATAGGTTAAGTATGAAGACAAATAGAGAATTATGGACTCTCATCCATAGGGTCGCCATGAGTCTAAATGGACTTGAGAACAAGAAAAGATGTAAAGACTAATTAGCCAGAGATAAAGGAGGATTATTTAAAGAAAGGAGCTAGCTGTCGCTTTAGGTTTGGAAGTCTTTTCTAACGTATTTTGCATTTAGAATTATATGTATCTATGGCATTCCTATGTATTTATGGTAATTTAAATGTTGTTCATTTGTTTGTTATAACTTATATGTATTTTTTTAAATTCATCTTTATTTAAGTTTCCAAATACATAAAACACGACCAATACATAATCCAAATAAAAATTGCCTGTAAAAGCAAATTTGAGTCTTGACTGGTCATTTGGGACCCTCTTAAGTCTTCCTTTTCCGTCTTCTGAATCTGAACCCATTTGAATGTCCTTCGCCTTGAAACCTCCCTCCGAAATATGATCTCTAGCTGTGAATTATTCTTTTACAATTTAAGTAAAAAAAGAAGAAACTGCAATTTTTTTTCATTCGATTTTAAATAGAAAATTTGTCTACTTCTCTTACTATTTTGTAAGGTTAACAAGAACTGAAGAAATATATATTTATACAGATGTTCACATCAATTTCATTGTATGGATCTCTCTCTATTGTTTTTAATATACACAGCGAGTCATTCAATCATCCTCTGTTGACCTGGGATTTATATAAGAAAGCAAAAAGAAACAGAATATGCTTATATTCAATTTATAACATGCATAGCATAATATTCTTAAAGGTTCTTAAATTTCATTCTCCCAAATCCACTGAGAACAGTAAAAAGAGAGGACTTTGATTAGTCCTCCACTAGCGACAATTTAATTCCCATTCTTTTCCCCACTTTATCAAAACTTTCCTCCACTCCTCCTTTCTTCTGCCTTTATCATGATTTTGGACTATACATGAAAGTCTATCCAATGCCCTGGACTCATTTACTCTCAGCATCCAGTTTCCCCAAGTTGGTCTCTTATCAGATTTCCATCATTTAGCTATTTCTGTTCTAGCTGCTGTAACAAAATAAAGTAAAATTCTCCAAATTTTGTTTTCTCCTTTTGAATTTAGTACCGAAGTTATATTCAAAAGATACAACTTTGGGTTCATTGGGAATTTAATTTCAAGCATCTGTTGAATGGATTCATGAATCATTTCCCAAAATGTCTGAATTTTCTCACAACCCCACCACAAATAATAATAATAATAATAATAATAATAAATGTTTTTATTTATATACCACTTTTCGATAAAGATCAAAGCGGTTTACATAGAGAGGTAAAGGGTGCCCTTTTTGTTTTTACATCTCCAACAGTTTCCGTCCGATACTCTATACATTTTCCCCATTTTCCAGGGAGTAAGGAACCATCCATTCAAGTTATATGCATTTTAATACAATAAAGATTTAAAAAAGAAACCTTCTGGATGACCTTGGGGAAGTCGCACTCTCTCAGCCTCAAGGGAAGGCAATGGCAAAGCTCCTCTGAACAAATCTTGCCAAGAACAATCCAGGATAGCGTCGCCATAAGTCAGAAACCACTTCAAGACACACAACAAAAACAACGGTTGTTTTAATGCTTAGAACCTGCCTTGTGTCCCAAATCGGGGGAAGCAGAATATTAATGAAAACGGCAAGACTAAGAAGGGGTCCCAATTCCTGAGAGCAGCCCCCAAACAGCCCTCTCCTGCCTTCCCCCCAAATGCACCTGAGAGTTTCGTGGGACAGCAACCAGGGCCTCCCCAGAAGATCCCAAAACCAGGACAGGTTTCATGCAAGAGAGTAGAGGAAGATGGGTTGCAAAATACGTCTCTGGCACATTTCTTGAATGAGGAAGTACTAGAGTATCTCAGATAACAGCCTGCTCCCTTGCGGCTGAGGAAGACCTTTTGTCTTGAAACGTCCTCCATCAGTTCCCAAAGACAGGGATAACAGCACTTTATTCAGTTTCATATCATCTATTTTAGCATGTCACCTAGAGCAGATATATTGGAGGGAGTTTGTGTCTTGTAATTGTTCCTTTTGTTGTTTTGTTGTAGCCCATTCTTAATTATATGTATTGTCATTGTACTGAAGCCTTTGTGTAACTGTACTCACAATTGCCCTTGTTTATATACAGTCATTCTGTATTACTTACATTAGTAGGTTATTCATAGTAATAAACTGAAATTAGTTTTTACATTATCATTGTTTAGATGTTATTCTGCATTACATCAGTATGTTATTCAGAGTAGATAAATTGAAGCTGATTTGTGTATTGTAATTGTTCTTTGTATACATAACTTTTCCTCTCATTACATAGCATTACTTTCTTATTACATGTTTCATGTTCACTTAGAATCATAGAATCATAGAGTTGGAAGCGACTACAAGGGCCATCCAGTCCAACCCCATTCTGCCATGCAGGAACTCTCAATCAAAGCATCCCCGACAGATGGCCATCCAGCCTCTGCTTAAAGACCTCCAAGGATCACTGTACTCCGATGAAGGAGTGTGTCCCAATGTCGAATAGCCCTCACTGTCAGGAAATTCTTCCTAATGTTGAGCTGGAATCTCTTTTCCTGGAGCTTGCATCCATTGTTCAGGGTCCTAGTCTCTGGAGCAGCAGAAAACAAGCTTACTCTCTCCTCAATATGACATCCCTTCAAATATTTAAACAGGGCTCTCATATCACCTTCTCTTCTCCAGGATAAACATTCCCAGCTCCCTCATAGGGCATGGATTCCAGATCCTTCACCATTTTAGTCGCCCTCCTTTGGACACGCTCCAGTTTCTCAATGTCCTTTTTGAATTGTGGGGCCCAGAACTGGACACAATATTCCAGGTGGGGCCTGACCAAAGCTGAATATAGTGGCACTATTACTTCTCTTGATCTAGACACTATACTTCTATTGATGCAGCCTAAAATCGCATTGGCCTTGTTAGCTGCCTCATCACACTGTTGACTCATGTTAAACTTGTTGTCTACTTGGACCCCTAGATCCATTTCATAAGTATTTTCATTCAGCCAGGTGTCACCCATCCTATATCTCTGCATTTCATATTTCCACCCTAAGTGCAATACCAAACATTTCTCCGTGTCGAATTTCATTTTGTTAGCTTTGGCCCAGCTTTCTAGTCTATTCAGATCATTTTGAATCTTGATCCTGTCTTCTGGGGTATTAGCTATTCCTCCTAATTTGGTTTCATCTGCAAATTTTATGAATATGCCCCCAATTCTGTCATCCAAGTCATTGATAAAGATGTTGAATAGCAATGGGCCCAGGACACAACCCCACTGGACATCCCACTGGTCACTTCTCTCCAGGATGAAAATAAGCCATTGTTGAGCACTCTTTGGGTTTTGACAGTCAACCAATTACAAATCCATGTAACAGTTACCTTGTCCAGCTTGTTTCGTGTTTTTGTTTTATATACTGTTTAATTTGGTTAACTGCTACTAAGAGACATAGCTAAGAGATTCTATGATAAGGGGTGCACTATAAACATTTTAATAAATGAACAGGTATTTCAATCCTATATATTCATATTATCAGACATAACTCCAGAGAATGTTAGCCTTTTGGATGCCATAATGTTCCTCTCATTCTTCAGAGCAAGAAGCAACACTTCAGCTGCCTTCTAGAAGAGAAAGCAAAAAGGCTTCCAAAAGAACTGAAGCCTTGGGCAAGTCACACTCTCTCAGCCTCAGAGGATGGCCATGGGAAACCCACTCTGAAGAAACCTGCCAGGAAAACCCCTTCAGATACTCCCATCAGGTCACCATAAGACCTGGAAACAACTGGAAGGCAGACCCCAAGAACAACATTGGGAAATAGGTGCAAGCCTTGCCTTGGGAAAGTGTAATGACTGGGCTCCAGTCAATGGAGGTCTCCTTCAGGCAGAAAAGGGAGGTTTATGCAAATGCAGAATGACATCACTGCTACAGAAGGCTCACTTGACCAATCAGAGAGCAAGATAAAGGTTCTTCTGGAAGCTTCCGTGAGAAGGAGATATAAGGCCTGAGAGACCAAGAGACAGTTGGGGGAATTGTGTCGGTTGGAGATCGAGAGAGAGAGAGTTAAAGAGCGGATCTTGGAAGTTAGTCTCAGAATTGGATGCTTAGGTTTATTTATTATTTTAATAGCTTGTATGAATTGAATATTATATACTTACAAATATTGTACCTCAAAGACTCTTAATATCTTGTATGACTTATATTTTAGTTATATTTTGTTACTTATAATAAACATCTCCTTGGAGTATCTACTACTCAACGCTCCTTTTACACTTCTCTTGGCTCAGTTGATGCTTGGGAAGATCAGTAAAGAAGTAGAAATAAGGTTCCTTAACCGGTCCCAGTGGAGGTTAAGGGAAACCCTTTTATAATTCACTGGATGGAGGCAGCGTGATTTAAGGAATTTAAGGGTCTACTGGGCTAAGAGCCATAATGTCTAAATGTCTAACAATTTGTAAGCCACTCTGGTAGCCTTTTGGCTGAAGAGACGGGTATAAAACTATTATTATTATTATTATTATTATTATTATTATTATTACAGGGCCACGGTTTGGCTGCTTGGACCACCGGAGATCATCACAGAGAGTCAGTTGCAAAAACGCATCTCACTCCAGAAAATAAAGGTACTTCAGGAGTTTGCACTCTATCTCTTTCTGTAATAATAGCTACAAAACTGATGATAGCATTTGGGACATTTAGTCTTTTAATAAAATATTGCAGATTTAAATGCTGCTTTAAAACCTCTTTCCATCTGCCAGCTTTGCGCTGGTTTTGGGGGTAAATGAGAAAGTGTTGAGAGGGAGGGACTGCCAACAGAATAAGGAGATGCATTGCAGGATATGGACAGTTTGTGGCCAAGAAAGGTCCAAAACACACAGCAGCAATAGTCCATTTTGAGAGCGCTTTAACTGCCCTGGCCCAGTGCTAGGGAATCCTGGGAACTGGAGTTTATTGTGGCACCAGAGCCCTCTGACAGAGAAGGCTCAATGTGTCACAAAACTACATCTCCCACAATACCCTAGCACTGAGCCAGGGCAGTTAAAGCAATCTCAGATTGGATTATTGCTGCAGTGTGTTTTGGACTTAGGTGACCCTTGGCAAGTCACACTCTCTCAGCCTCAGAGGATGGCAATGGCATCCCCTCGCTGAATAAACCTGCCAAGGAAACCCCATGATAAGTTTGCCTTAGGGTTGCCATAAATTGGATTAGACTTGAAGACACACATGAAGAACAGAAAAAAGTCTGCTATTATTTCTCAGGTTGTACATGGGAACGGGGGGCAGTGTGGTGCAATGGTTTGAGTGTTGGGTTACAACTCTGGAGTCCAGGCTCCAGTGCCCCACTCCTCCATGAAACCAGCTGGGTCCCTTGGGCAAGAAGTCACACTCTCTCAGCCTCAGAGGAAGGCAATGGCAAACCTCCTCTGAACAACTCTTGCCAAGAAAACCCCAGGGAAGGCTCCCCAGAAGTCGGCAATGACTTAGAGCCACTCCACAAAAAACTACAAAGCCTCAAGAAAGAGCCAGCGGTGGTTTAGTGGCTGGAGCATTGGACTATGACCCTGGAGCCCAGGGTCCGAATGCCCTCTTGGCCACAGAAATCCACTGAGTGACCTTAGGCAAGAAGTCACACTCTCTCAGCCTCAGAGGGAGGCACTTGCAAAACCACTTCTGGACAAATCTTGCCAAGAAAAGCCTTCAATGGACTTCCCTTAGGGTCACCATAAGTCAGAAACAACTTAGAAGCACACAACGACAACAAGAGCAGTAACAGCACTAACACAAGGCAGCTTGGGAGAAAAGAAGGAAGGAAGGAAGAAGGAAAGTAACAAAAAAAGAAAGAAAGAAAGAAAGAAGACTTGGGAGTTGTAGTCCTCGGTTGAGAGGGATTGGAGTGGCCTTACTGCAGGGCAGGACCAGTGTTGGTAAGAAGCCTTGAACTTATTTCCTGGCATGTTTTACCAAAATCCATGGAATCCACCCCATATTACACGGAATATTCAGTCAAAATCCCTTGAAAGTTCCCGTAATGTTAATAATAATAATAATAATAATAATAATAGGATTTATTTATTTTTTTATTAATATGGTGGATCTTTAGCAAATAAATGTAAACCTAATTGAATAAAAATAATTGTAACTTATTTCAACTCTCAAAATTACCATTGGACCAAACAAAGAATCTTTCAGTCCTTCTAATACCTTTAAGATACTTATTTGGACATGAAGGGGGGCCAGGAAGATTTATGCAAAATAGAAACGTGTTCGGCTGCAACCACACTGCAGAAATAATCCAGTTTGACACCCCTTTAATTGCCCAGGCTCAGTGCTATGGAATCCTGGGAATTCTAGTTCTGTGAGACATTGAACCTTCTCTCTCAGCAAACTCTGGTATGATAACAAACTACAATTAGTGGGACTTCATAGCACTGGGCCATGGCAGTTAAAACGGTATGAAACTGGATTGTCTCTGGAGTGAAGATGCAGCCTGAGTTGGTTCCAAGACACACTGCAGAAATAATCCAGTTCAAGACCACTTTAGCTGCCGTGGCTCAGTGCTAGGGAACCCTGGGAATTGTAGTTTTGTGAGAAAGAGCTCTGGTGCCACAATAAACTACAATTCCCATACATCTGAGGAAGTACGCTTAAGTCTAGGAAAGCTCATGCTGCCAACTTTTCTTTTAGTGAGTCTCAAATGTGCTACACGATCTATCTATCTATCATCATCATCACCATTATTATTATCATTATTAAATTCAAATGCAGCTGAAAAAGTGGACTTAAATTGGCAATGCTGATATACTGTAGAGACTTTTTCTCTGGGGCTGTGATCTGGAAGCGTGGAGGCAATTCCCTTCTCAAATCAGGGAATCCTGGGAATTGTAGTTTGTTGTGACACGTATGTATATATACAGTATATGTATGTGTATATATGTCTGTGTGTGTGTGTGTGTGTGTGTGTGTGTGTGTATATATATATATATATAATGTGTGTATATGTGTGTCTGTATGTCTCTGTGTGTGTGTGTGTGTGTGTGTGTGTATCTGTGTGTGTTTATGCATGTTCAACTGAGGACTCAGAGAAGGTTCTAGAACATACTCCATAGTCACAAACAGCACACAAAATGGCCGCCAGAACACAAAATGGCCGCCAGTGTGGCTGGGGCTCCAGGGTCCCTCAGTCCCTCCTGCCTTGTTCCATATTAACTGCAGGAAGAGCCTGTGAGGGTGGGGCAGGGGGCGGGGCCTTCCAGCTCCTCTGCTCCCATTGGCCAGATTAAAGAAGGGGAGGAGCTTCTGCCTCTCTATTTAGCTCTGCGCGCGGAAGAGTGAGTGAGAAGGGGACAGAGGGAGGGAGGAAAGGAAGGACAGACAGACAGAGAGACAAGGAGGAAGGAAGGAGGCAGAGAGAGAGGGGAGAGGGAGCAGAGGGACAAGGCCTGGAAGTGGTAGGTTTCACTACTGCACTGAGGCCTCCAAGTGCTGAGCCAGAGGTGGCCATTTTGTGTTCTGGCAGCCATTTTGTGTTCTGGCAGCCATTTTGTGTTCTGGCAGCCATTTTGTTCTGCTTGTGACTGTGGGGAATAATGTTCCAGAACCTTCTCTGAGGCCTCAGTTGAACAGAGGCCTCTCTTTCTCTCCTGAGGCTCCAGAGAGAGGAGGAGGACAGGCTCCTTGGGCCAAAAGGAAGGAAGTGTTGTCCCTTTGAGAGTCTTTTGTGAGAGGGTTTTCTTAGTTCTGCTCCTTCTGGGGAACATGGGTTTTAAAAAGGATCAGAAATGGAGATGATAGTTTTAATACAAGTCTTATTCTTCTTCTTCACAAACATTGCACTTTGGCTCCTAAGAGGAGGCTAGTCCCCCAAACAAGGCCAGAAGTGGCTCCTTTGGGAGGTTTTAAAAGTCTCCCCAGTTTCCTTATTAATAGATTTTCAGGCAAGAAGGAAGGAGACAGACCAGAATAACTCATATTACCAAGAATGAAACAAACAAACAAACAAACAAGAAGAATAAGGATTATAGACTAAAACAAAATACTTAATTTTTTAAAGGAAAACCATTATTAGGAGGATAGAAACAAGACATGGGTGCTTCTATCCTTTTACAATCGACTCAGGATGTATCTGCACTGCAGAAATAATCCAGTTTGAAACTCCTGGCTCCATTCTATGGAATCCTGGGATTTGTAGTTTGTTGTGGCATGAGAGCTCTCTGGCAGAGAAGGCTAAGTGTCCTAAAGGTAAAATCCCAGGATTCCATAGCACTGAGCAGTTAAAGTGGTGTCAAAGTGCCTTATTTCTATAGTGTGCATGCAGCCTTCTTCTGAAAGGGGCTGATGCTGGGGAAAAGCACTGGGGACCTCTGCAGGTTTCAGCAGATGGTTTATTTATTTATGATGGACTGATTTCACATCTATCTATGGGGACATAGCCAGGGGCCTCTCTAATTCCCCATCCCCTAATTCCCCCCCCCCCCACACTCTAATAAGGCATGGAGTATCTGTTGAGTAGGGGAGCTGAAGTAAATCTATGCTAGGTCCAGGGAGCTTTCTTTGGTGGAGAGGGAGGAAGGGGATGCCCACCTCTGCATTGGGCCAAACGAGGCATATGTCACCTGCGTATGTCTCCAGCAGGATGCTGTTCTTTGTGTCTTTGAGTGCTGCAGGGTTTCTTGCCAAGTCAATCCTAATCCTGGTCCCTTTTCTCAGGACCTTCATCTCGGCCTCCTTGGACACGGCTTTGGGCCTCTCTTGCTAGAAGTGACCCAAGTGCAGGACAACCAGGATCCCCCTGCCCACCTGATGGCCGAAACAGAGGCCAAGCAGAGGGAGTTGGGCTCCAACAGAAAGAGGCTCCTGAGGTACAACAGCTCTTTGGTAAGTTACCATCCTTACTATTAGTTTCATCTATGTCTGGTCCGGCTCATGAAAGCAAGCGGAGAACATACTGTCCCAGTTTGGCAGAAAGAGTCCTGGGTAATCCTCTGTCACCTCATTTTTTCAGGGGCTTAGAAAATGTCCTATTTCTCTCTCCTCCTCCCACTTTCCCCATTCTCCTCAGGTCAGTTCAGTTGCTGAAAAATTTGTTCTAAGTTCAAAAGAGTGTTCATCCCTTCCACTCAAAAGAGGGGAGAAGGGAGGAGAGGAGGAAGCAGGGTCTTGCCCTTGCCAGGAGACGGAGGCAAAAGCAAACTGCGGTACCCTTCCTCGCTTGTGTGATCTTTATCATACAACTTTGGCCATCTTGACCACCTTCTGGTGTTGCTTAGCCACATGTGTCTTGCTTTCCTCATCTGTGAAATGCTGGGGGATATGGGAGAATATGTCTAGGCCTAAATTGAGGGTGGGCCCAGTGGCTCTCAGACCCAGAGCACTCCCCAGAACTGTTTTTAACAATGAAATATACCTCTCAAATTAGGTGACATATGGCTAAATGCACTATAATTCATTGGTGACTAAATGTACTATACATGTTGGGATAGTCAGTATCCTAATCAATCAATAATATTCCAGAAATGGCCTAAATTATATTCTTTATTATATTGTATATTATATTGATAGGATTCGAGACAAACTGGATCTCAAAGGCTGCAGCTTTTTTCTGGCTTGCAGAATTTAAAGTTTATTTCCTGGACTGAATTCTAAAGTGATCAAATAATATTTGCAATGCACCATGTGCTTTCCTCCCCTTTTGTTTAGTCACTCTCTGGATGAGGGCTATTTTCTGTTGCAGGTGACCTTTGCACATGTGGCTGTATATTTCACTGAGGAGGAATGGAAAATGTTGACGAAGAAGCAGAAACTTATGTACAGTAATGTGATGATGGAGAATTATGAGAATGTGGCCTCTGTGGGTAAGGAACCTGAATCCATTGCCCTTCCTGTTAAGACTGAGGGCCCTTTCATAATTTACTGTCAGAGCGCTATGATTCTGCTTTAGAATGATATAATCAAAGAGTTGAAATAGACCACAAGGACCATCCGGTTCAATCTTCTGCCATGCAGGAATAGACATTCAAAGCACCCCCCAAGAGATGGCCATCCAGCCTCTGTTTAAAGACCTCCAAAGAAAGAGACTCCACCAAACTCTGAGGGAGTATATTCCACTGTTGAAGAGCTCTTACTCTCAGGAAGTTCCTCCTTAAGTTTAAGTGGAATCTCTTGTCCCTGTGGCTTGCATCCATTGTTCCATGTCCTTTTCTCTGGAGTAGCAGAAAGCAAGCCTGCTTCATCCTGAATATGACATCTCTTCAAATATTTGAACAGGGCTGTCATATCCACTCTTAACCTTCTCTTCTCCAAGCTAAACATACCCAGCTCCCTAAGTCGTTCCTCAGAGAACATGGTTTCCAGACCATTCACCATTTTGGTTTCCCTCCTCTGGACATGCTCCAGCTTCTCAACATCTGTTTGAATTGTCGTCCCAGAACTGGACACAGGATTATTGCAAGTGAGCCTTGACCAAAACAGAATAGAGTGGCACAATTACTTCCCTTGATCTTGACACTATACTCCTATTGATACAGCCTAGGATCACATTGGCCTTTTTAGCTGCTGCATAACACTGTTGACACATGTTCAACTTGTGCTGTACTACGATTCCTAGTTCCCTTTCACACGTAATTTAATTGTCATAACAACTTCCTGCGGAATCTTGGAATTTCTAGTTTTAGTGAGGCACTATTGTCTCCACTTTGTAAGGTTTCTAAATATCCAATCCTAAACTGCCAATTCTGGAATGTTGTGGGACGCAAGTGCTATGCTTTTAGGGGAGTTTGGTACTTAGCTCAATACAGCAAAATAGTTTTACTGCGGCAATAGTGACCTCTGGACTCAATCTATAGCAGTTCCTGAATCAAACAGATCTTCAGTGGGATTTGGTGTTTGTGTTTTATTTAGGGGGAAAGCAAAACACACAGACACATACATATAAGTGTTCATGCACACACACAAGAACTAGGTAACAAAGGTGGGTGTGGTGAATAGATGTAAGGCTTTGATAATGATGATACGCTATCTATCCAGATCTTTATTCCAATTGTTGAGGATTTGAAATAAGGAGAGATCAGTAGTTCCCATGACAATTGGGGTTGGTGAGTGCATTGAGCCATGAAAACAAACAGAGTGTCTATCTGTAACTGGACTGACACCGAAGAACAGCAAGTCGGGGCTGATATTTATACTGAAATTGGTTTCTGCTTGGGAGCAGAAACTGTGGGTTCAGAAAAGTTTATATCACTTTAGAATATTTCCTTTGTGGGGGAAGAATGGTGTGAAACGAACTGAATGCAATGGGTGTTTGATGCAAATATATCAGACAAAAGGCATTAGCTCACCGCCTCTCAGATTCTTGTTGGCTCTGAATTTTGATTGCGTTCACAAGCCAATGTACGCTACAATCTGAGGGTGATGCACCCAAATACAGCTCAAAAATATCATAGCGGAGTACGGACGCAAATATCCAGATATAGGCATTGGCAATGCAATGACGACTTTTCACACTTAAAAATAAGTCACAAACACAGTCGATTTCATTGAAATCCTTGGAGCTTCTCTATCTTGAGTTGCAAAATAATACAAATATTTGCAAGCTCTCCTCTCCGACTTCCATCAACTTCACCATCCCTTGTACACACAACTCCGATCCAATCCACTCCAATCCTCATGTGAGCTGCATACTGTATTGGTTGTGAGTCCTCTCCTGGTGACAAATAGCATGAAGCATCCTCTGCAGTTAGCTTGCATCATGCCTTGGGCTCTGACTCAGCATTCAGTGGCCGTCTCACAGGATATGATGCCACCTGTCAATCAAAGTATTTTTGCACATGTTTAATTGAATATTTTTTTCAACAGTCCTTTGACTATCTTCTTCCACTGATTCCCTCAAGGCAGTTCCCAAATGGTCTCTTCTTTGCTAGCTCCTAGGAGTAAGAATGCAACCGTTCAATGGATTTAGGGGCATAAGCAGCAGGGTCATGATTAGGTTACTCACAGCAACTTTATTAATTTAATCTCTAAGAAGGAGGGATTAATGAGGGCTAAATCATGCAGTAACACCCTCCTCTGTTAAGTCTGATTTTCAGTCTCATCTGTAATTGTCGTTCTTTACAGAAAAACATTTGAGTCATGAGAGAGTCCACACAGGAAAGAAGTCACATAAATGCCAGCATTGTGGAAAATGTTTTCCTTACAAGTCAATGCTTGACATGCATCAGAGAGTCCACACAGGAGAGAAGCCATACAAATGCCGGCATTGTGTGAAATGTTTTTCTTCAAAGTCAAACCTAGTGACACATCAGAGAGTCCACACAGGAGAGAAGCCATACAAATGCCAGCGTTGTGGGAAATGTTTTTCTGAGAAGTCAAACCTAGTGAAACATCAGAGAGTCCACACAGGAGAGAAGCCATACAAATGCCAGCCTTGCGGGAAATGTTTTTCTATGAAGGTAGACTTAGTGAGACATCGGAGAGTCCACACAGGAGAGAAGCCATACAAATGCCAGCATTGTGGGAAAGGTTTTTCTCAGAAGTCAATCCTAATGATACATCAGAGAGTCCACACAGGAGAGAAGCCATACAAATGCCAGCGTTGTGGGAAATGTTTTTCTCAGAAGTCAATCCTAATGATACATCAGAGAGTCCACACAGGAGAGAAGCCATACAAATGCCAGCATTGTGGGAAATGTTTTTCTCAGAAGTCAAACCTAGTGAAACATCAGAGAGTCCACAGAGGAGAGAAGCCATACAAATGCCAGCGTTGTGGGAAAGGTTTTTCTCAGAAGTCAATCCTAATGATACATCAGAGAGTCCTCACAGGAGAGAAGCCATACAAATGCCAGCATTGTGGGAAATGTTTTTCTGAGAAGTCAAACCTAGGGAAACATCAGAGAGTCCACACAGGAGAGAAGCCATACAAATGCCACCATTGTGGGAAATGTTTTCCTCAGAAGTCACACCTAGTGAAACATCAGAGAGTCCACAGAGGAGAGAAGCCACACAAATCCTAACATTATATTTGTCAATAACGAATACAACAAATATATTTTCAATCCAGCAGTGCAAAGAAAAGGCCCTTGTGATCTTATTTGTAAAAGTTGTCTGTCAATATGTCTCTATGTTTTCAAGTTGGATTTTGTTAAGTTTAGGTTTTAATTGCCAATACTATAGACAACTGCTTTGCACTGTCAATTTGGCTGGGGATTGTGGGTTGTGGTATAGGTTAGGTAGATGGGAGGTTGGGATTTGTTGCAGCTGGTTAGAATAGTTATGGGAATTATAGCTTTTGCAATGTGTGGGATTTTGGCCTAAGAAAGTTGGAGGCCGGCATTAAGAGAAAGGGCTAGTTTCTGGGAATGGCAAAAGGGGGCCTTGTTACCTGCAGAGCATAGACTGTGGGAATTGGAGGTGGGGGCTAGGTTTGGAAGAGGGTCATGTTTTAGGTTTTAGGGGTTTTAATGTATTGTTTGGATTGGAGTGGTCAGTTCTGGCTTAATCACTGAATTTCTATGTCTTCGCAATAAAGTTCTTTACTGTTTCAACACACTGGACTTTGATGCACAGAATTTCTGAATTTGCCCAAAACTGACCCTTTCTTCTCTCCTCAGTTCTCATCTCCATTCCCAGCCATAAGAACAGCACAGACACACAGACACAAACATACAGGATACACAGAGAGAGCTATATTTCAAAAGCAGAGCCTTCCTTTCCTGCCTTTCCCTCCTGAGTAGGGTTGCCATAAGGCAGGACCTCCAAGCCGGGACAAATGTAGGACAAATGTAGAGCCACCTTTTCAAATGTAGGACACATTTTTATAAAAAATGGAGGACACATGAAAAAATTGATATTTTTTTTAAAATGTTAATATAAATGCATGTTTCTTAGGCATGCTCAAAATGGAGGACATTTTGGCATTATTCCTAGACAGAAGGCTGAAATGTACGTCTCTTTCTGGCCAAACACCCCCCCTGCCCAATTCTACATTTCCCACTCCCAAGCAGGCATAGCATTTGCAAGATCACAGGCAGCCCCTTGTGCCACTGCAAACTACATTTCCATTGGCAAGATCACAGGCAGCCCCTTGTGCCACTGCAAACTACATTTCCATTGGCAAGATCACAGGCAGCCCCTTGTGCCACTGCAAACTACATTTCCATTGGCAAGATCACAGGCAGCCCCTTGTGCCATTGCAAACTACATAGAATCATAGAGTTGGAAGAGACCACAAGGGCCATCCAGTCCAACCCCCTGCCATGCAGGAATCCAGATCAAAGCATCCCACTCCCAAGCCTTCTTAGCAATTCCCCCCTTCCTCCTTTTCCTTGCCCCCTCCAACCCCCCCAAACCCCTCACCCCCTCTTTTTCCCAGGTATGTCTCAACTTAGGAGGGATTTATGGGACAGATCCAAAGCCTTTTTTCTTTTCTAATGGGGGCAAAGCCTTGAGAAGCCCTGGACCCCTGAGAAGAAGAGGAGGGGGGCTTAGAGAGAGGAAGAAAGAGAAAAAGAAGATGCGGAGGGGAAGAAAGGAAGAAAAAGGAGAGGAGGAAGAGGAGGGGAAGAGGAGGAGAAGAAAAAAAACGGAGTAACAAGAAGAAGAGAAGGAGGGGAAAGAGAAAGAGGGGAAGGACTAAAAGAAGCTTGCCTGAGTGCAAAGCCCTCCCTTCTTCGACGTTGGAGCATGCCAAATAAGGAGGCAGAGGGCTGGCCAATAGAGGCAGGGCAGAGCAGCAGACCCCGCCCTGCTCGTTTCAGTCGTCCTGCTGCTTGCTCCAAACATGCTGCACTGCACAGCATTCTATAGAAGGCAGGCAGCAGCCCTGGGAGCTCAGAGTCGGGCAGCCACCCGGGAATGGGGGCGGGGTCGGGGGCGGGACGGGACTGGGCACACCCCCCAGGGGGTGGGAAAGTCCCGCCCACCACTGTGAAATGGCAACCCTACTCCTGAGTCCAGCTCTGCACCTTGGCCTCTATCGTGGTCTCCTCAAAGTAAGAAAGGAGGGAAGGAAGGAGAGGCCACTGAACCCCAGTGCATACCTTCCTTTCCCACAAAGGCCGCCAGCGGAATAAGCAGCAGCATCTAGGCCCTGGCAATCCCTGCGCATGCTGAGGAGGGGCCTTTGGGGCTATATGCGCCTGCACAGTCTCAGCCCCAGAAGCCATTTCTGCCCTCACAGTCTGTTCTGAGGGAGGGAGGGAAGTGGGGAGAGCCCTTGTTCATTCAGAAGAATGGCTGGAGGGGAGAAGCCCCTCTTCTCCCCCCAAAGAAAGGCAGGGGTCCTGCAAGGCCTCCTCTCCCTCTTTCCTTCCCTGCCCCCTCCTTGGGGGATTCCTTGGGTCCAGGGTACTTGGGGAGTTATTATGAGAAATGAAGGCCGGTGGGACCCTTGGAGAGAGGCATGGCCATGGAGGGGAGGGGGATCCAAAGGTAAAAAGGTCTTTGAGGAGCCCCCTCCCTCGTGGAAAGTGGGGCCGAGGAGAACCCCTCTCTTCTGATGCCTCATTTGGGGAAGAGTTTTGTGCCAAATAGAAAGCATCACACAGGATAGGATTCAGTAGCATTTTTCTTGGGGGGGGGGTTCTTTAGAGTCCTGGGGGAGGGGGCTCTGGGGGGGAGAGAAGAGCCAAAATCCTCTTGGCCAAAGCCAAGAGTAGGGAGACGGAGGGACATCAAAACTCTGGCAATCCCCTATCAACCTGGGAACTAGGCTTAGAGACCCACAGGATCCAGATTGGGCACCCCCTCACATACTTACCTTTTCCTTCACAACAACCCTGCAGAGGAGGACCAACAGAGAGACCCACAGCCCCAGAAACAGCCCCCCCCCCCAGTTCTGGGAGCATACTGAAAAGGCTTTTGACCCCCTTGATGAGAAGTTATTATTATTATTATTATTATTATTCTACTTTTTTCCTCAATGGAATCAAAGTGGATTACAGTAATAAAATAACATACAATTTAAGAAATACAATAAAAATTCCAAACCCCCAACCCTTCTCCCAATTCTAAAAACATTAATCAACCTTTAAAAATCCTATTAAACAGCAAGAAAATTTAAAACTTTCATAACACAATACAGTAAAAAAAAAGTTTTTTCGGGCAAGAAATGGGTCGTTTTCTGAAGGAGAAGTGAGAGGGCAGGAATGATATACATCAATAGCAATTTCCATAACAGTAACGATGGCAAGGGTAAGGGTCAGGAGGAGGGGGAGGCAAGTCAATAGATCTCATCTAGTCTGGAAAGAGGTCCGTCTTAATAGCCTTCCTAAAGGCTTCCAAGGTGTTAATAGGACGGATCTCATCTGGAGGTCGTTCCAGAGTGAACCAACACCTTGTATCTTGCCCAGAAACTAATGGGCATCCAGTGAAGGGATTTAAGAACCGGTGTAATGTGGGCAGTTCTAGAAGTGTCCGTAACCAACCTGGCTGCCATATTCTGTTCCAATTGAAGTTTCTGAACTTGGCACAAGGATAGCTCTATGTAGAGTGCGTTAAAGAAGCTGAGTGCATGTACTACTGTTTCAAGGTCTCCCTGCTCCCCGCCCCATGTCTCCGAATGATCTCACCCAGCAGCTTCATGTAAATGTTGAATAGCATTGGGGACAGAATCACGCTTTGAGGGACGCCCGACTTGAGCTCCCTCTTGGATGAAGAACTGTCCCTAAGTGACAGGAATCTGCCCGAGATGTAGGACCTGAACCACTGGAAAGCAGTGCCCCAATTCCCAACTCTCCCGTATGTTCCAGAAGGATACTGTGGTCAATGGTATTGAAGGCTGCTGAGAGGTCTTCAATAGTACCACCATGGTCACACTTCCCCTTTTCAAAGAGCTGTCGATGCTCAGACGGAGGTCATCGACTAATGTGACCATGGCTGTCTCAACTCTGTAACCCATCCTAAATCCAGTTTGAAATGGATGTAGAAAAATCCATTTCTTCCAAGACTGCTTGGAGTTGAATGGCGACTTCCCTCTCAATTGCCTTGCCTAAGAATATTAAGATCCAAACTGGCCTGTAATTGTTTCTGTCCAGAGGGTCAAGGGAAGGCTTTTTGTAGAAGTTGTTTAACCACCGCCTCTTTGAAGCAAGATGGAAGACAGCCTTCCCTGAAAGATGCATTAGTTATATTTCTTAAGTACCATCTTGATGGTATCAAGTATCGAGAGAGCAAGTCCTCTTTTCATACTCCCAAGGAGCTTGTCCACATCCTCTGTACTAACTGACTCAAACTGATCCAGAATAACAGTATTGGTGGAGGCTCTGGATACCTCTCCTGTCGCCTCTGTCATAAGGCCAGCATCCAAATCGGCTCTTATCTGAGAGATTTTGTCTGTGAAGTAGTTATTAAAAGCATCACAACAGGCTTTTGTAGGTTCTAATAAAGAGTTCAGGGTTCTGGAAGCTATATATTAAATGGGACAGTGTTGAAAAATATGTAGTTTGGCAAATGGGTGATATAACCCAAGAAAAAGGTTTAGTTCACAGAGACTGGAAGAATCTTAAAGTAAAAGTTGAAAGAATAGATGTGTATATGCAGAACATGTTCACGTCTATAAACTTCGCTGTCAAACATACTGGTGGCGACCAGATGACAGACAAGCGTTGGTGGGACCCCAAAAGCCATCAACCAACTGGAAAAGGAGATTCAACAGAGGGAAAAAGACCAAAGATTGTGATGAACTATCTAGAGAACGGGATGATTTTGATAAGGGACAGTTTACGGTCTACAGAAGAAGATGTAAAGATTGCTCAGCGCACTCAATGAATGTGGTCCAGTGAAACAGGAGGAAGCAGACTTTTTACTAGATGAGGTGTTAAGTCCACAGCCGGTAAAAAGAAACACGTGGTCAGTTACAAGGACTGATCCAGAGAAGACTCCTAAAAAGGACAAGGATATAAATGAGTTGATAGACTAGAAAACCAATATATTGTTGTTTGCCATTAGTATAATGGAAGATGAAGTGTTTTCAAAACCATACTGGGAACGGGGCAAAGTAGTTGGAGATGATGCTCCATCAGCCTTTAATCCAATAAGAGAAAAGGGTTAAAAGATTAAATATGTTTGATAAAAACATTTAAATGGAACATATAAAGATCTGAAGTTGGGAAAAAAGGTTATTTAAGTGTTATTAAAATATTAAAACCCAACAAGTGATAAGAGATATGGATATAATATGCTAAACTTATAAGAAAATGATGGTAAGTTGTTATAACAGGTAGAACTGATATTAGACATATGTTTAAAAGGGGAACATACAGGAAAATACCAAGATATTGAAGTTGGAAATGGTTATTGATAAAACAAGTATATGAAATATATCACATGTGTCACCTGATGTGTGTATAATGTTATATATAATGGGTAAGTATAATTGATAACTGGGAGTTCCTTGGACCATAGAACCGTTTGGTTCTGTGTCTCAATGAACCTATTAAAGGGGGGAGGCGTGTGACGGACTGACTTCCAAACCAGCCAATCAGAAGCCAGAGACTCTAAGCCAATCAGGTCCTGGCTGAGGAGTTTGAAGATTCCGCTTGGCAGTTGGGTGGAGTCAGTTAGGGTTTGCAATCCTGAGGGATGAAGCGGGAGTTCAGTGGGAGATAGTGATAGAGAGGATGGGAACAGTAGAGTCCAAGAGAGGACTGGGTTCCCATAGTTCCTGAGGGATGGTTACTTAAGGAACTGCTTTGTCCAGAGAGGGACAGGATTAGTTCTGGAGAGTCTGGAGAAGAGAGACTCAGTGGAACCAGACTCAGGAAGAGGGCTTTGGCTTACATCATTTCTTGAGTGATAGTATAGCCTGTGTGGCGCAGTTGTTGTTGTTGTTATTATTATTATTATTATTGAGTTAAAACCAGACCTGTATATATGTAACAAAAGAAGACATAGTAACAACTCCATCTCAAAGATACCTTTGCCTATTCTGTTTTAAAAATAAACTTATATCCTTGTTTAATCAGCCGCTCGGTCTGTGTTTTAAAATCCATCCACACGACTGTCCTTCAAACACCCAAAGAAGTGTCAGGTCAAAATAGAAGAGAGGATTGTGAATCGTTACATCATCTATTAGAGATTTAAATCTGATTCTAGGTCTTTTCCTGCCCAGATGGATTTTTGCAGGTCCTTCTGCCGTTCTAAAAATGGTTTGTCATTAAGAAGGATAGTATAGTCTGAAATGAAAATAGTAATTTAGGCGGTACGTTCATTTTAACTGCCCTGATCCTACTCAAGAGGGATAGGTTGAGTTTAGCCCATCTATTGGGATCTTGGTTGATATCACCCCATATTTTCTTGTAGTTGCTTTTAAAGAGGTCTCAGTTTTTAGAGGTGAATGCAACACCTAGATATTTGACCCTTTTTTCTACTTTAAAGCCAGTCACTTCTTGTAGATTTTCCTGATCCTTCTTTTGTTAAATCCATTGGTAAAATTTTTGTCTTATCCCTGTTAATCCGGAAACCCGAATGCTGTCCATATTCCTTTAATTTATGAAGTTGGGGATTAACACTTTCTATTGGGTCAGATAAGTATATCACCACGTTGTCTGCGTATAGTTTAAGTTTCAACTCTTCCTGTTTTATTTTCAGGCCTTTGGTCTTCTTATCTTCTTTAATGCTAGGACTCAGAGTATCAAAAGTGGCCATAAATAGTAAAGGTGAGAGGGGTATCTCTCTTATCATCCCCATGAATAATAAGTCTCAATGTTTGTTTTCTATAGATTGCATCTATCCAGCTTATAAAGTTATCTCCTAGAACCATGTTTCTTAAGGTTTCCAGCATGAAGTTCCAATTAACTTCATCAAACGCCTTTTCGGCCTCAAGAAAAATCATAGCTGCTTTTTAATCTGTTTTCTTCTCATAGAAGTCTATAATATCCAGTAAATTCCTCGTGTTGTTTCTAAGGTGCCTTTTTGGGAGGAAGCCCGTTTGGTCTCCGTTTATGATATTTTGTAGGGTTTTTAAAAATCTTTCTAAGACCATTGCACAGATTTTATCATCGTTGTTAAGGAGAGAAATCGGTCTGAAATTTTTGACCTCCAGCACTTCTTTACTTTCTTTAGGAATCAAAGGGGGGTTACATACCGCCATTTGGGACGTCCCCAGGACATCCCAGTTTAAAAAGGGGGCATCTCTTCTAGATGCCACTACTCCTGTTACGGACTCTGTCTGTAACAAATGGCAGCGGCCGTTCCACACGGCCGCCGCCATCTTGACGTAGCGGACGCTGTGTGTCTGCACGTCACGCAGCGCTTATGACGTTTTTGGACATTTTGGAGCTTCTTTTTTGCTCCGCAAGGGAGTCGCACAGTTTGGCTGCTGCGGCTCCCTCGCGGAGCAAACAACAGCGCCGGCAGACCGCCGCAAAGCAGCGGTCTGTAAAGCACCAAAGTCTCATTTAGTCTTCATATCAGTTCCTTAGGTTTATTCTTCAAAGACAATAAAATTGGATTGTGATCCAATAGGATTTTTGGTAGGGTTTCTACTGCTTCCACCATTGTGCCAATAGTTGGGGAAGTCAAGAACATATCTTTTCTCAAACAGGATTGATGGGTGTTTGAAAAGAACGTGAATCCCTTAGACAGACCCTACTTCATTCTCCAGTATCTTCTAACATGAAGGCTTCTTTTAATTCAAAGAAAGATTCCGGCAATTTCCCTTTCTTATATAAGTATATTTTGTTGTCTGCTTTTTTATCTATCTGCGGGCATATCACCCCACCCCAATCTCACATCATTAAGGTCCTATAGCAAATATGGTCTGGCATTTGTTTTTTTCGTTTTCCAAAAAACAGGCCATTATTTCCTAAGGGTACATAAACTCCCACCATTAGGATCCTTTGGTCTTGTAAAGTAACCTCTCCACCAACCAAGTATCCATTGGGGTCTGAGAATACCTCTTTAGATTCTCATTTATCCTTTACATACATCACTACACCTTTTTTCCTCTTTTTTGAGGCTGCTATGTATTATTTCCCCAATTTGTCATTTTCCAACAATCTTATATCCTCTTTCTTTATATGGGTTTCCTGAAGCCAAATGACATCAAGTCTCTGTTTCCCTCAATAATGGAAAAGTTTACCTTGTTTTTTGGGCTGTTAATTCCTTTAACATTCGATGATAGGAGGTCCGTCTTCTCCAGTTTCATCTTCATATTCTCCATCTATATCGTCCTCTCTTGTGTTTGGATCTGGTTTCCTAAGCAATTCTCCTTCTTCTCTTTCTTCTTCTAAGCTCTCTTCCTCCTTATCCTCTTCTCCTTTTCCGGGGTTGTTTATTTCTTCTTTCTGACTGTCCCCTTTATTAAGATCTTTTTCATTCTCATGTAGAAAATGTATTTCTTTTTGTACTGAGTTGATTTGGTATCTTTTTGGCTTGAATTTAAAAGATAGGCCCTGAGTTACTTCCCTTTTGTAGTAGATCCCATTGCTGCGCAAAATCTTAGTCAGTGGTCCATATTCCTTCCTCTTCCTTAACACTTTCCCAGAGATACCTTTAAACAATAAAATTTTCTTCACTTTTCAATCTTGAAAGAAAGTGTTGTTGTAGAACTGTTTCTTTCATTTGAGTCCTAACAAAATAAATCACGATATCTCTGGGCAGTCTCTTCTGTTTTGCGACCCAGGAGCTTACTCTAAACATCTTGTCCACCTCAAGGAGAAAAGGTTCATTATCTAGGTCCATAAATTTAGCCAAGGCTGGTATTATCCTTTTATATAGATCTTCGTCCTTCTGTTCGGGAAGACCTCTTATTCTAAGACATCCCTCCCTAAATCTTTGCTCTAATTTAATTCTTTCTGCTGTATCTTCAGTATGTTCTTTTGATAATCTCTCTATCTCTTTTCCCAGTTTTTTATATTCTTCCTCCAGGAATGTCACTCTTTCCCTGATTTGTGTTAATTCTGATGTTATCTTTTCCAGAGAGTACTTATGTTAAGCAACGAGGTGGACATTAAACCAACAGAATCCCAAGACTTTCCCTAGTCTTTAAGCTGAGGCAAATACATTCGATGTGGTCCATCTTACGGATAGGTATCCTGGCCAAAGCAAGATTGTCTTCATGGACCAAAGCGACGTCCCTTTACCTGCTCAGTGATGGAGAACCCGGCTGGTAAGGCCTGATCCCAGGTGGCTGAGCTATCATTACCCAGCCAGGTGTCCATGAAACAATCCAGCTCAGCCTCTTCATCCAGTAGGAGATCTTGGACTATCTGACCTGGCATTACACAAGAGCAGGGAAAGGTTCTGTGGTTGGTTTGGTATGCTCTCCAGCCCTTTTGGGAAAGCACGGAGAATGGAAGGGGAGAGAGATATTTGTCAGGGTCCTAATTGCAGCCCCTCTTGCAACACAAAAGGCAATACTTTGAAAAAGGAACAGCTTTTATTGAAAAAGAAGATACATGCAACAGAAGTGACTTTTTTTGTCAGGAATGAAAGAAAGTATGTATATACATTTCACTTTTATAACCATATCAATTAACCCCATCCTATAACCAATAAAGCTAATTAATTAGATAGCCCTTCATCCGGGATTCTAGCAGTGTTTCTAAAAACAATTAAGCTCTCATGTGCCTTTTCTCAACCACTGCACCTGTGGCCTTGGACCACAGAACTCAGCGACACAATAGTTTTAATTAACATTATGGCTTAACAATATATATATGAAACCCCATCAATCCCAATCTAATATGATACCATATGAAAATATAATAAGCATAAACCCATGACAACATATTACAATATAAAAATACCAATAACTCTCTATGTTCCCCCTCCTTTTACAGAGACCAGTCTTTTAAACTCCAGCTTCTGTTAGAAGGGTGATTCCCACACATTCCAATCCTAGCAAACAAGAACATTCTTTAGCCATGATCTCTCTACCTCTTTCTAGTATCTTCTATTAAAGCACATATTCAAACATATTATTTCAACCCACCATAAATCCCATTTATCTTAACTCTAATTTAATCCTAAACCCTTATGGCATGAATCCCTAAATTAATAAATGCATGAATAAAGTGATTCGTGACATATAGCAACCTCAGGCTGGTGCTCCTTGCCTGCAGCAATGAGATGGGACCATTGTGAATTTAGGCTAATGCTACTTACCTGAACGTTTGAGACTTGACCATTGCAACCTGAGGCTGATGCTCCTTGCCTGAAGCATTGAGACTGTCCCATTGTGACTTCAGTCTGATGCTCCTTACCTGAAGCATTGAGACTGTCCCATTGTGACTTCAGTCTGATGCTCCTTGCCTGAAGCACTGAGACTGTCCCATTGTGACTTCAGTCTCATGCTCTTTGCCTGAAGCATTGAGACTGTCCCATTGTGACTTCAGTCTGATGCTCCTTACCTGAAGCATTGAGACTGTCCCATTGTGACTTCAGTCTGATGCTCCTTGCCTGAAGCATTGAGACTGTCCCATTGTGACTTCAGTCTGATGCTCCTTGCCTGAAGCATTGAGACTGTCCCATTGTGGCTTCAGTCTGATGCTCCTTGCCTGAAGCATTGAGACTGTCCCATTGTGACTTCAGTCTGATGCTCCTTGCCTGAAGCATTGAGACTGTCCCATTGTGACTTCAGTCTGATGCTCCTTGCCTGTAGCATTGAGACTGTCCCATTGTGACTTCAGTCTGATGCTCCTTGCCTGAAGCATTGAGACTGTCCCATTGTGGCTTCAGTCTGATGCTCCTTGCCTGAAGCATTGAGACTGTCCCATTGTGGCTTCAGTCTGATGCTCCTTGCCTGAAGTATTGAGACTGTCCCATTGTGACTTCAGTCTGATGCTCCTTGCCTGAAGCATTGAGACTGTCCCATTGTGACTTCAGTCTGATGCTCCTTGCCTGAAGCATTGAGACTGTCCCATTGTGACTTCAGTCTGATGCTCTTTGCCTGAAGCATTGAGACTGTCCCATTGTGACTTCAGTCTGATGCTCCTTGCCTGAAGCTTTGAGACTGTCCCATTGTGGTTTCCAAATCCTTCACCATTTTAGTCGCCCTCCTTTGGAGGTGCTCCAGTTTCTCAACATCCTTTTTGAATTGGGACACCCAAACTGGACACAATATTCCAGGTAAGGCCTGACCAGAGCAGAATAGAGTGTCACTATTACTTCCCTTGATCTAGACACCATACTTCTATTGATACAGCCTTAAATCGCATTGGCCTTTTTAGCTGCTGCATTGCACTGTTGACTCATGTTCAACTTGTGCCTACTTGATTCTTAGATCCCTTTCACACGTAGTTTCATTCAGCCAGGTGTCCCCCATCCTATATCTGTGCATTTCATTTTTCCTCCCTTAATGCAGTACCTTACATTTCTCTGTGTTGAATTTCATTTTGTTAGGTTTGGACCAGCTTCTTAGTCTATTCAGGTCATTTTGAAGTTTGATCCTGTCCTCTGGGGTATTAGCTACTCCTCCTAATTTGGTATCATCTGCAAATTTGATAAGCATGTCCCCAATTCTGTCCTCCAAGTCATTGATAAAGATGTTGAATAGCATATAAAACAAAAACATGAAACAAGTTAGACAAGGCAACTGTTACATGGATTTGTAACTGATTGACCGGCCGAACCCAAAGGGTGCTCAAGAATGACTCCTTTTCATCCTGGAGAGAAGTGACCAGTGGGGTTCTGTCCGGGGCCCAGTGCTTGTTTAATTTGGTTAACTGCTATTAGTGAATTGCCAAGAGTGGCCACCAGGTGGCGCTCCAGAATAGAAGTTGGTGAGAAGCCCAAAGAGGCTGCAGTGCCCTGAGTATCCACCAGAGGGCAGCGTTGTATTAGGAATGTTCTTTATTGATTAAAACATTAGTCTATGGGGACTAATGTGATTTTCCATTGGGTCCCCATTCCTGAGGGGGTGTGGCCTCCTTCCCATTACCTGGACTTTCCTCCACTCCCATTGGCTGCCTATTCCCCACAAAAGGTTTCAGCCTTATCCCAGCAACAATGGAGCGAACAACGCACCCCCCTGGTTGCCCTGAAAGTGAAAGGAGCACCGGAAGGAAATGGGGGGAATTGCAGCGCTGCATCATGGGAAATTTGCAACCGGGGGGTTTGCGGTGGTGAAACAGAGCAGAAGCGAAGCTACATTCCACACCAGACCAATTCGGAGTGGAATCGGAGTGAGCTTGGAAGCGATTTCTGTGCATTCGCTTGTTACCGATTTCAGCAAAATGAGGGGTCACTTTGGAATCACTTCGGAAGCCCCACGGAAGGAGCCCCATAGAAAGGAATCGCGTGTGATAACACAAAACGTTGTCGCCTGAATTCGCATCATTGGACCCGCAGTGGCTTCGGATCTGAGCTGCATAGAGCTGCAAAAACCTCCGTGTGATAAACACAGTCTTTGAGATTTCACAAGGCTCTGTGGTTTTGGGAACAAGACACTAATTATCATAATTGTTGTTGATAATAATAATAATAATCTCATTCTCCCTCATAAAGGGACACAACTGGAATTACAAGTTTAAGACAATAAACTCTCTTTCCCTGGCGTTTGCACCCATTGCTCCGTCTCCCGGTCTCCTCCGCTGGGAGGAGGGAGAGCGTGGAATTCTGGGAAAGGCTGGCGGTTGGCTTGGAGCCTGAATAGGGTTCTAGAAGGCTGGTGGCTTTGACCGTTGGCTGCTTAGGAAGAAGAAGAGCTCCTTCTGGGATTCCTTGGCAGGGAAGGTAAGGTGGGGGCCTCGAGATGGCGATGGGGGACCCCCAAATTTGGTTCCTCTGTGAAAAGGATGGCTAAAGGGAAGAGCCCCCATTTTGGAGACAAGGATGGGGTCTGGAGGGTCTTCTGTAGGGAGGCAGCCTTTGGGGGCTGGAAGCAAGGAAGCCCCCCTCCTCTTCCCCTCTTCTCCAGCTGCCAGGCCTCCTCTCCTCTCTTGGGAGTCTCCGTGGGGCCATGAGATTTTGCAGAGGGATCCAAGAGAATCAAAGGGAGGCTGGGATCAAACAACCTCAGAATATGATCAAGATTGCAAGGTTCTTTCTGAGGAAGGAGAGGCAAACTAGGAGAGGCTGCAGCTGTTTGCCTTTGCCTGAGCCTCTGGGAAGGGCCCCTCTTCTCCTTTCTCCTTCACTGTCTTCATGGAGGGCAAACTCCTTTTGCCCTTTGGACTCAGTTTGCAGCAATGGCAGTGAGCTCAAGAGAAGGGGAGAAATGGCAGCAGGAGGAGGAAACTGTGGCCTTTGAAGAGCAGCTGAAAAGATGGGAGGGCAGAGGATGAACAAGGGGAGGGTCCCTGTCAAACTGGGAGAGATGGAGGGTATGCAGAAGGAGCTGGGCCTGGAAATGGAGGAGGAGAAGGGGGCTTGCAAAATGACCTCCATGGATGAGGAAGCTGCCCAAGTCCATGGCATACAATGGTCCAGTGAAATGATGTCCATGATATAGGAGCCAGTGTGGCCTAGTGGTTTGAGCATAGTGGAACTACAACTCTGGAGATCAGTGTTTGAATCCCATCTCCAACATAGAAACTCTCTGGGTGACTGGGCAAGCCACACTCTCTCAGCCTTAGGGGAAGGCAATGGGAAACATTAAATATAGACATTTAAATATTGCAATTGCTATGGTTGTTGTTATTGCTGTCTATCTATACATTATGATTTTATGTAGATTATTGGGGGGAAAAATTTAAAAATAGACCCATTAAAATCAATCAGACCCATGAGTCCTACCCAGCCCTCCTCCTATTGACATCTTTGGGAGTGATAAAGGCTGGGGCCAACCCTAGGACTCCAATCCTAGCCCCATTTTCTGGAAATTAAGGGGATGTACAGGCCGCCCCTTTTAGCGCCAGATCAGGGCCACGACAAACACGCTACTTTTTGCAGTTCCTTTTTCCACTATGATAAGGCTACGCTGTGGCCCTGATGTGGCCTTTCCGTGGGGCAAAAAGGAGCTCCTTTCTGCGCCAGGGAAAAAGTGCCATATCTGCCAATGGTGTGGCTTTTCTCCACTCCTTTTCTGCATCATCAGGATGTAGCGCCAGAAGAACACCGTGATGTCACCTGTGATATGGTGCAATGTGCAGCATCACACATGCGGGAAGAGTCAGGGAGTGCGCTGTGCAGACTCCATCTTCGCCTTCATGCCAGCCAACGATGCTGGTCTCTACGCCCCGAAAGGCCCAGTGAACTGTCTTAGTCTTTCAGTATTCACAATATTCTCTCTCTGAGGGTTTGGAGGCAAGACTAATAATAGTAATAATAATAATATCAATAATTAATATCCTGCTTTCCAATGGATTTATTTTGAATTTTAGGGAAGGTTCAGGTTTGATTTGCCCTTAGTGCTGTTGAATTGTATTTTCTGTGGTCCATGAAACATTGCATAAATGTGTGCATATAAAAACACTTTGTATTTTCTGCAGGTGTGGAAAGAACCAAGATGGCTTCCAAAGGAAGGGAGAGAAGAGAAACAACCCTCAATTCCTCCTTTGTGGAAGAAACTGGAGGAAAGAAGACCTCCGGACAGGTTAGTGCCCAGACCTCCTTTTTTGTGGTGGAGCCATTGGGAATTTCACTGACTAGGATGCAATGGGGGTGTTATTTACAATCCTCTGTCTTTCAGCGAAGGCTGCTTTCTATTGCAGATCACCTTTTGAGATGTGGCAGTGTTCTTCACAGAGGAGGAATGGCCACTCTTGAGTCCAAAGCAGGAATTTCTGTACAAAGAGGTGATGATGGAAACCTATGAAAATGTGTCCTCTGTGGGTAAGGACACATCGCCCTTCCTATAGAATAGGGGCAAGTGCTCTAGAACACTACATTGCATGCAACACTGGTCCGAATTCAATTTTTATAGCAACATCCTGTGAAATCATGGAATTTGTAGTCTGTAGTTTCTAGAACTGCCCACATTACACCGGATCTTAAATCCCTCCATTGGCTGCCCATTAGTGTCTGGGTAAGATACAAGGTGTTGGTTGTAACCTTTAAAGCCCTACATGGCTTGGGTCCAGACTACTTGCAGGAGTGCCTTCTTCCACACAATACTCCCTGCACTAGAAAAAGTCTCCTAAAGCCTAAGAAAAGTAGATTGGCTACAAAAACCCAGAGGACCTTTTCTTCTGCCACTCCTAGTCTTTGGAATGACCTGCCAGAAGAGATCCATCACATCTCCACCTTAGAAGCCTTTAAAAAGGCTGTTAAGACAGATCTCTTTCAGCAGGCCTTTCCAGATTAGGGCTTTTCACTGTCACTGACACTTTTATTGCTACCAATACCTTGGCTACCTTGCATAGATAGAGGTTCTCCCCTCAGCCTCTCCACCCTCATTTTAGCCCATTTTTCCTTTTTCTTATCTGTATTGTAATTTATCTTACTTAGAGCCGATATAGACAGGCCAAAATAAAGCTGCTTCTGGTCACTTTGGAGGTATGCTATTTAAATGATGCATGTGTCCTAAGAGGCCAGAAGCCACGACAAAGCCACACTACAATCCTAAGGACAGGAGCGCAGCTTTGGTGCAGCTTCTGGCCTCTTAAAATGCATGTGTCATCTGAACAGTAATAATAATAATAATAAGAAGAAGAACAAAAATAAGAACAAGTGTGATGTATGTTTGAATTGTAATTTTATTGATTGTATGGTGGAATTTGAAGATTATTTACAGTTTGACCTCAGTATCTGCTGAGGTTTGGTTTCAGGACCCCATGAAGTAACCAAAATCCGTGGATGTTAAGTCCTATTACAAACAATGGGGTTGTAGTATGATGTGCCTTACATAAAATGGCAAAATCAGGGTTGGCTTTTGGGGGATATATTGAGATGCAGAATCTGTGGATCCTGAGAGCTGACTGTGAAATGTTAAAAAGCAGTTGAAATCATCCTATTAAGAGAAATGTAACCCATGTCATTGGACTCATGGAGAAGTGGTCAGATGGAACCAAGGAGAATGTGTTTCTTTGGTTGGTTTCCTTGGAAAGAATTGGGAATCTTGGCCAAGGTGGGAGTTGAGTCAGTTGAGGCTGAGAGAAGGAGGGGAGACCTCAGGACAAGAGCATTTCTCTGGGTTAGTTTGCCTGTTTCCTATTTTATGTTAGTGTTTTGAGTACTGTCTTCCTTACAGTGGAACCTACTCCTGCTTTGTGAAGGCATCACAAGTTGGACTGGTTGATCTCACCTGAAAGCATCCTTCTGGAGGTCTTTAAGCAGAGGCTGGATGGCCATCTGTCAGGGATGCTTTGATTTGGATTTCCTGCATCGTAGGGGGTTGGACTGGATGGCCCTAGTGGTCTCTTCCAACTCTACGATTCTATGATTCTATGATTCTTATTCATTCATTCCTATTGTACCTTCTTTTAACTGTATGGTTGTATTATTTATTACATTTCATCCCATCTTTCTCCCATGGGTGGGTCTCAAGGTGGCTAAGAATACAAAATGTAGAATGAACAAAAGCATCTTTGGGTCTCCATTAGTCCAAAATGACTTGGAGACACACCAGCACCACCAGCAGCAGCACCACAACAAGGCAATGTCACACCTTCTTCCCCTCCTTTCTTTCAATGGTCAGATCCCTGATTTTGTCACATCCCTAATTTTGCTTTAGGACTAATCTGCCCAATTTTCTTCTTTCACTGGCCAAAGTCAGTGAGGCCAAAGTTGGAGATAAAGGGAACCCACCACAGGGCCCTGTCTACGTTGCAGCTGGGAGTGAGCCCATAGCCATTGCGGAACAGGAGGAAGAAGAGGAGGAAGAGTATATAACCAGGAAACATTGGACATTGTACGTTTTCTGCCACTCTTATCATGCTGAAAACATGCAGAAAAGAGTATCCATTGAACTCTTCTCCTGCATCACATTTTAGATGAGCTGATGTTCCTCTTTACTTAGCTGTCCAAAGCAATAGGCAAGTTAAAAAAATTCCTCCCACCTTCCCTCCAACCCTTCACTTTCACATGGCTCCTCTCTGTTTGTTCCCCTCTTCAGTGCGAAGAGAAGATGCAGCCAGTCAGGAAGGCCATACAAGATCTGGACAAGCCAGGCAAGGGGCACTTGGTGGAAGAACTGGAGAATCTTATGCTCAGCTGTCTGTTGAGATAGGCGACCACATCGGCGAGTGCTTGAAAGCTTATTCCAACAAGCAGGAAACTATACTTTGGCGAAGGTAAGCCTCAGCTACTTTCCTGCCAGGCCTTTTACCATGGAATCCAATGACCCCGACGGAAAACCCAGGACAGGGCTATAGAAAGGGAGCTTGTTTGGCTCTCGGTGGCTCCCCTTGAGTCTAATGGACACGGCAGATTGCGGTCTGGAACATAGTTGAATGCAGGAGCAATCATGGGTCTTGGCTTCCATGTCGACCTGTTCTCAGTTTTAATACCTTCTAAGATGCTGAGTTTGAGGGATATGGTTCAGCACCATCAATAGTTGCCTTAAAATCTGAGACTGCGCATTCGCACATACATCCAAAGGCCCCTTTTGATCATGTGCAGGGATCACCAGGGCCTTACTGCTGCTGCTGTTTACTCCACTGGCAGCCTTTGAGGGAAGGGAAGGAGCGCGCCGGGGGTTCAGCAGCCTCCCCTTCCTTCCTTCCTTCCTTCCTTCCTTCCTTCCTTATTCCTCCCTCCTTTCCTTCTTTTGAGGAGATTTTGAAGAGGCCACAGTGGTGCCCAGGAAAGGCAGGAAAGGAAGACTCTGCTTTGGAAATAGCTTCTCTGTGTATACTGTATGTATATAGATATAGATATATATAGATGTATGTGTGTTTGCCTCTGCTGTTCTTAATGGCTGGGAATGTTGCTGAGGACTGAGGGGAGAAGAAAGGGTCAGTTTTGTGCAAATTCACAACTTCTGTGCATCAAAGAGTCCAATGTGTTGAAATAACAAAGACCTTTATTGAAAACACAGCCAGAAATTCAGTGTTTAAGCCAGAACTGCCTCCCCAAGCCAAAGAATATACTGAAACTCCAAAACCTAAAACTCCACCTTCTACCAAACCTAGCCCCCACCTACAATTCCCATCATCTATCCCCCACTATTAACCAGCCCCACTTTGCCATCCTTCTCACACGCACAATCTCTCCCCGCCCCAGACATTCGAAGAAGCTAGTTCCCTTTCTGTTACTACCGGTCCCCAACTTTCTTCAGCCAACATCCCACAAATTCTGAATGCTATCATTGCTATTCTAGCTAGCTGCAATAAATCCCAGCCCCCCGTCTAACTAACCTAAACCACGGCCCATAATCCCCAGCCAAATTTATAACCCAAAGTGATTATCTATACTAGTAGCAATGAAAACCTAAACTTAACAAAATATAACATAAACAGACATATGGACATAAAAACCGTACAAATAAAATCATGAGGGCCTTTTCTTAGCACTGCTGGATTGAAAAAAGATTTTTGTATTCCTTCTTTCCAAAAATAAAGTTCGTTCACTGCTTGGATTTGTGTGGCTTCTCTCCTGTGTGGATTTTCTGGTGTGTCAGTAGGTTTGACTGCTGAGAAAAACAGTTCCCACGATGCTGGCATTTGTAAGGCTTCTCTCCTGAGTGGATTCTCTGGTGTGTCAGTAGGTGGGACTGCTGAGAAAAACAGTTCCCACAATGCTGGCATTTGTAATGCTTCTCTCCTGAGTGGATTCTCTGGTGTGTCAGTAGGTGGGACTGCTGAGAAAAACAGTTCCCACGATGCTGGCATTTGTAAGGCTTCTCTCCTGAGTGGATTCTCTGGTGTGTCAGTAGGTGGGACTGCCGAGAAAAACAGTTCCCACAATGCTGGCATTTGTAAGGCTTTTCTCCAGAGTGGATTCTCTGGTGTGTCAGTAGGTGAGACTGCCGAGAAAAACAGTTCCCACAATGCTGGCATTTGTAAGGCTTCTCTCCTGAGTGGATTCTCTGGTGTATCAGTAGGGTTGACTGCCGAGAAAAACAATTCCCATAATGCTGGCATTTGTATGGCTTCTCTCCAGTATGGACTCTTTGATGCATGACAAGGATAGACTTGTACATAAAATGTTTCCCACAATTCTGGCAGTTGTATGGCTTCTCTGATGTGTGGACTCTCTCATGACTGACAAGTTCTTCTGTAAAGAAGAATAATGACAGATAATACTGAAATTCAGAGTTAAGAGAGGAAAGTGTTAGCCCAACATTTAGCCCTACGTTCACGCCTCCCTATTTGAGATTAAATTAATAGAGTTGGAGTGGGTGACCTGAGCATGATTCTGGTGCAGGTGCCCCAAATCCATGAAATGATTATATCCTTACTCAGAGGAGCTGGCAAAGAAGAGATTGTGGGGAACTACCTTGAGGTAATCAGTAGAAGCAGATAGTCATACAGACTGTTGAATAAATATTCATTTAAACATGTGTAAAAATATCTTGATTGAAAAGTGGCATCATATCCTGTGAGATGGCCAGAGAGTGCTGAGTGTGAGCACATGGCATGATGCAAGCTAACTGCAGAGGACGCTTCATAGTGTGGCATCAGGAAATGAATCACAACCAATACAGTATACAGGTCACATGTGGATTGCTGTGGATAGGATTGAATTGTAGTTGTTTATACAAGAGACAGTGAACATGATGGAAGTCAGAGAGGAGAGCTTGCAAATATTTTTTATTTTGCAACTCAAGATAAAAAACCTCCAAAGATTCAGATGAAATCAACTGTGTCTGTGACTTATTTTTAAGTGTGAAAAGTGGTCAGTGCATTACCAACACCTGTATCTGGAAATTTCTTTCCATATTCTGCTATGTTATTGTTGAGCTGCATCTGGGAGCATCGTGCTCACATTGCGTTGTACATTAGCTTGTGAACGGGACTAGAATTCAGAGCCAGGAAGGACCTGAGAACTGGGGTGCTAATCCCTTATGTCTTAGGTATTTGTACCAAGCACCCATTTTATTCCATTTGATTTTGGACCATATTTTTCCCAACCAGGAAACTTTCTGAAACGATTTAAACCTTATAGAAACTCAAGTTCTGCCCACTAGCAACAATTTCAGTATAAATATACCAACTGGCTGTTCTTTAGCGTCAGTCCAGTTGCAGACAGACACTCTGTTGGTTTACATTGCTAAACACCTCAGTACACTTGCCAGCTACACTTGCCATGAGAGTTACTGATTTCTCTCACCATTCTGGACTGTCAGCACTTGGAATCAAGTTCTGTCTAGGTTATGTATTATCATTAGCAAAGCCTAACATCTCCAGTCCCACCTTTGTTACCTAGTTCTTGTTTTTGTGCGTGAACACCTATATGTGTGTGCCTGAGTGTAGAGTGCACCTGCGTCATACGCGGGCATGCCTTACACGGATTTCAGCATACACTAAAAGTCACACTGGGAAAAGGGCCGGCATGCCTCATAAGGGTTAATGGCGCCTCATTCATTTAAATAGGGTTTGGGAATATACGGAATTCGTCTAATGCCGGGGGGGGGGGGGGTGTCCGGAACTACTGAGGTCCCTGTTGCCCCAATCTCTCCTTTGAACTAGGTATGAAATTCCCCTAAAAGCATAGCACTTGGGGGTGTCCTCCCCAGACTCCAGCAATCAGGTAATAAAGGGCCTCTGGAATCAACCATGGAGCTAAGCAAGCTCAGATTGGAAAAGAAACGTTAGAGAAAAAGGGATTTTTGTGTCGCCCTTCCATCTCTTCATGGGCCAATAGTGTGATGCGGCAGCTACAAAGGCCCAAGTGATTCTAGGCTGCATCAATGCAAGAATAGTTTCTAGATCAAGGGAAGTAATAGTGCCACTCTATTCTGCTTTGGTCAGCCCTCACTTGGAATAATCCTGTGTCCAGTTCTGGGCCCCATAATTCAAAAAGGATGTTGACAAATTGGAGCATGCCCAAAGAAGAGCAACCAAAGTGGTGTAGAGTCTGGGAACTATCAAGTTCTGTGAGGAACACTTTTAAGAGCTGGTTATGTTTAGCCTGGAGAAAAGAAGATAAAGAGTGGATATTATATCCAAGTTTAAATATTTGAAAGGTTGTCATGTTGCGCAAGGAGCAAGCTTGCTTTTTGTTGCTACAGAGAAAAGGCGACACCACAATAGATGCAAGACACAGGGAAAGAGGTTCCACCTAAACATTAGGAGGAACTTTGTGACAGTAAGAGCTCTTTGACAGTGGAATATACTCCTTTAGAGTCTGGTGGAGTTCTCTCATTTGGAGGTCTTTAAAGAGAGGCTGGATGGCCATCTCTTGGGGGTGATTTGAATGTGTATTCCTGCATGGCAGAAGGGGGTTGAACTGGATGGCCCTTGTGGTCTATTCCAACTCTATGATTCTATTATTCTAGTGGAACCATAGAAACATAATAATATAGGATAAAAGGACCCTCAGTCTTTATAGAAAGAGCAATGGATTCAGGTTCCTTACCTACAGAAGCCACATTCTCATAATTGTCCATCATTACATAACTGTACAAATGTTTCTGTTTCTTTGTCAACAGATTCCATTCATCCTCTGAGAAATATACTGCCACATCTGCAAAGGTCACCTGAAATAGAAAATAGCCCTCATCCAGAGAGTGACTAAGCAAAAGGGGAGGAAAGCACATGGTGCATCAGAAATATTAGTATTTCATCACTTCAGAAATCAGTCCAGGAAATAAACTTTAAATTTTGGCTGGGATATTGAGGATGGATTAGGATACTCACTATCCCAGCACATATAGTACATTTAGCCACCAAAGAATTGTGGTGCATTTAGATATTTCTTGCCAAATTTCAGAGGCAAACGTCATTTTTAATAAGGGCCACTGGGCCCACCCCCAATTTAGATCCAGAGACATTCTCCCATATCCCCCAACATTTCGCAGATTGGAAAAGCAAGACATATATGGACAAGCAATCCAGAAGGGGGTAAAGATGGCCAATGTTGTTTTTGAGGAAGATCACACAAGCTAGGAAGGGCACATCAGTTTGCTTTTGCTTCAGCCTCTTGGGAAGGGCATATCCTGCCTCCTTCTTTCCTCTCCTCTCCGCACTTTTGAGTTGATGGGCTGCAAACTGAATGGCACTCAGGAACTGAAGTGATCTGAGAAGGGGGAAAGTAGGATGGGGTATTTTTAAAGGTCCCTGAAAAAGTGGGGTGAGAGAGGCTTAACCAGGACTGTCTCTGCTAAATTGGGAGAGTATGTTCTCCGCTTGCTTTCATGAACTGGCCCAGCAGTGACACAGATGAAACTAATAGTCAAGAACCTAGACTCACCAAAGAGTTCTTGTACTTCTGCATCCTCTTTCTCTTGGAGCCCAACTCCCTCCGCTTGGCTTCTGTGTCAGCCATCAGGTGGGCAGGGGTCCTGGTGGTCTTGCACTTGGGTCACTTCCAGAAAGAGAGGCCCAAAGCCGTGTACGAAGAGGCCGAGATGAAGTTCCTGACAAAAGGGACCAGGGTTAGGGTAGGCTTGGTAAGAAACCCGGCAGCGCTCAAAGACACAGAGAACGGCATCCTACTGATGACATGCGCAGGTTATATATGCCTCCTTTGGGCCGATGCAGAGGTGGGTATCCCCTTCCTCCCTCTGCACCAAACAAAGCCCCCTGGACCTAGCATAGATTCACTGCAGTTCCCTTACACAACAGCTATTCCATGCCTTGTGAGAGTGGTGGGGAATCAGGGGATGGGGAATTGGAAAGAGCCTTGTCTATATCCCTGTAGCTAGATGTGAAATGAGTGCACCATCTCCAGAAGTACCCAGTGGTCCTCAGAGGAAGATGTCTTCATTTTGCTTCTGGCTACAGAAACACGGCTGGATGCTTCTCTAATACCTCGCACCCGACACTCTCAGCAGGCATGGAATGGCCATGCGGGATGGCATCCACAACTCTATGGTAGGACCTGGGTCAGTGAATGGCCAGTTGTAGCCTCATTCCACCCAGAACAACACTGGAGCATGGAGGGTTTTGCTGAGTCAGGCTGTGTGGTCTAGTGGCCCCTCATTCTCCCAAACCAGTTGCCCTCCATCCCCCAGGGAGGCCCCTGGTCAGGCAGGGCAGGAAAGGAGCTCTCTCTTCTCTTCTTGCTCCCCTTGCATTGTATCATGCCCTCCTCCCAAGGTTGGGGGGCATCAGAGGATTGAGCTGATGGGAAGAGAGCACCTGATTTCCACATGCAGGACTAAATCCTAACCTGGAACCTATACTATGCTTTGTCCTGATCAGAGGAGAATCACTGAATCAGTTGGCATTACCTATAGTTTGACTCGCCAGTCACTTATGGATTCAGTGGGTCTAATCTCTAGGGTTAACCAACAGGATTCATACCACCTCAGTTTTTTTAAATGAAGAAATGCTGTTTCAAAGTCACGGCTGAGAATTAGACTACTCTTTCATGTAGAGGAGGAGGAGGAGGACCTGTTTTATGTCCCACGAAGAGAAGATCTAGCTCCTGGACTGGATAAGATATGCACTACTTTACGGATCTGATCCACAGCCTCCCCTCATCATGCCCCAATCCCCATTTTGACACTGGTGAAAATAATCATTTCATTATTACAAATGAGAGTGTTCATCTAAGTTTAACTGCTGTGTTTCTGTCTGTCAGTCATAGCTAGAGCATGAGGTGTGCAGCTCCTCTCTCTGCTTGCTGAGGCCATCCAGAAATCCTTATCTGTATCTTTGTGTGCAGTGTTTCTGAACAGACCCATTGTCAAAATCACATTCATTTTCACTTCTTTTTGTATATTTTTAAAAGGTATGCACACCACTTGATACAATAAAATTCTATATATGTATAGGTTTAAGATTAAAGATTGCATCCTGGATTATGCTTATTTTTGGGATAAGAGGACATATGTAAATTCATTTTATAAACTCAGTAAAACAAATACCTCACAAAGCTCTAGTAAACAACAAACATATATTCCCCACACAAAGGACCATGTGTCTGGGGTCTGGAAATCTCACTTCCACCTTCTGGAAAGACAATGCTGCCAGAAACTGAATTTGGGGCTTTATGCCTGCAAAGCATGGGCTCAGTCTCTCAGCTGCTGCCCTTCCACACAATCCTGGACTGAAAGATTTACACAAACGTCCACTTTCAGCTCCAGGAATAAAGGCCTACCTTCAGTATAAAGACCCTGATTCCTGCAGCCCCAGAAAGGCCTCTCCTGCAGTCCTTTATGGCCGGAGCTTCCCTGGGTCAGAGGCCGTCTCCTCAGCCGGAGAGAAGGGTTGCTCTGAGTGCGAAGGAGGAGGAGGTCCAAGGGCTGAGGGAGGGAAGGCAATGGGGAAAGGTCAGTGCCAATGGCCATGGAGGGCAGAAGGTGACAATGCCTAGGAAACTCCTCTGAGTCCCAGCCATTCTAGGAATGAGTGGCAGGAGTGAGTCCAGGGGGCTGAGGGGGTCTCCTTTCCCAAAGGGGGAGGCAAGGACCGGTGGACACTCCCCAGCTAGGGCCCAAAGGGAGGGTCTCTTTCCCACCCCTCTCTCCCAACCCCCAAAGCCCAGCCTCCCCGCTGGCCCTGTCTCTCCTTCCTTCCTTCCTTCCTTCCTTCCTTCTTCTCCCCAAAATAGAGGGCCAGAGGCACAAAGGGACACACTTCCTTCCTTTTGGCCCAAGGAGCCTGGCCTCCTTCTGACTCTGGAGCCTCAGGAGAGGAAGAGATACCTCTGTTCAACTGAGGCCTCAGAGAAAGTTCTGGAACAAGCAGCACAAAATGGTTGCCAGAATACAAAATCGCCAGAGATGGTGGAAGGGACAGGGATTCCAGCCAATCAGGGCCAGGGATGGTGGGAGGGAGGGGGGTTCCAGCCAATCAGGGCCAGGGATGGTGGGAGGGACTGGGATTCCAGCCAATCAGGGCCAGGGATGGTGGGAGGGACTGGGATTCCAGCCAATCAGGGCCAGGGATGGTGGGAGGGACTGGGATTCCAGCCAATCAGGGCCAGGGATGGTGGGTGGGACTGGGATTCCAGCCAATCAGGGCCAGGGATGGAGGGAGGGACTGGGATTCCAGCCAATGGCAGTCCTCAGAGTGTCCTCAGGAGGCAATCATGTGTAAAATACACATCATCATAAAGCCATCATAAAGACGGCCGTAGCCAGGATTTTGGGGAGGGGAGGGTCCAGACTAAGTGCCACCATTTTGAGAGACACAGAAAGAGGGTCAGCGTTCACCTGAGGAAAGGGAAAGAGGAGGGGAGGGGGCTCCATTGCAGCCCCATTGCCAAGGGCCCTCAGGTTCATTCAGGGCAAGGAGAGCCAGGAGAGCTGTCTTTTTGAGGAAGGGGCATAAAGGAAGCCAGGGCTGCAGGGAAGTCTTTGACTCAGTGGAGAAGTTTGCCCTAGGAGTGAAGGGAAGGAGGGAAAGAGAAGAGGGGGGGTGGAAATCCCATTTCAAACTGGATTCAGGGCAGGATACGGAGTTGAGACAGCCTTGGTCGCCTTAGTTGATGATCTCTGTCTAGGCATCGACAGGGGAAGTGTGGCCCTGCTGGTGCTCTTAGACCTCTCAGCGGCCTTCGATACCATCGACCATGGTATCCTTCTAGAACGCCTGAGAGAGTTAGGTATTGGAGGCACTGTTCTACAGTGGTTCTGGTCCTACCTCTCAGGCAGATTCCAGATGGTGGCAATGGGAGACAGTTGCTCTTCTAAAAGAGAGCTAAAATTTGGTGCCCCCAAGGGTGCCATATTGTCTCCCATGCTCTTTAACATTTACATGAAGACGCTGGAAGAAACCATCCGGAGACATGGGGCAGGATGTTATCAGTACGCTGATGACACCCAAATATATTTCTCTATGTCTCAGACTGATGCAGTGTCTATGGATGGCATCTCTCCTCTGAATGCCTGTCTTGGGGCGGGAATGGACTGGATGAGGGAAAACCGACTCAAGCTGAATCCAGGTAAGACGGAGGTACTTGTTATAGGAAACCCAAGCCCAGGTATGGAATTATGTCAGCCAGTTCTGGATGGGGTCACACTTCCCCTGAAAGACTCTGTCCGCAGCTTAGCCCCTTCCTGGAGCAGGGAGACCTTGAAACAGTTGTACATGCGCTGGTCACCTCTCGATTGGACTTCTGTAATGCGCTGTACATGGGGCTACCCTTGTGCCAAGTTCAGGAACTTCAACTTGTACAAAATATGGCAGCCAGGTTAATTACAGGTTCTCGTCGTAACGATCACATAACACCGGTTTTGAAATCCCTTTACTAACTGCCAATTAGTTTCCGGGCAAGGTACAAGGTGTTGGTGATTACCTTCAAAGCCCTACATGGCTTGGGTCCAGAATACTTAAGAGATCGCCTTCTTCCGTATTGTCCGTCCCGCACTCTAAGGTCCTCGGGGAAGAATCTACTTCAGCCAATAAAATCTAGGCTAACCTCAGTCACCCAGAGGGCCTTTTCCATCGCAGCTCCGAAGCTACGGAATGACCTGCCGAAGGAGATCCATGACATTTCTACTCTTACAGCCTTTAAGAAGGCTCTTAAGACGCATCTCTTCAGGCAGGCCTTCCCTGCCTAGTTCCCTACCTAGTTCCTCTCCCCATTTACTGTGACTTATGTCACTCTGTCCACCAATTCTTCTCTTATATTAATGAGAAGAATTAAATTAAAATTAATAAAATTATATTATTGCCTCAAGAAGAAGAGCCCTCCCTCCATTTCAAGTGTCATCATCAGACCTGGGAGGGAGTGAAAAAGACAGGCCCAATTTCCATCAGGCCTAACTGTGAATTACTGTAACTAACGTCGCTCTCTTTTATTGTATTGTATTGTATTTATTTTTTGTATTTTATTTTATTGTATTCTTTATATTTTTATTGTTGTAACCCACCCAGATTCCTTGTGATTGGGTGGGCTATAAATAATAATAATAATAATAATAATCATTATCATCATCATTATTATTATTATGTTGTTGTTCTTGTTTAGAAATTGAAGATGGGAGACCGGTCTGTAATTGTTCATGTCCTAGGGATCATAACACCATTTCTTTTAAGCAAGATGGAAGAGATGCATTTATGATACATCTCAGGTGAGTCCTAAGTGCATCTCCTCCTTGGATGACCAGACATGATGGACACAGATCAAGAGGGCAAGTTGTCTTCTTCTCATTTCCCAGGAGCTTGACTACATCCTTAGTACTCACAGATTCAAATTGATCCAGTATGATCTCATTGACAGAGTCGCTGGACACCTGACCTATGGCCTCTGCAATAATGCTGGCATCCAAGTCAGCTCTTATCATTTAAAGCAGGGGACCTCAAACTCCGGCCCTCCAGATTTTTTGGACTTCAGCTTCCAGAATCTCAGATCATTGGCCAAGCTGTCAGGGAGGGCATTATGAGGTAGGAAGCAAATTTGTGGATGGTGATTGGCTGAGGGCCAAAGAGGAAAGGGGAGCCTTTGTGGGGCTCTGGAAGTCTATTCAGATTGGCTGTAGAGTACTGAGGTAGGAAGGGAATTTGCATGTGGATGTTGATTGGCTGAGTCTTCTGGGAGATGAAGTCCAAAACACCTGGAGGGCTGGAGTTTGAGGACCCCTGATTTAAAGCATCACAGTGAGCTGTGATAGCTCTTACAATGGGTCCTGGGAGGTGAGTACATCAGTCTGGTCCACGATACCCCCACCTCACTTCAATAGTCCCATTATGCTTTTCTTCCCTTGGCACCTTCCTTCCTTCCTTCCTTCCTTCCTTCCTTCCTTCCTTCCTTCCTTCTCTTCCTTCCACCTCCAGCCAGGCAGAGAGTTGAGCCAAGCCAGAAGCAACCCTTTCTCTCCTCCAATTCCTCCAGGGGCCAAGGAAGCCAGCAGAGGCAAGGCAGCAGTGAGAGGGGCATGGCCAGGACTGTAGATCTTCCCCGAGGCCAGAGGATGCCAGCCAGGTGACAGCCTTCTCCCTTAACATCCCTGGCTCTCAGTGGCAGGGACGCAGTGGTGAATGGTGGGACAGATGTTGCCAACTGGCTGGTACCTTTTTCCTTGTGTACTTTTATTTCATATGTTCTTAGACAGACACTTGGAGGGAGATGGGCATGGGCAAGGAGAATATTCAGATGACGAATGGGGGGGGGATTGACTGTGGAGTGGCTATACAAGATGTGCATGGTGCGCTAACAGGGTGAAATGTCGTTACAGCGGAAGGAGAGATTGATGTTTGATATCTATCTCCCCTTCCATTCACCCTGCTATCCCAAAAGAGATGGAGAGCATACCAAACCAGCCACAGAGCCTTTCCCTGCTCTTGTGTAACGGCAGGTCAGTCAAAAATACAACGCAGATAGTCCAGAATCTCCTACTGGACAAAGAGGCTGACCTGGCTTGTTTCACGGAGACCTGGCTGGGTGATGATAGCTCAGCCACCTGAACTCAGACTTTACCGGCTGGGTTCGCCATCAGTGAGCAGATAAGGGAACGTTGCTTTGGTCCATGAAAACAATCTTGCTTTGGCTAGGATACCTATCCATAAGATGGACCACATTGTACCTCAGCTTAAGGACTAGGGAAAGTCTGGGGATTCTGTTGGTTTAATGTCCACCCCCTTCCTTAACAGACTGCCTAGCGGAGCTGACACAACTGGTCTCAGAGCTGCTGCTGGAGTCGCCTAGGCTTTTAGTCCTGGGCGACCTCAACATCCCCCTCGAGGCCGGTTTAAGGAACGTATCTGGTGCAGCTCGGGAGTCCATGGTCAGCATGACAAACATGGGCCTTTCCCAGATAGTCTCTGAGCCCACTCACTGTGCAGGTCATACTCTCGATATGGTCTTCTGTGCGGAACAGGCACATCCATGGGCGGAGGTAGTCAATATCTCCGCATTGTCATGGACCATGGATCATTTCCTGGTCAAGGTTGGGCTGAAGGCCACTATTCCCCCCGTCGGGGTTGGAGGACCTATTAAAATGGTCCGCCCTCGAAGGTTGATGAAACCCACTAGGTTCCCAGAGGCCTTAGAGGGTTTGATGGCTGGTAATGCCTGCGATTCTGTTGAAGCTCTGGTCAATACTTGGAACAATGTTCTTACCAGAGCTATAGACACTATTGCTCCCAAGCGCCCTTTTTCAACCCACTTCAAATTGCAGTTCATGGTATACTAAAGATCTCAAATTAATGAAGGGGTTGGACAACGGCTAGCGCGCTTCTGGCAGAAATATGGACTGATACCTGATAAGGGTTTTTCTTAAATCCTATGTAGTAGCAATAGATGCAGCTAAGAAGTCCTTCAACTCTGCATGTACTGCATTTGCAAAGTCTCGTCCTGCAGAGCTATTCAGGATGGTAAGGGACTTGGCTCAAATGTCCCCCACCCTCAAGTCTTTGTGAGAACCTACAAAAGTCTGCTCTGATGCTTTTAATAATAACTTTGCAGACAAAATCTCTCAGATAAGAATCAATTTGGACTCTGGCTTTACAACAGAGGCGACAGGAGAAGTATCCGGACCCTCCGCTTATACAGTTCTTCTGGATGCGCCGGGGGTTCAGGAGCCTCCCCTTCCTTCCCTCATTTCTTCCTTTGAGGAAACCACAATGGAGCCCAAGGTGCAGAGCTGGAAAGTCAGGAAAGGAAGGATCTAGTTTGGAAATATAGCTGTCCCTGTGTATCCTGTATATTTGTGTGTGTGTGTGTGTTTGCCTCTGCTGTTCCTATGGCTGGGAATGGAGCTGAGGACGGAGGACTGAAGAAAGGGTCAGTTTTGGGCAAATTCAGAACTTCTGTGCAACAAAGAGTCCAATGTGTTGAAATAGCAAAGAACTTTATTGAGAACACACAGAAATTCAGTGTTTAAGACAGAACTGCCCACTCCAATACAAACAATACATTAAAACACCAAAACCTAAAACATTACCCTCTTCTAAACCCCACCTCCAATTCCCACAGTCTATGCTCTGCAGGTATCAAGGACCCTTTGCCATTCCCACAAACTAACCCTTTCTGTTAATACTGGCCTCCAACCTTCTTAGGCCAAAATCCCACAAATTGCAAAAGCTATCATTCTCATAACTAATAAAGCCAGCTGTAACAAATCCCAACCCCCCATCTACTTAACCTATACCATGACCCACAATCCCCAGCCAAACATACAACCCAAAGTAATTTTCTATACGATTAGCAATGAAAACCTAATCTTAACAAAGTATAACTTTAAAACATAAACAGACATATGGACAGACAAACCTTACAAACAAAATCACATGGGCCTTTTCTTAGCAACACTGGATTGAAAATATATTTTTTGCATTCCTTACTGACAAAAATAATGTTAGTTCACTACTGAGATTTTTGTGGCTTCTCTCCTGTGTGGACTCTCTGATGTGTCACTTGGACTGACTTCTGAGAAAAACATTTCCCACAATGCTGGCATTTGTATGGCTTCGCTCCTGTGTGGACTCTCTGATGTGTCACCAGGACTGACTTCTGAGAAAAACATTTCCCACAAGGCTGGCATTTGTATGGCTTCGCTCCTGTGTGGACTCTCTGATGTCTCACTAAGACTGACTTCAAATAAAAACATTTCCCACAATGCTGGCATTTGTATGGCTTCTCTCCTGTGTGGACTCTCTGATGTGTCACTAGGTGTGACTTCCGAGAAAAACATTTCCCACAATGCTGGCATTTGTATGGCTTTTCTCCTGTGTGGACTCTTTGATGTGTCACTAGGTGTGACTTCAAACAAAAACATTTCCCACAATGCTGGCATCTGTATGGCTTCTCTCCTGTGTGGACTCTCTGATGTATGACAAGGATTGACTTGTAAGCAAAATGTTTCCCACAATGCTGGCATTTATGTGACTTCTTTCCTCTGTGGACTCTCTCATGACTCAAGTGTTCTTCTGTAAAGAAAGACAAGCACAGATGAGACTGAAAATCAGAGTTAAGAGAGGAGGGTATTACCCCATGGTTTAGCCCTCATTCATCCCTCCTTATTAGAGATAAAATTAAGAAAGTTTCTGTGAGTAACTGAAGCATGACCCTGCTGTTTATGGCACTAAATCCATGGAACGATTGTATATTTACTTATAAGAGTTAACAAAGAAGAGATTGGAGGGGGTCTACCTTAAGGGAATCACTAGAAGGAGATATTCAGACAAAGGACTGTTGAAAAAATATTCCATTAAACATGTGCAAAAATACTTTGATTGACAGGTGGCATCATATCCTGTGAGACTGCCATCGAGTCCTAAGTCACAGCCCAAGGCATGATGGAAGCTAAATGCAGAGGTCCCTTCATGCTGTTTGGCACCAGGAGATGACTCACAACCAATACAGTATGCAGCTCTCATGCGGATTGGTGTGGATAGGATAGGAGTTGTATGTACAAGGGATGTTGAAGATGATGGAATTCAGAGAGGAGAGCTTGCAAATATTTGTATTATTTTGCAACTCAAGATAGAGAACCTCAAAGGATTTAGATGAAATCAACTGTGTTTGTGACTTATTTTTAAGTGTGAAAAGTGGTCAGTGCATTGCCAATATCTATATATCTGGCTATTTACTTCCGTACTCTGCTATGTTATTGCTGAGCTGCATCTCAAAGTGTCACCCTCAGATTGTAGTGTACACTGGATTTTGAACACAATCGAAATTCGGAGCCAAGAAGGACTCGAGATGCTATGTGCTAATGATTTTTGTCTGAGATATTTGCACCAAGGACCCATTGCATTCAATTTGGTTTCAGACCATCCCCCCCCCCCCTCGCCAGAAACATTCTAAAGTGATTTAAACCTTTTTGAACACTCGGTTACATGGATTTGTAACTGGTTGACTGGCTGAACCCAATGATGGCTCCTTTTCATCCTGGAGAGAAGTGATCAGTGGGGTCCCACAGGGTTCTGTCCTGGGCCCAGTGCTATTCAAAATTTTTATCAATGACCTGGATGACAGAATTGAGGGTATACTTATCAAATTTGCAGATGACACCAAATAAGGAGGAGTAGCTAATACCTCTGAGGAATGGATCAAACTTCAGTATGACCTGAATAGACAAAGCTGGGCCAAAGCTAAAAAAATGAATTTCAACATAGGGAAATGTAAGGTACTGTACTCAGGCCGGAAAAATAAATGCACAGATATAGGATGCGTGACTCCTGGCTGAATGAAACTACATGTGAAAGGGATCTAGGAGTCCAAGTAGACCACAAGTTGAACATGAGTCAACAGTGTGATGCGGCAGGTACAAAGGCCAATACAGTTTTTGGCTGCATCAATAGAAGTATAGTGTCTAGAACAAGGGAAGTAATAGTGCCACTCTATTCTGCTTTGGTCAGAGCCCACCTGGAATACTGTGTCCAGTTCTAGACACCACAATTCAAAAAGGACAGAACAATGGAAGCAAGGCACAGGAAAAGAGGTTCAGCCAAAACATTAGGAAGAACTTCCTAACAGTAAGAGCTATTCAACAGTGGAATATACTCCCTCAGAGCACATTAGCGTCTCATTCTGGTTATTACTATTATTCCTTGTTTGAAGGGTTTTAAAGGTCTTTGAAGGACTTTAAACAAAGGCTGGGTTGCCATCTACTGGGTATTCTTTCAATGTGTTTCCTGCATGGTAAGGGCTTGAACCAGATGGTCCTTGTGGTCTATTCCAACTCTATGATTCTATGATTCTAAAGTGGAATCATAGTGCCATGATAATGTAGTATGAAAGGGACCTCAGTCTTCATAGGAAACGCAATGAATTCAGCTTCCTTACCCACAGAGGCCACATTCTCGTAATTCTCCATCATCACATCCTTGTACATAAGTCTCTGCTTCTTCGTCAACAGTTTCCATTCGTCCTCAGTGAAATATACTGCCACATCCGCAAAAGTTACCTGCAACAGAAAATAGCCCTCATCCAGAGAGTGACTAAGCAAAAGGGAAGGAAAGCACATGGTGCATCCAAATATTATTTGATCACTTTAGAATTCAGTCCAGGAAATAAACTTTAAATTCTGTCAGCAAGAAAAAAGCTACTGCCTTTCAGATCCAGTTTGTCTAGAATCTTTTCAATATACAATATAATACACAATATAATTTAGGGCATGCCTGGGATATTGAAGATGGATTAGGATACTGACTATCCCAACACTTACAGTACATTTAACCACCAAAGAATTATGGTGCATTTAGACATTTCTTGCCACATTTCTGGGGCAAACGTCATTTTTAATAATGCTTCTGGGGAGCACTCTGGGCTTGAGGGCCACTGGGCCCACTCCATATTTAGATCCAGAGATGTTCTTCCATAGCCCCAAACATTTCATAGATGGGAAAAGCAAGACACATGTGGACAAGCAACCCACAAGGCAGTAAAGATGGCCAAAGTTGTTTCTGAGGAAGAACACACAAGCTAGGAAGGGCACAGCAGTTTGCTTTTGCTTCAGCCTCCTGGGAAGGGCCATATCCTGTCTCCTTCTTTCCTCTCCTCTCCCCACTTTTGAGATGATGGGGTGCAGACTCCATTGCACTCAGGAACTGAAGTGAGCTGAGAAGGGGGAAGTGGGAGGAGGAGAGAGCAACCATGACATTTTTAAAAGCCCCTGAAAAAATGGTTTGATAGAGGATTAACCAGGACTGTCTCTGCCAAACTCCGACAGTATTTTATTTGCTTCCTTTCAAAAATTGGCCCAGCAGTGACACAGATGAAGCTATTAGGATAGTGACTCACCAAAGAGCTGTTGTACTTCGGCAGCCTCTTTCTCTTCGAGCACAACTCCTTCCGCTTGGCCTCTGTGTCAGCCATCAGGTGGGCAGGGGGTCCTTGTGGCCCTGCACTTGGTCAATTCCAGAAAGAGAGGCCCAAAGCCGTGTCCAAGGAGGCCGAGATGAAGTTCCTGAGAGAAGGGAGCAGGATTAGGATTGGCTTGGCAAGAAACACTGCAGCACCCAAAGACACAAAGAACATCATCCTGCTGGTGAGATACGCAGGTGACATATGCCTCCTTTGGGCCGATTTAGAGGTGGGCATCCCCTTCCTCCCTCTGCATCAAATAAAGCCCCCTGGACCTAGCATAGATTCACTGCAGCTCCCCTACACAAGAGATACTCCATTCCTTCTTGGAGTGGTGGGGGATCAGGGGATGGGGAATTGGAGAGGGCCATGGTTATGTCCCCGTAGCTAGATGTGAAATGGTTGCATCATTTGTTGAAACCTCCTGACCTCCCTAGTGACCCTCAGAGGAAGATGCCTTCATTTTGCTTCTCACTACATAAACACAGCTGCATGCTTCTTCAATACCTCACACCCAACACTCTCACTAGGCATGGAATGGCCATGTGGGATTGCTTCCACAATTCTATGGTAGGACCTGTGTCAGTGAATGGCCAGTTTTAGCCTGATCCCACTTGTAGCAACACTGGAGAATAGAGGCCCAATGTTTGTGAAGAATAATAATAAGGCTTGTATTAAAACTATCCTCCCCATTTCTGATCCCTTTTAAAACCCATGTTCCCCAGAAGGAGCAGAGCTGTGTAATAAGAAAACTCTCTCAGAAAAGACACACAAAAGACACACAAAGAGACACACTTCCTTCCTTTTGGCCCAAAGAGCCTGGCCTCCTTCTGACTCTGGAGCCTCAGGAGAGGAAAAGAGGCCTCTGTTCAACTGAGGCTCAGAGAAGGTCCCGGAACATTATTCCCCACAGTCACAAGCAGCACAAAATGTCCACCAGAACACAAAATGGCTGCCACAGCACAAAATGGCCACCAGAACACAAAATGGCTGCCAGAACACAAAATTGCCACTAGAACACAAAATGGCAGCTGAAACACAAAATGGCTGCTTCCGCCTAAGCACTTGGCAGTTAACATTTGAGGCCTTCAGGGGAGAGAGAGAGACTGAGGGGAAGAGTGGAAGGAGGTCCTGGAGGGAGGGGGCCTTGGGAGATATAGGGCCTTCCTGAGATATTCAGTGTTCGCTTCCTAACAAAGGGGTTTCTGGCCTCATAAAGGATTTAGGGCAAACTGGATCTGAACGGCAGTAGTAGCCTTTTCTCTTGCCAATGGGACTTAAAGTGTATTTCCTGGACAGGATCTCCCAGCATCCACATGGCCAGAAAGAAAAGGGGGCCCTGCCCTGCAGTAAGGCCCCTCCAATCCCTCTGAACTGAGGACTACAACTCCCATGTCTTCTTTCTTTCTTTCTTTCTTTCTTTCTTTCTTTCTTTCTTTCTTTCTACCTAGCTGCCTTGTGTTAGTGGTGTTACTGCTCTTGTTGTCGTTGTGTGCCTCCAAGTTGTTTCTAACTTATGGCAACCCTAAGAAAAGCCTGTTGCAGGGTTTTCTTGGCAAGATTTGTTCAGAAGTGGTTTTGCAAGTGCCTCCCTCTGAGGCTGAGAGAGTGTGACCTGCCTAAGGTCACTCAGTGGGTTTCCATGGCCAAAAGGGCATTCTAACCCTGGGCTCCAGGGTCACAGTCCAATGCTCCAGCCACTAAACCACACTGTCTCTTTTTTGAGGCTTTGTTGTTTTTTGTGGAGTAGCCCGAATTCATTGCCGACTTCTGGGGAGCCTCTCCTGGGGTTTTCTTGGCAAGAGTTGTTCAGAGGAGATTTGACATTGCCTTCCCTGAGGCTGAGAGAGTGTGGCTTCTTGCCCAAGGGACCCAGCTGGTTTCATGGAGGAGTGGGGCACTAGACTGGCCTCCAGAGTTGAAACCCAACACTCAAACCATTGCACCACAATGGCTCCCATTCCCATGTACAACTTGTGAAATAATTGCAGACTTATTTCTGTTCTTCATGTGTGTCTTCAAGTCATTTCTAACTTATGGTGACCCTAAGGCAACCTTATCATGGGCTTTCCTTGGTATGTTTCTTCAGAGAGGGGTCTCCAATGCCATTGAGGCTGAGAGAGTGTGACTTGCCAAGGGTCACCTGAGTCCAAAACACACTGCAGCAATAATCCAATCTGAGATTGCTTTAACTGCCCTAGGTCAGTGCTAAGGAATTCTGGGAAATGTAGTTTTGTGAGACATTGATCCTTCTCTGTCAGAGGGCTCTGGTGTCACAATAAGTCCCTCCCTCCCAACACTTTCGCATTTACCCCCAATACCAGCACAAAGCTGGCAGATGGAAAGAGGTTTTAAAACAGCATTTAAATCTGCCATATTTGCTTTTAAAAGACTAAATGTCCCAAATGCTATTATCAGTTTTGAAGCTATTATTACTTTTCCATAAAGATCAAAGCGGTTTACACTGAGTGGTAAAGGGCACCCTTTTGCTTTTACATCTCCAACAGTTTCCGTCCGATATTCTATGGACTTTTTTTCATTTTCCAGGGAGTAAGGTTCCATCTATTCAAGTTATATGTATTTTAATACAACAAAGATTTAAAAAAGAAACCTTCTGGGTGACCTTGAGGAAGTCGCACTCTCTCAGCCTCAAGGGAAGGCAATGGCAAAGCTCCTCTGAACAAATCTTGCCAAGAACAATCCAGGATAGCGTCGCCATAAGTCAGAAACCACTTCAAGACACACAACAAAAACAACGGTTGTTTTAATGGTCAGAACCTGCCTTGTGTCCCAAATCGGGGGAAGCAGAATATGAATGAAAAAGGCAAGACTAAGAAGGGGTCCCAAATCCTGAGAGCAGCCCCCAAGCAGCCCTCTCCTGCCTTCCCCCAAATACACCTGAGAGTTTCCTGGGACAGCAACCAGGGCCTCCCCAGAAGATCCCAAAACCAGGACAGGTTTCATGCAGGAAAGCAGAGGAAGATTGGCTGCAAAATACGTATCTGGCACATTTTTTGAAGGAAGAAGAACTAGAGTATCTCAGAAAACAGCCTGCTCCCTTGCGGCTGAGGAAGGCCTCTTGTCTTGAAACATCCTCCATCAATTCCCAAAGACAGGGATAATAACACTTACAGTGGTACCCCGGGATACGAATTCACCGCGTTACGAAATTTCCGGGATACGAAAAAGTTACATTGGAAAAAACTGTTCCGGGTTACGAAAGATTTTTCGGGTTACGAAATTAATTTCGGTGCGAAATTCAAATCGGAAGCCGCGGCTAGCGGCTTTCCAGCGCCTTTTCGGGTTGCGAAATGTATCGGGTTACGAACGGCGCCGCGGAATGAATTAAATTCGTAACCCGAGGTAGCACTGTATTTAGTTTCATATCATCTATTTTAGCATGTCACCTAGAGCAGATATATTGGAGGGAGTTTGTGTCTTGTAATTGTTCCTTTTATTGTTTTGTTGTATCCCATTCTTAATTATATGTACAGTGCAACCTCACCTTACACGGGGGATCCTCTGGAGTGAGATGGGCTTTTCCAACTGACTCACTCTGATGATCTCCGGTGGTCCAAGCAGCCAAACTGCGGCCCTGTAATAATAATAATAATAATAATAATAATAATAATAATAATATTTTTATACCCCTCACTTCAGCCAAAAGGCTATCAGAGTGGATTACAAATTGTTAATTAGACATTTAGACATTATGGCTCTTAGCTCAGCAGACCCTTAAATTCCTTAAATCACGCTGCCTCCACCCAGTGAATTATAAAAGGGTTTCCCTTAACCTACACTGGGACCAGTTAAGGAACCTTATTTGTACTTCTTTACTGATCTTCCCAAGCATCAACCGATCCAAAACACGTGTAAAAGGAGCGTTGAGTAGTAGATACTCCAAGGAGGTATTCATTATAAATAACAAAATATAACTGAAATATAAGTCCTACAAGATATTAAGAGTCTTGGAGGTACAATATTTGTAAGTATATAATATTCAATTCATGCAAGCTTTTAAAACAAATAAATAAACCTAAGTATCCAATTCTGAGACTAACTTCCAAGATCCGCTCTTTAACTCTCTCTCTCTCGATCTCCAACCGACACAATTCCCCCAACTGTCTCTTGGTCTCTCAGGCCTTATATCTCCTTCTCATGGAAGCTTCCAGAAGAACCTTCATCTTGCTCTCTGATTGGTCAAGAGAGCCTTCCGTAGCAGTGATGTCACTCTGCATTTGCATAAACCTCCCTTTTCTGTCTGAAGAAGACCTCCATTGACTGGAGCCCAGTCATTACACTTTCCCAAGGCAAGGCTTGCACCTATTTCCGATGTTGTTCTTGGGGTCTGCCTTCCAGTTGTTTCCAGGTCTTATGGTGACCTTATGGGAGTCTCTGAAGGGTTTTCTTGGCAGGTGTCTTCAGAGTGGGTTTCCCATGGCCATCCTCTGAGGCTGAGAGAGTGTGACTTGCCCAAGGCTTCAGTTCTTTTGGAAGCCTTTTTGCTTTATCTTCTAGAAGGCAGCTGAAGTGTTGCTTCTTGCTCTGAAGAAGGAGAGGAACCTTCTGACATCCAAAAGGTTAACATTCTCTGGAGCTATGTCTGATAATATGTATGTATGTATGTATTATGTATACACAGAACAATTACAATACACAAATCAGCTTCAATTTATCTACTCTGAATAACATACTGATGTAATGCAGAATAACATCTAAACAATGATAATGTAAAAACTAATTTCAGTTTATTACTATGAATAACCTACTAATGTAGGTAATAGAGAATGACTTCTACAAAAAATAATATAAACAAGGGCAATTGTGAGTACAGGTACACAAAGGCTTCAGTACAATGATAATACAGTGGAACCTCGCCATACGCTGTCTTGACATACACGGACTTGAGCGTACGCGCTCAAGCCGCGGGGCACGCGCGGGGCAGAAGGGGTGGCGCGTCCCATTCAATTGAATGGGCGTGCACGCCCGTTACGCCCTGTGCGCCGCCGTGCCGCTGTGCATGAGCCCCATTGTTTCCAATGGGGCTTAAGCATAGGCAAAATTCGCCATACGCAGAGAGATCCGGAACTATAAAGAAAATTACATCAAAATGTTATACAGGTGGTATCTGACCCCCCAAAATCCACCAGATATACAAAACTGGAAATGCTAAGTACCCCGGGATACGAAAGCACCGCCTTACGAAATTCCCGGGTTACGAAAAAAAATAATTTAAAAAAACTGTTCCGCGTTACGAAAGTTTTTTCGGGTTACGAAAAAACTTTTGGTGCTTTTCGGCGCTATTTCGCACCAAAAAGCGGCTTTCGCTATTAGCGCCTATGGCAATTCGGCTTGCGAAAGTCTTCCGGGTTACGAAAAGGGCAGCGGAACGAATTAATTTCGTAACCCGGGGGACCACTGTATAAATAAAATTTATTATTATTATTATTATTATTATTAGTGGTGGGGTTGTGAGGAAATTCAGAAATTTTTGGGAAATGATTCATGAATCCATTCAACAGAAACTCGAAATTAAATTCCCAATGAACCCAAAGTTGTATCTTTTGAATATAACTTCAGTTCTAAATTCAAAAGGAGAAAACAAAATTTGGAGAATTTTACTTTATTTTGTGACGGCATCTAGAACAGAAATAGCTAAATGATGGAAATCTGATAAGAAACCAACTTGGGGAAACTGGATGCTGAAAGTAAATGGGTCCAGGGAATTGGATAGACTTTCATGTATAGCCCAAAATCATGATAAAGGCAAAAGAAAGGAGGAGTGGAAGAACGTTTTGATAAAGTGGGGAAAAGAATGGGAATTAAACTTGTCGCTAGTGGAGGACTAATCAAAGTCCTCTCTTTTTACTGCTCTCAGTGGATTTGGGAGAATGAAATTTAAGGATCTTTAAGAATATTATGTTATTCATGTTATAAATTGAATATAAGCATATTCTGTTTCTTTTTGCTTTCTTATATAAATCCCAGGTCAACAGAGGATGATTGAATGAATCGCTGTGTATATTAAAAACAACAGAGAGAGATCCATGCAATGAAATTGATGTGAACATCTGTATAAACATATATTTCTTCAGTTCTTGTTAACCTTACAAAACAGTAAGAGAAGTATACAAATTTTCTATGTAAAATCGAATGAAAAAATGTGCAGTTTCTTTCTTTTTTAACTTAAATTGTAAAGGAATAATTCACAGCTAGACTTCATATTTCGGAGGGAGGTTTCAAGGCGAAGGACATTCAAATGGGCTCAGATTCAGAAGACGGAAAAGGAAGACTTAAGAGGGTCCCAAATGACCAGTCAAGACTCAGATTTGCTTTTACAAGCAATTATTATTTGATTTATGTATTGGTCGTGTTTTATGTATTTGGAAACTTAAATAAAGATGAATTAAAAATACATATAACTTATAACAAACAAATGAACGACATTTAAATTACCAAACATACATATGAATGCCATATATACATATAATTCTAAATGCAAAATACATTGGAATAAACTTCCAAACCTAAAGCGATAGCTAGCTCCTTCCTTTAAATAATCCTCTTTTATCTCTGGCTAATTAGTGTTTACATCTTTTCTTGTTCTTATCTGCCCTCAAGTCGATTTAGACTCATGGGGACCCTATGGATGAGAGTCCATAATTCTCTATTTGTCTTCATACTTAACCTATACCAGTTTTATTTTGAACTGTAATTATTCCCTCCCCTTTTCAATGTAAATCCTTTGTACATATTCCCCCAGATATTACCATTTCTTTCCAGAATACATAGTAATCTTCATTACAAATTTGACGTTTATATAATCTTTATTATTTTCTGAGTCATAAAAATAGGGGGGGAAAACGACACAAATCCAGTATCCATAACATCACTGTCACAAATCTTTCCGTTTCCTTGGACCCACTTTCTGCTTTCTGTCTTCTTGGCCTTTCAAAGAGCTCACTTTCATAATATTATAACCGAACCCTGCTTTTAAACACAAATTTCATGCACAACTCTAAAACGTATGAACACAATATATCCCAATTGCTTATTGATAATATCAGTTTCCATTTATGTTCTTATCTATTGTCAAAATACCGTATGCATAACTTCGCAGTATTCGATTCCTTCTTTATCATGCTTTACTTTAAGCAGGAGACTCAGACTTTCTTCTACTGACCCATAATTAATCAAGAAATAAAAATACACATTTAAACCAATTTTGGAAGAACAGACTTTGTAGGTTCAATTCCAGTTAATTCAGACCTCAAAGAGCTTCAGATTTCAGTTCCATTCTTTTCCCATTCCTCTTCTCTTTTTCCATATCGTAATTCTGAGCCCTACAAAATAGTTTGTCCCGTTCCCTGTAATCATTAATTCTCTGCATCCAATTTTCCCGTCTTGGAGTCTCATCTGACTTCCATAACTTTGCTATTTCAATTCTAGCTGCTGTTACAAGATATAATATAATCCTCCAATATTGTATTTCGTCCGGTGGGCTTAAAATCGAAGTTATATTGAGTAATTTAGGGCTCATTGGGAATTTTATTCCCAATATCTTCTGTATTGAGTCAGGTACTTTCTTTCAAAATGTCTGAATTTCCCTGCAATGCCACCATATATGATAGATGTTTCCCTTTTCACAATCACACCCCCAACAATTCATTCCCCTGTGCTAATTTATGTTTTTTTTTAGCTTCCATGGGGTGTAATATCACCTGTTCATTATTTTCATGTGATTCTCTTTTAGATCCTGTGCTACTGTAAATTTATTTGTTCTATTCCAGGCGTTTTGCCATTCTTCCATTTCAATTTTGCATCCCATATCCTGCGCCCATTTCCCCATATACTCTTTTACAGTCTCCTGTTCCATATTCATCCTCAACAGTAGTTTGTGTCATTTGGATATCTTTTTCTTATCAGGTCGCCAGAACAAATCATCCAATCCGTTTAGTCTAGCTTCGATCCCTATTGTTTTGTTGTCTACCAGAAATCTTTGTTTTAGCTGGTAGGAATTAAACCACTGTATATTATGTCCATTCTTGTTAATATCTTCCCTAGATCTTATCGACCAATTCCCTGATTGATCCTTCTTAAGCCAATGTTTGTAAGTGAGCCAATTACTGATGCTTATCCATCTACCGAAGAGTGCCTTCTGGGCCGAAGTCCGAAGTGGTAACTTAAAATAAAATGTCTTTTTAATCTTGTTCCAAGTGAGTAGTAAAGATTTCCTCATTGGATGATTATTGAAATCTTTATTCATCCCCAACTTCTCATGAGATAAGAAGGCGTGCCAACCAAATCTTAACTGCACATTCTCTAGATCAAGCATTTCTTTGTCCTCTAGTTTAATCCAGTTTTGGATCCAAATTAGATTACATGCCCAATAATATAATCTGAAGTCTGGGAGCGAATAGCCCCTCTCTCTGAAGCATCTTTGAGCACCTCCCATTTAATCCGAGGTTTGTGTCCTTTCCATATGGATTTTTTTAGCTCGGCTTCCCAACCTTTAAATATCTTATCCTTAATCTCTGTTGGCAAATTTTGTAGCAGAAACATAATCTTCTGTAGAAGTGCCATTTTGATTACGGCAATTCTGCCTAGTAGTGAAAGATTTAACCAGCTCCATCTCCTTAAATTTTCTCTTATGTCTTTCCATACCCCTAAATAATTATTGTCTTTAGAAATCCAAATTCCTAAGCGCCTCAGTTTCTTTCCTACTTTGAAGCCCGGTTTCCTCTTTCATTCCTCTACCTCTTCTCCAGTCATATTTCTAGTTATCAACACTGTCTTGTCTTTATTGATTTTCAGTCCTGTGAATTTGCCGAATTTGTTTAGTTCCTGTAGCAGCGGTTCTCTGCCCCGATTTGGGTCCTCCAAAACTGTTACCATGTCATCCGCAAACGCTCTTATCTTGGTTTCCTTTCCTGTTAATCCCTTTTATATTTGGATTACATTTAATAGAGGAAATCAAAATTTCCATCACTTCTAAGAATAAGAGCAGTGATATCGGGCATCCTTGCCTTGTGCCCTTATTTATCATACATCCTTGGGATCTTTCTCCGTTGATAATTAAGCTCTTTGCCGATTATATATTTGCCTTATTGTCTCCCATGTCCATACTTTTTACTACTTCTATCAAAAAATCCCATCTCACGCCGTCGAAGGCTTTCTCCGTGTCAATAGCAATGATGGCACATTTTTCTCATTATTGACCTGGTAAAATTCAAGACAATTTATAATCGTTCTGATATTGTTCCTAATCTTTTTGCCCGGTAAAAACCCCTTTTGCTCCTTCCCAATTGTCGAATTCAAAATTCCCTTCAGTCTGCTGGCAAATATTTGTGTGAATCTCTTATAATCAGTGTTCAGCAAACTTTTTGGTCTATAATTAGTCATTAACAAGCTGTCCTTTCCTTCTTTAGGAATTAAAGTGATACTCGCTAGCTCCCATGAGTCTGGAATCCCCTCTGCATTAATAGAATTAAACCATTTATATAGTGGATCCACTAGTTCCCCTTGAAATGTTTTATAATATCTAGCTGTAGATCCATCCACTCCAGGGGATTTCCCCTCTTTATCATCTTCTTATCTTCCCTCCGTCTATGGGGCCTGCAAAGGGAGGGAGCTTCCTTTCCTGGGGAGGGCATGGTCTAGATCGTCCCTGTCTATGGGGCTTCAAAAGAAGGCTCCAGGGCAGAGGAGAATGTGGCCCAATAGAGGGACCCTAACATTTCCCCAAATGAGCACATTCTCCGTCTCTCTGTCCAGAGGCAGAGCCCTCTTTCCCAAAATGGCTACTGAAGGATTCCTATCCAAATCCCCCCTGTCTTTCAGCAGCCCCCTTTATGCCATCTCTTCCCTTGGCACTTTCCTTCTTTCCTTCCTTTAACCTCCATCCCTTCAAGGAAGGGGACTTTCAGGCAAAGAACTAACATGTCCTTTCTGCATGTTCCCAGAGGAGGATCACTGAGCTTTGCGGGGTTGTTGTGAAGGGTAAGGAAAGGGTGTGTGTGTGTGGGGGGGGGGGGGGCTAATTCAGATCCTGTGGGCCTCTTAGCCTAGTTGCCAGGGGAGTATCCCTCTCCCCAGTGTGAGACTCTGGAAATACTCTGGCCAAAGATCCACAACAAACTTCAGATGAAACAGAAAATTTATTGATAGAACTGGAACAAAGTATTCTTGCCACGTCTTTGCCAAAACTGAAGACTCAGAATGAAATCAGAACCTTAAGATTCCCTCCAACCCCTCCCATTGAGTTGTTTCCCAGCACCTTTCCCTTTGATGTAGAAACCCTTTCTTTGATCTGTAAAGTAAGGAGGGGGGTTTTGACCATTTGGTTCCTGGCTTTTCCTATGGCGCAGAGATCTAAGGCTGTATACCAGATTGGCCTCAGATTCCCAATAGCCCCTCATAATTTACCTGCTGCCATGTCCTACGTGACCATCCGGCTCGTTCCCCATGGAACCCTTCCCCACTCGTTCCAACGTTGCTGCCCGTTTGGTTATCTATCTATCTATCTATCTATCTATCTATCTATCTATCTATCTATCTATCTATCTATCAATCTATCTATCTATCTATCTATTCATCGGTCTATTCTTCTATCCATCTATCTGTCTGTCTGTTTGTCTGCTTGTCTGACTGTCTGTCGGTTTATCTATTCATCTCTCTATTTATCCCTCTATCTATCTATCTATCTATCTATCTATCTATCTATCTATCTATTTGTCTATCAATCTATCTATCCCTCTATCTATCTATCTCGTCATTTATCTATCCATGTCACTCTCTATCTGGCCATCTATCTATCTGGCCAAACACCACGAGTGCCTAACGACTATCCATCTATCTATCCATCTATTTACCATCTATCTATCCATCTATCTATCTGGCAGAAGACACCCTGAATACTTAACTGAAGGTGGATTCTGACAGTCTGCCTCCCCAAGCCCTATCGCCCTCCTTTTGGCTTGTCAGGATAAGCCAGATGGAACTCTTTAACCAACTTATCAGCATTTACATCTTTTACGTTCACCCATTCAGCCATGTCTACAGGGAAATGTTTCCACTGCACCAAATATTCTAATTGCCCCCGCATCATCCTAGAGTCCAACACTTTTACAATCTCAAAATGCTCTTCTCCTCCAATCAGCAGAGGCAGTGGTTCCATTTTCTCCTCGTCTTCGTTACTCCTCCCAATCGCTGGTTTCAACAAACTGAAATGGAAAACATTGTGTAAATGTTTATACATTTTTGGAAGGTCTAACTCGGCCGTCACCTCTGTGATTAGCCGTTTGACCTTAAAAGGTCCCACAAACTTAGGTCCCAATTTTTTGCAAGGCAGCCGACACTTCAAGTTTTTTGTCGATAGAAAAACTTTGTCCCCCACTTTGATATCCCAACTTGGTTTCCGGTGTTGATCCGCGAACCTTTTGTAGTCTAGCTTAGCTTGCTTTAGAGCATCTTCAACCTTCCCCCAATTGTCTCTTAATAGTTGGCTCCAATTCCCCACTGACACTGGATCCTCCGGGGCTGGAGTTAGTTGAGGGATGACTCTTGGCTCGTAGCCGTATACAGCCTGAAATGGTGACACTCCTGTACTGGCGTGTACCCCCATGTTAAACGCTACCTCCGCGTGAGGCAACAGGTCCATCCAGTTGTCTTGCAGGTGGTTTACATAACATCTAAGGTATCTTTCCACACACTGATTAGTGCGTTCCACCTGACCATCTGTAGCTGGGTGAAAAGCCGTGCTCAGCGCTAATTGCACCCCTAATTTGTCCTGTAAGCACCTCCAAAATTGAGAAATAAAGGTTCCTCCTCTATCGGAGACTATCTTATCTGGTAAACAATGTAACCGGTACACATTTTCTATGAACAAGTCTGCCAACCGTGGCGCGCTGGGTACCCCCTTACACCCCACGTAATGCACTTGCTTGGAAAACAAGTCTGCGATCACCCAAATGGTGTCCTTGCCCTTGCTGTCAGGCAAGTCTGTAATAAAGTCCATGCCTATGTGTTGCCAGGGCCGAGTGGGGGTTTCCAATGGCCTTAACAACCCACTAGGTTTTCCTGTGTTAGGCTTAGCTCTGGCGCAAACCACGCAGCTTTGAACATAGTTCTCCACCTCTTTCCGCACCCCTGGCCACCAATATTTGCTTCGCAGAGTGTGCCAAGTTTTCACAAATCCCCAATGTCCCGCCGCCTTGACATCATGGCACGCTGCCATTACCTTAGCCCTTAAGTCCTCGGGCACATATATCTTATTGTCCTTGCCCCACAATCCATGCTCCGTCTGCTGTAATTCACTTTTCAAATTATTGATTTCTAGATCCCCTTCGTAAGCTTGGAGGATCTCTCGTAATAGGGGGTCTAAGTCTGCGACTGCCCGCTCTTGTTCCCTTTTTGTCTGGCTTCGTGTGGTCACCCCTAGCCCCAGCTGTTGTGCTGTGAACAGGGCCTGTTTCTCCAACTCCTCCTTCTCCCCAGGCCCGTGCATCCGTGAAAGCCCATCAGCCAGCCCATTCTCCCTCCCTGGGATGAATTTTATGGTAAAATTGAATTTAAAGAAATCTTTAGCCCATCGGCGCTGTTTTGGGCTTAGCTGCCTCAGAGTCTGCAATGCCTCTAAGTTCCGGTGATCCGTCCATACTTCGAAGGGGTGGGGAGCCCCCTCCAAGAATTGCCTCCAAGTGTCTAAAGCCCACTTAATAGCAAATGATTCTTTTTCCCAGCATGGCCAAAGGGCTTGCGTCGAATCAAACTTCTTGGAGGAATAGGCACAAGGTCTGAGCTGGCCCCCCTCATCCCGCTGCAATAATACTGCCCCCACTGCTGCATCCGAGGCATCCACCTGCACTACGAAGGGCTGCTCGGGGTCGGGGTGCTTAAGTATTGGCTCTGAGCTAAACAACTGCTTCAGAGCTGCAAACGCCTTAGTGCATTCTGGAGTCCAGTTAATCTTGTTAGATGGCTTGGGTTTCTCTATCCCTGGGGGGCTCTGCCCTCGCTGCTTTCTCCCTTCCCCCTTAGAGGTTTTTAACAGATTAGTAATAGGTAACGCCACTTGAGCAAAATCAGGGATGAATTGTCTATAAAAGTTTGCAAATCCCAGGAACCTCTGCACCTGCTTGCGCGTCTTGGGTTCAGGCCAATTCAGAACGTCTTGGACCTTGTGGGGGTCCATGTGCAGTCCCTGAGTAGACACCCTGTACCCCAGAAAGTCAAGTGTGTCTGTGTGGAAGTGGCATTTGGACAGTTTCACATACAGTTTGTGGTCCAGCAACCTCTTCAGCACTTTTCTGACTAGTTGTACATGGCTATTCAGGTCCTGAGAATAGATCAAAATGTCATCTAGATACACTAACACTCCTTCAAATAGCAGATCATGCAATACTTCGTGTACAAACTTCATGAAGCACGAAGGACCTCCCGAAAGGCCAAACGGAAGAACCAAATATTCAAACGCCCCCAAAGGACAATGGAATGCGGTTTTGTATTCATCTCCTTCCTTGATTCTTACTCGGAAGTAAGCATCCCGCAAATCCAACTTAGTGAAAATCTTCCCTGTGGATAGCCAACTCAGCATATCCTTCATCAGGGGAAGTGGGTATTTACTGCAGGTGCTTATGGCATTCAGGTTTTTATAGTCCGTTACCAGTCTCAAAGTCCCATCCTTCTTTTCCCTGAAAAATACTGGAGCCCCGAAAGGCGAGCTGGAAGGGCGAATAAACCCCCTGGCCAGGTTTTTCTCAATAAATTCCTTGAGCGTGCTCATTTCCCGGGGTGTCATGGGATACATTTTTGGTTTGGGTGGGGCAACCCCTGGGTTCAGTTCTATTGCGCAGTCTGTGTCCCTGTGGGGGGGCAGCACATCACATTCCTTTTCTTCAAAAACATCCCCCAAATCTCGATATACCTCTGGGAACCCTAACAGAGGTTGAACCCCTGTCCCTGCGCTCATGGCACAGGGGCCCCTCATTTTTACTGTCAAAGCTTGACTATTCTCGGCTGACGGGTGTCCATTCAGCCTCAGATGCTGCTTGCATCCTGGGTCGTTAAAAGTCAACAGCTTGTTCCTCCAGTTAATAGCAGGATTGTGCTGCGCCAGCCAATCTATGCCTAGCACCAAGTCCCAGCCCTGAGTTGCTCCAATTACGAACTGTATGGGTTCCTGGTGTCCAGCAATTTTCAACGTTAAAAGTTCTGTTTGTGTCCTACTGGGCACCCCCCCCCCCCCCATCATGGAGCCATCCATCTGCATGAACGGGATCTCCTCAGGTAGAGGCTCTTGGTTAATTCCCCATTCCTGCACTGTTCTAGGGCTCATTAGGCACCTGGTGCAGCCCGAGTCCAAGGCTGCCAGCAAAGTTCCCATAGTTCCTTTGCGCTTGTGCCCAAGTTTCACTTCCAAAAAATAAATGGGCACTCCCCCACTCACCACGTTTGGGATGTTCCCGTCCTGGTCTGTATCCTTCTGGTGCGCCTCAAAACGTGGATCTCCAGTTCCTGGGTGGGTGATTTGCCCCGCAGTCTCCCTTCTTGCTCCTCCTCCGGAGCTCGGCGGCGCCTTGCCGGTGGCCTTGTCACCGGCCCTTTCTGGACACTTGGCGATGAGATGTCCCTTCATGCCACAAGCCAAGCAGAGCCCCAGCCTCATCCTGCGCTGTTTCTCAGACTCCCTCATCGATTTTGGGTGCTGTTGGGCGCCTCCTCCGGAGGACTTTACCATAGCCTTGCCCTGTTGGAGAGCCGCCCGCTGTTTGGCCAGTCGCACTCGCTCCTTGGTGGTCTCGGCTTCTCCGGCCCACCGCATCCATTCCTGCAGCCCCGCCGGGTTCCCTCTCATCAGCACCCACTCTAGTATTTCGGAGTTGAGTCCGTCCTGAAACTGACGAACCAGCATGGGCTCTGGGAAATCTGGGATCTGGGCGGCCACGCTTCTAAACTCTAACACATACTCCCCCACGGATCGCTTGCCTTGTTGCAGCGTCATGAATTTAGTTTTAGCGCGGTCTACTCGGAAGGGATCTTCAAATCGTGCTCGAAGCGCTGTCATGAAGGCCCCCAAGTTCTGCAGCTCCGGAGCCCTGCAGTCGTAGAGCTGCACCAGCCACTGGGCCGCCTGGCCCTCCAACCTTCCAGCCACGCAGCGCACCTTTTCTCCTTCATCCGGGAAGTAATCTCCTCTGGTCCTCATGTGTCCCGCCACCTGAGCCAGGAAGAAAGGGAGCTGTTCCGGGTCCCCGTTAAATTTGGCTTCCAGCTTACTAGCCAGGAGCTCCCTCAGCGCCTCCGTTTCTCCTCTCCCCCTCCTGGGGCCCGCGTTTAGACCGCCGTGCCGTGAGTGGGGTCGCGAGGTAGTCTCTGCCTCCTCGTCGCTCTCCTCCTCCGAGCCCTCGCCGAGCGCATCCGTCGCCGGCTTGGGGGTGGAGTGATTCTCCCGCTGCTCTGACTCTCTGGTAGTCAGTTGAGACATCAGGGATTTCAGTTCCCTCAAATCCTCCTTAAGGCCCGCCACCTCATCTGCCAGGTTTTCCTCCCTTGGCGCCCTCAGCATGGCCTCTCCCACAGCTTGGTCCCAAGCTGTTACTCTGCCGGCTCTGCGGCGTTTCTTCTCGTCCTCCGGGAGTGGGAACCACAGCTCCTCCAGTAGTCCGCCTCCCTCACCCATTTGCTTGGGTCTGGCTCCCCGCTGCTCAGCGCCCTTGAGAGATTTCTCCCACTCCGAGATCCCTCCTGAAGCGGCTGGCACCTTTCCGGGTGGCGGAGATTCCCTGGTCGTCATTTTGTGTGCAGTTTTGGCAAACTGTGAGACTCTGGAAATACTCTGGCCAAAGATCCACAACAAACTTCAGATGAAACAGAAAATTTATTGATAGAACTGGAACAAAGTATTCTTGCCACGTCTTTGCCAAAACTGAAGACTCAGAATGAAATCAGAACCTTAAGATTCCCTCCAACCCCTCCCATTGAGTTGTTTCCCAGCACCTTTCCCTTTGATGTAGAAACCCTTTCTTTGATCTGTAAAGTAAGGAGGGGTTTTTTGACCATTTGGTTCCTGGCTTTTCCTATGGCGCAGAGATCTAAGGCTGTATACCAGATTGGCCTCAGATTCCCAATAGCCCCTCATAATTTACCTGCTGCCATGTCCTACGTGACCATCCGGCTCGTTCCCCATGGAACCCTTCCCCACTCGTTCCAACGTTGCTGCCCGTTTGGTTATCTATCTATCTATCTATCTATCTATCTATCTATCTATTCATCGGTCTATTCTTCTATCCATCTATCTGTCTGTCTGTTTGTCTGCTTGTCTGACTGTCTGTCGGTTTATCTATTCATCTCTCTATTTATCCCTCTATCTATCTATCTATCTATCTATCTATCTATCTATCTATCTATCTATCTATCTATCTATCTATCTATTTGTCTATCAATCTATCTATCCCTCTATCTATCTATCTCGTCATTTATCTATCCATGTCACTCTCTATCTGGCCATCTATCTATCTGGCCAAACACCACGAGTGCCTAACGACTATCCATCTATCTATCCATCTATTTACCATCTATCTATCCATCTATCTATCTGGCAGAAGACACCCTGAATACTTAACTGAAGGTGGATTCTGACACCCAGAAGGGGCTTTGAGCTACCTCTGTCTGCCTGCTCTTGGCTTTGGCCTAAATCTGGGCTCTTCTCTCCCCCACAGACAGAGTCCCCTTCCCCAGGGAAAACCCCTTCCTCCCAGAAAGCTATTGTTTCCAATGCTATTGAAGCCTATGCTATCTGATGCTTTTTATTTGTCACAAGTCTTTTGACTGGGAGCCTCCCCTCTTCCCAGACATGAAGAGGGTGCCCCCATTGGAAGACCAAAGAGGGGGGCTTGCGAGCCCTTATCTCCCCCCAAATGAGGAGGAAAGGAGGGAGGGTCTCTAGTCTGCCCCACTTTCCAGGAGGGAGGGCTCCTCAAAGCCCTTTTACATCTAAAGGACCCTGCCCCCTCCCCCCATGACCATGCCTCTCCTCAAGTGCCCCCTGCCCCCTTTTTCTCATACATTTCTCTCCCCCACTTCCATCTCTTCCTCCCTCAGAACAGACTGTGAGGGCAGCAATGGCTTCAGGGCCTGAGACTGAGCATGTGCACATGCCCCAAAGGCCCCTCCTGAGCATGCGCAGGGATGGCCAGGGCCTTGCTGCTGCTCCTTCTGAGGCTTATTCCGTAGGCAGCCTATGCAGAAATTGAAGGAGCGCACCCTTCCTTCCTTCCTTTATCTCTTTCTTCCTTCTTTCCTTTGAGGAGACTTGGAGGATGCCAAAATGGAGCCCAAGGAGGAGCTGGACTCAGGAGGGAAAGGGAAAGAAGGAAGGCTCTGCTTGGTACATATAGCTCTATCTGTCTGTTTGGTATGTATTTGCCTCTTTTCTTCTTATGGCTGGGAATGGAGCTGAGGACTGATGAGAGAATAAAATGTATTTTGTGCAAATTCAGAACTTCTGTGCATCAAAGAGTTCAACACACTGAAACAACAAATAACTTTATTGAGAACACATAATCAGAAATTCAGTGTTTAAACCAGAACTGCCCTCCCCAAGGCAAAGAATACATTGAAACCCCAACACCTAAACCTCCACCTTCTACCAAACCTAGCCCCCACCTCCACAGTCACACAGCCTATGCCCCAAAGGGAACAAGGCCAACTTTGCCATTCCCAGAAACTAGACCCCTTTCTGTTAATACCTGCCCCCACCTTTCTTCAGACAACATCTCACACTTTCCAAAAGCTATCATTCCCAAAACTATTCTAGCCAGTCATAAAAAAATCCCAGCACCCCCATCTAGCTGACCTATACCATGACCCATAATCCCCAGCTAAGTTTATAACCTGAAGCAATTATCTATACTAATAGCAATTAAACTTAACAAACTATAACTTTAAAACAGAAACAGACATATAGAAAGACAAACGTAACACACAAAATCACAAGGGCCTTTTCTTTTCACCATTGGATTGAAAATATACTTTTTGTATTCCTTATGGACAAAAACAATGTTAGTTTACTGCTGAGATTTGAGTGGCTTCTCTCCTGTGTGGACTCTCTGATGTCTCACTATATTTGACTCCAAAGAAAAACATTTCCCACAATGTTGGCATTTGTATGGCTTCTCTCCTGTGTGGATTCTCTGATGTCTCACTAAGTCTTCCTTCAAAGAAAAACATTTCCCACAATGCTGGCATTTGTATGGCTTCTCTCCTGTGTGGTTTCTCTGATGTATCACTAGGTGTGACTTCTGAGAAAAACAGGACTCCTGTTTGTTTTTGCCAGCGGCTCCAAGGCAGCTCTGGAGGACCAGATTTGGGACACCTGGGAGGAAGGCGGAGTGAGGGGCGTGTCGGGGCAGCGGTACGCTGAAAACCAGCTTGCTGGACTCCTCCTTCGCCACGCCTCCCTTCCCTACCTGACTTTGTGCCAGGGGCTGCGCTGCTGCCGGGCGGCTCTCTCTGGGGTGTCAGAGGTGCGCATCTGCGCACCGTCCCAGAGAGGCCGTCCATGGACTGTTTGGAGGACTCCGCAGCTCCGCAACTGCGCAGCTGCGCATTTCTAGCTGCGCAAGGGCGGGGAGAGGCTGTGCCTATGTCAGCCTGAGAGCAGAGGATGTTGGAAGTGACTAACCTCTGCTCCTTTAACTGTTGGGGAAGGGGAGGGGGAGGATATGGACACGGGGAATGCTCTGGCTGGGGAGGAGAAGGGTAACATCTGCTCGAGCAGAGCTCCCATTGAGGTAGTGTGGGGCAAGGGGAGGTATGGCGGTGGGAGAAGGGACTTACGTTACAGAGGAAGGCGAGATCGATGCGTCATATCTATCTCTCCTTCCTGTCCCCCTCCCAACCGAAGGGACCTGAGGGTCACTCCAACCGTACCACAAACCCTGTGGCTGCTCCTGTGCAATGCCAGGTCGATTAACAACAAGACCCACATAATTCATGACCTACTGGATGACAGTAAGTGCGACCTGGCTTGGGCCTGAGGGAGATGCTGTGTGGGCACAGGCCCTCCCTGCCGGGTTCTCGGTGAAGGACCAGCCCAGGTTAGGTGGGCGGGGGTGTGTGTCGCCTTGATACATAAGAACACCTTGTCTCTCACCAGGAACCACATCCGACAGACTTCCTTTATTGAGTGTATTCACCTGACCCTAAAGGCTAGGGACAGTCTAGGGATTCTGTTGGTGTATCGGCCACCCCGTGCGCTAACGGACTCCCTTAACGAGCTGACACAGCTGGTCGCGGAGCTGATGCTGGAGACACCCAGGCTACTCGTCCTGGGTGACTTCAACATCCCCTTCGCGGCCAACTATGTTCCATCCGGTGCGGCTCGGGAATTCATGGATACCATGGCGGCCATGGGCCTGTCCCAGCTGATTTCGGGTCCAATGCATTTTGCGGGTAATACACTCGATCTGGTCTTTTGTACGGATGTGGAAAATCCGTGGGTGGAAATAACTAATATTTCCCCCCTGCCATGGACGGATCATTTCCTCGTGGAGGCAAAAATCAAGGCCTCCACCCAGATCCCCCCCGGGGGGTGGTAGACCTACTAGGATGGTCCACCCTCGAAGGCTGATGGAACCCAAAAGGTTCCAGGAAGCCCTAGAGGGACACATGGTTGGAAGTGACGGCGACTCTGTTGATGCCCTGACTGGTATCTGGAATACCGGTCTCTCTAGGGCTATACACAGCATCGCTCCCAAGCGCCCTCTCAGACCTGCTTCCAAACGTAAGCCTTGGTATACGGAAGATCTCCGGGCGAGGAAGCGGGACCTGCGACGGCTAGAGCACTGCTGGCGGAAACACCTACGCTTAGCCGACAAGGCTCTCCTAGACCGCCGGTTGGAGGACTACGGAGAGGCGATACGAGCAGCTAAGAACTCGTTCTATGGTACTCATGTCGCGTCCGCGAAGTCGCGTCCAGCAGAGTTGTTCAGGGTGGTCAGGGAGCTAACTCAGCTCCCTCCCACACTGAACCAGATCCTTGAACCTTCTAAGGCCTGCTGTGACCAATTTAACAACTTCTTCGCGGATAAAACCTCTCGGATAAGCGAAGGTCTTAACGCCGGCATTAAAGCAGAACCTAGGGCAGAGGCATCCAGAGCCTCCGTGGACTCCATTAAACTGGATCAGTTTGAGTTGGTAAGTACCGATGATGTGGACAAGATCCTTGGAAGCGTTCGGAAGACAACCTGCTCCCTCGATCCCTGTCCCTCATGGCTAGCGGCTCAGGGGGGACCGGCTGTAACTTCATTGTTACACCGGATTATAAATACATCTTTGAGGGACAGGCAATTTCCATCCAGCTTAAAATTGGCCACTGTAAAACCGCTGTTAAAAAAGCCCTCCCTCGACCCCCTGATGCATAATAATTATCGGCCAGTATCGCTACTGCCATTTTTGGGGAAGGTGATTGAGAAGGCGGTTGCAATCCAGCTTCAATCGATCTTGGATGAAACGGATTATCTAGACCCATTTCAAACTGGCTTTCGGGCGGGTTACAGGGTTGAGACGGCCATGGTTGCCTTGGTCGATGATCTCCGTCTGGGCATCGACAGGGGAAGCGTGTCCCTGTTGGTGCTTTTGGACATCTCAGCGGCTTTCAATACCATAGACCATGGTATCCTTCTGGAGCGCCTGGCAGAGGTGGGAATCGGGGGCACTGCGCTCCAGTGGTGCCGATCCTACCTCTCTGGGAGGTTCCAGATGGTGCAGCTGGGAGATGTGTGCTCCGATAAGAGGGCCCTTACATCTGGGGTCCCTCAAGGAGCCATTCTGTCTCCCATGCTTTTTAACATTTACATGAAACCGCTGGGAGAGATCATCCGGAGACATGGGGCGCGGGGTTATCAGTACGCTGATGATACCCAAATAGTCTTCTCTATGTCTCCGACTGATGCAGTGACCGAGGATGGCGTCTCTCCTCTTGTGGCCTGCTTGGAGTCGGTAATGGGCTGGATGAGGGAAAACCGACTCAGTCTGAATCCAGAGAAAACGGAGGTACTTGTGATAGGTTCCCCTGGTCCAGGAATGGCGGTGGTTCCACCTGTCCTGAACGGGATCACGCTTCCTGTGAAGGACTCCGTGCGCAGTCTGGGGGTGCTTCTTGATTCGTCGCTTCACCTTACATCTCAGGTGGACGCGACGGTCAAGAGCACCTGTTATCAGCTTCGGCTTATTCGCCAGCTGCGCCCATACCTGGCCCAGAGAGACCTTGAGACGGTGGTACATGCTCTGGTAACCTCTCGATTGGATTTCTGCAATGCGCTCTACATGGGGCAACCCTTGTACCACACCCGGAAGCTACAGATGGTACAGAATATGGCAGCCAGACTGGTCACTGGTACTTCCAGGGCCAGTCATATTACACCTATACTTAAAGATCTGCATTGGCTGCCCATTCACTTCCGGGCACAGTACAAGGTGTTGGTAATAACCTATAAAGCCCTACATGGCTTGGGCCCAGGATACCTGGAGGACCGCCTCTCTCCATACAATCCGCCCCGCACCCTCAGAACATCTGGGCAGCAACTACTGAGGGTTCCAGGGGCTAAACTAGCCTTCACAACGAGGAGGTCATATTCCATCGTCGCCCCAGCCCTCTGGAATATGCTGCCCATAGAGTTCCGCTCGGCCACCTCCCTGGCCCAGTTTAGGAGGGAGTTAAAAACCTTCCTATTTTGATTGGCATTCCCTGAATCAAGCTCCTGTTAGTCTTCCCCCCCTTCGACAGCAGTGGCAGCTGGCTGTGGGGGTTTTAGTATTGATTTTAATATGGTTGTGTAGAGTTTTTGTATTTTAGCATGAGTTGTATTGTATTATTTGATGTTGTTGATGTGTTGTTCACCGCCCTGATCGTTGGAAGGGCGGTATACAAATAAAATTTTTATTATTATTATTTATATTCAGTCTGATGCTCTTTGCCTGAAGCACTGAGACTGTCCCATTGTGACTTCGAAATCCTTCACCATTTCAGTCGCCCTCCTTTCGATGTCCTCCGGTTACTCAACATCCTTTTTGAATTGTGGTGCCGAGGACTGGACACAATATTCCAGGTGGAGCCTGACCAGAGCAGAATAGAGTAGCACTATTACTTCCTTTGATCTAGACACTATATTTTTATTGATGCAGCCTAAAATCGCATAGGCCTTTTTCTGCCACATCGTACTGTTGACTCATGTTCAACTTGTGGTCTACTTGGACTCTTAGATCCCTTTTACATGTAGTTTCATCCATCCAGGTGTCCCCCATCCTATATCTGTGCATTTCATTTTTCCACCCTTAATGCAGTACCTTACATTTCTCCATATTGAATTTTATTTTGTTGACTCTGGCCCAGCTTTCTAGTCTATTCAGGTCCTTTTGAATTTTGATCCTGTCCTCTGGGGATTAGCTACTACTCCTAATTTGATGCCATCTGCAAATTTGGTAAGTATGGCCCCATTTCTGTCATCCAAGTCATTGATAAAGATGTTGAAAAGCACTGGACCCCGGACAGAATCTCACTGGACACCCCTCTGGTCACTTCTCTCCAGGATGAAAAAGGAGCCATTGCTGAGCAACCTTTGGGTTCGGCCGGTCAACCAATTACAAATCCATGTAACAGTTACCTTATCTAGCTTATTTCATGGTTTTTTTTTAATATACTGTCCTTCCCTTTACCTGGACCTTCCTCCACTCCCATTGGCTGCCTATCCCCCCCCTCGGTTGCCCTGAAAGCAAAAGGACCTCTAGAAGGAAATAGGGGGGATTGCAGTGCTGCATCATGGGAAATTTGCATTCCACACCAGACCAATTCAGAGTGGAATCAGAGTGAGCTTGGAAGCGATTTCTGTGAATTGGCTTGTTACCGATTTCGCCAAAATGAGGAGTCACTTTGGAATCACTGCAGAAGCCCCACGGAAGGAGCCCCCATAGAAAGGAATCGCATGTGATAACACTCACATCGCGTAAATTTGCATTGTTGGCCCTGCAGTGGCTTCAGATCTGAGCTGCAAAGAGCTGCAAACACCTCTGTGTGATAAACACAGTCTTTGAGATTTCACAAGGCTCTGTGGTTTTAGGAACAAGAAACTAAATATCTTAATTGTTGTTGATAATAATAATAATAATAATAATAATAATAATAATAATATGCCATTCTCCCTCATAAAGGGACACAACTGAAATTACAAGTTTAAGACAATAAACTCTCTTTCCCTGGAGTTTGCACCCATTGCTCCGTGTCTGGTCTCCTCCGCTGGGAGGAGGGAGAGCGTGGAATTCTGGGAAAGGCTGGTGGTTGGCTTGGAGCCTGAATAGGATTCTAGAAGGCTGGTGGCTTTGACCGTTGGCTGCATAGGAAGAAGAAGGGCTCCTTCTGGGTTTCTTGGCAGGAAAGGGAAGGTGGGGGCCTCGAGATGGCAATGGGGGATCCCCAAATTTGGTTCCTCTGTGAGAAGGATGGCTGAGGGGGAAGAGCCCCCATTTTGGAGCCAAGGATGGGGGTCTGGAGGGTCTTCTGTAGGGAGGCAGCTTTGGGGGCTGGAAGCAAGGAAGCCTCCCTCCTCCTCCCCTCTTCTCCGGCTGCCAGGCCTCCTCTCCTCTCTTTGGAGTCTCTGTGGGGCCATGAGATTTTGGAGAGGGATCCAAGAGAATCAAAGGAAGGCTGGGACCAAACAACCTCAGAATATGATCAAGATTGCAAGGTTCTTTCTGAGGAAGGAGAGGCAAACTAGGAGAGGCTGCAGCTGTTTGCTTTTGCCTGAGCCTCTGGGAAGGGCCCCTCTTCTCCTTTCTCCTTGGCTGTCTTCATGGAGGGCAGACTCCTTTTGCCCTTTGGACTCAGTTTGCAGCAATGGCAGTGAGCTCAAGAGAAGGGGAGAGATGGCAGGAGGAGAAGGAAACTGTGGCATTTGAAGAGCAGCTGAAAAGGTGGGAGGGCAGAGGATGAACCAGGGGAGGGTCCCTGCCAAACTGGGAGAGTTGGAGGGCATTCAGCAGGAGCTGGGCCTGGAAATGGAGGAGGAGAAGGGGGCTTATAAAATGACCTCCATGGATGAGGAAGCTGGGCCAAGTACAAAGTACATACAATGGCCCAGTGAAACGATGTCCATGATATAGGAGCCAGTGTGGCCTAGTGGTTTGAGCATAGTGGAACTACGACTCTGGAGATCAGGTTTTAAATCCCAGCTCCAACATAGAAACTCTCTGGGTGACTGGGCAAGTCACATTCTCTCAGCCTTAGGAGAAGGCAATGAGAAACATTTAAATACAGTGGTACCTCGGGATACGAAATACCCAGGTTACGAAATTTTCGGGATACGAAAAAATCCCATAGGGAATTATTGTTCCGGGTTACGAATGTTTTTTCGGGTTACGAAAAAACTTTTGGTGCTTTTTTCGGCTTTTTCGCACGGAATCGCGGCTTTTCCCCATTAGCGCCTATGGGTTTTTCGGCTTACGAAGCCTTTCGGGTTACGAAAGCGGCCGCGGAACGAATTACTTTCGTAACCCGAGGCACCACTGTACTGCCACTGCTGTAGTTGTTGTTAATGGGTTGTTGTTATTGGGTTGTTGTTATTGCTGTCTATCTATACATTATGATTTTATGTAGATTACTGGAAGAAAAAAATTAAAAAATAGACCCATCAAAATCAGACACATCACCACCTTAGAAGCCTTTAAAAAGGCTGTTAAGACCAATCTCTTTCGGCAGGCCTTTCCAGATTAGGGGTTTTCACTGTCACCGACACAGTTATTGATACCGATACCCCGGCTACCCTGCATAGATAGAAGGTCTCCCCTCAGCCTCTCCACCCAATCTAGTCTTCACATGCGGTTTAAAGAATAAAGGAGGTAGGAAGGAGAAAGATGTAGATGGTAATAATAAGAACAAAAATAAGAACAAGTGTGATGTATATTTGAATTGTTGTTTATTCTAAAAATAAAAAGAATTTGAACATTATTTACACTTTCACCTTAACTTCTGCTGAGGTTTGGTTTCAGGACCCCACTTAGTAACCAAAATCCATGGATGTTCAAGTCCTATTACAAACAATGGGGTTGTAATATGATGTGCCTTACATAAAATGGCAAAATCAAGGTTGGCTTTTTGGGGATATATTGAGATGCAGAATCTGTGGATCCTGAGAGCTGACTGTGAAAGGTTAAAAAGCAGTTGAAATCATCCTATTAAGAGAAATGCAACCCATGTAATTGGACTCATGGAGAAGTGGTCAGATGGAACCAAGGAGAATGTGTTTCTTTGGTTGGTTTCCCTGGAAACAATTGGGAATCTTGGCCAAGGAGGGAGTTGAGTCAGTTGAGGCTGAGAGAAGGAGGAGAGACCTCAGGACAAGAGCATTTCTCTGGGTTAGTTTGCCTGTTTCCTATTTTATGTTAGTGTTTTGAGTACTGTCTTTCTTACAGTGGAACCTACTCCTGCTTTCTGAAGGCATCACAAGTTGGACTGGTTGATCTCACCTGAAAGCATCCTTCTTCTTCATTCACTCCTATTGTACGTTCTTTGAACTGTATGATTGTGTTATTTATTACATTTCATCCCACCTTTCTCCCATGGGTGGGTCTCAAGGTGGCTTAGGATACAAAATATAGAATGAACAAAGGCATTTTTTAAAAAGAACACATGCTACTAAAATAAGGATATTGCCATTCCTTTGGTTGGAAGTTCGTTCTCCAAGATCTGCAAGGGATAATCTACAAATGTTAACTGGGAGGGAAAGAGGACATTGGAGGACAATGGCTTAGAGTCATATCACATAGACAGTAGTGAATGGAGACTTCCATGTTAGTGGGTTGGTGAATCTGCTCTGTCTTTTAGTCTGAGCTCTCTCTGGTGCTGACTCTATTTTGGAAATGGGCTCCAGCCCCATGGATGAAAACCTGGAGGAAATCCAATGCCCCAATAATATGGAAGACCCAGTCTGGCAAAGTTTACATGAACTGTGTGAAATGTGGTTTTTGTATTGCTGTTGTCTGTCCTGAATTTCCCAGCTCCACTAAATGACCCCAAGATCAAGCAAGAAGAGAGAAGGAGAAAACTGTGTCTCCTTCCACTTTCTCACCCCCATTTAGAAATATATGAACCTCTTCCATGGCCATGCTTAGACACAGATTTGCTCCTTAAAAAACACAAGGCTTGTAATCTTTCACAGAAGACATATTATTTGGGAGGCAGATCAAGAAAAATCCTACCAGGAAGGTGCCCTCAATTTCTTTTCTAGGCATATAGGCTGGTGGGCTTTTCATCCACAGTCAAACGGTGGAGGTGGCCTATGACAAACCTCCTTTGAACACAGACAAATGAAGAACTGCCTTCAGCTTGACCACTAGCGAACCTGTTAAAGGTTTACATGATGAAGAGGGTTCTGCCTGATATATCCTATGATGCTTCTTCTGAGTTTCACTTAATTTGCTCAGATAAAATCATATTTATTTGTTAGACTGTTCTTATACCTTTAAAAAAATATTCTTCTCCAGACAAAGGACTTGGAAAGAAGAAAGATCCCTCCCCAAAATTGTCTGGCCTTAAGATGAATGACAAAGGCATCATGCGAAATGAAGAAGAGACGGCGATCCTGAACCAGACAATTCTTTCTGACCCAGAGGAAGGGAGCCAAGTGAGTCTGGGACACTTTTATGCAAGAGGTTCTTGGCCTTAGGAGAAAAGCCGCAATATGGAAAAGGGGCACCACCTCATCTTTCTACTCTTTGTTCATTCAAATGGACAGGTTTTCTCTGACCTACGGAGTCAAAGCAGCTCATTTGGATGTTGAATGCGGATTGGAGGATGACTCACATTTGCCGCTCGGATCATACTGGCATGGCTACAGGAACATGGATCTCATAGAATCAGATGACGACCTGGAACTAACTGACAAGGTAGAGAAGAAGCTCATGCACTTTCCATGGTGTTTTAGAGTTGGGCAGCATGTTCGCATCTGGCTGTCTTTCAAAGAGAGTGGGAGGCGTTACAAACCGCAGCTTTGCGGCAGTCTGTTGGCGCTGCTCTTTGCTCTGCAAGAGAGTTGCAGCATACAAACCGCGCGACTCCCTCGCGGAGCAAAAAAGAAGCTCCAAAATGGAGCTTCTTCCTGCAGCGCCGTTATGACACCGTGAGGCACCCATGGTGCACCCGCGACGTCATAACCGCCACGACCCGTCTGGATGCTATGCGTCCAAGACGTAAACATGGCGGCAGCAATGTGGAATGGCTGCCACCATTTGTCATGGACTGAGTCCGTGATAGGGAAAGGGGCATCTAGAAGAGACGCCCCTTTTTTAAAATGGGACATTCTGAGGACGTCCGAAATGGCGGTCTATAACCCACGGCAGTTATTCCTCCCCACTGAGAATTTATTCTTAAAGTAACTGAGGTCCGGGCAGGAGACCATTAAATCCACCCCAAACTTTTTACTGTACTCTCTTCCCCCAAATAAATTCAATGCCTTGGACAGTCAAGATTAAAACCAAAATGGATTCACTGTCCCACTAAGATGAAAACCACTAACGGGGTTGGATATAATGGGACACAGACCGTTGTCTTTAGTGAGAGCCATGCAATGAATTTTATGAAGCAAGTCAGGTCAGATCTAGGAGTCCAAGTCAAATTGAATATGAGTTGGCAATGCAATGCGGCAGCTAAAAAGGGAATGCGATTTTAGACTGCATCAATAGAAGTACAGTTAGAAGTTAAGAGGTGATATGATAGCCCTGTTTAAATACCTGAATGGATGCCATATTGAGGAAGGAGGAAGCTTGTTTTCTGCTGCTCCAGAGACTAGAACCCAGAGCAATGGATGTAAGCTCCAGGAAAAGATATTCCTGCTCAACATTAGGAAGAACTTTCTGACAGTAACGGCTGTTCGACAGTGGAACAAACTCCTTCCTTGGAGTATAGTGGAGTCTCCTTCCTTGGAAGTGTTCAAACAGAGGCTGGATGGCCATCTGTCAGGGATGCTTTGATTGAGATTTCCTCCATGGCAGAATGGGCTTGTACTGGATGGCCCTTGGGGTCTCTTCCAACTCTATGATTCTATGAATCCCTTTAAATCTTCCATCATTTTGATATAGTCCATCACTTTGTCCCATTCTTCTACCAGTCTTGTTATACAATGTATTCCAGTATTCTTTCACTTTTACAGAGGACCAGCAGAGATGGAAAAATGTGCCCTTTTCATTTCCGCACATCCAGCACCCATCAGAACAAGTCTTAGATATTTTATGGATTTTTTCAGGTTTCAAATACTATATAAAAATACTTTGTAGTAGCTTTCACTCAGGGCTTTGGAAGCTGTCTACTTTATCCTCCTTTTCCAGGTTAACTCCCATTCTTCCATCTCAATATTGTGTCCAAGATTTCTTGGCCATTGAACCATGTTTTCTTTAACCACTTCAGATTCCATCTCATGTTTTAACAGGATTTTATACAATCTCACAAGTGAACCTTTCCCGATAGCAAGCACATTTCCTAGTATTTCTGTACTAATGATTTCTATTCCATATGTTTTCATATCCAACAAAAATCTCTCTCTTATTTGCCTGAAAATAAGCCAATTACATTGTTTACCTTCTTCTCTTATTTCTTCTAACTTTTAAATTTAATCACATTGCCATGTTTATTTATCAAATCATTCCTGCTGCTGCTGTTTATTCCACTGTTGGCTTTTGAGGGAAGAGAAGGAGTTCGCCAGGGGTTCAGCAGCCCCCCCTTCCTTCCTTCCTTTGAAGAGATTTTGAAGAGGCCGCAATGAAGCAAAGGAATGGCAGGCAATAAAGGTTCTGCTTTGGAAATAGTCCCTCTGTGTATACTGTAGGTATATAGATATATAGAGATATATATAGATGTATGTGTGTTTGCCTTTGCTGTTCTTATGGCTGGGAATGGAGCTGATGACTGAGGACAGAAGAAAGGGTCAGTTTTGTGCAAATTCACAACTTCTTTGCATCAAAGAGTCCAGTGTGTTGAAGTAGCAAATAACGTTATTGAAAACACGTAGTCAGAAATTCGGTTTTCAAGCCAGAACTCCCTCCCCAAACCAAAGAATATATTGAAACCTCAAAACCTAAAACACCACCTTCTATCAAACCTATCCCCCACCTACAATTCCCACCATCTATCCCCCACTATTAACCAGCCCCACTTTGCCATCCTTCTCACACGCACAATCTCTCCCTGCCCCAGACATTCAAAGAAGCTTGCTCCCTTTGTGTTACTACCGGTCCCTAACTTCCTTCAGCCAACATCCCACAAATTCTGAATGCTATCATTGCTATTCTAGCTAGCTGCGACAAATCCCAGACCCCCATCTAACTAACGTAAACCACGACCCACAATCCCCAGCCAAATTTATAACCCAAAGCAATTATCTTTACTAGTAGCAAGTAAAAACTAAACTTAACAAAACATAACTTTAAAACAGAAGCGGACATATGGAGAGAAACACCGTACATATAAAATCATAAGGGCCATATATGTTCGTTCACTGCTTGGATTTGTGTGGCTTCTCTCCTGTGTGGCCTCTCAGATGATTGAATAGGCTTGACCTCCAAGAAAAGCATTTTCCACACTGCTGGCATTTGTATGACTTCTCTCCTGTGTGGATTCTCTGGTGTGTCAGTAGGTTTGACTGCTGAGAAAAACAGTTGCCACAATGCTGGCATTTGTAAGGCTTCTCTCCTGTGTGGATTCTCTAGTGTATCACTAGGTATGACTGCTGCGAAAAACAGTTCCCACAATACTGGCATTTGTATGGCTTCTCTTCTGTGTGGACTTTCTGATGTTTCAATAGGTTTGACTTGTATGCAAAATGTTTCCCACAATTCTGGCAGTTGTATGGCTTCTCTGATATGTGGACTCTTGCATGACTGACAAGTTCTTCTGTAAAGAAGTATAAGGACAGATAAAACTGAATATCAGTGTTAAGAGAGGAAAGTGTTAGCTCAAGATTTAGCCCTACGTTCTTGTCTCCTTATTTGATATTACATTAATAAAGTTGGGGTGGGTGATCTAAGCATGACCCTGTTGCAGATGCCTCAAATCCATGAAACGATTATATCCTTACTCACAGGAGCTGGCAAAGAAGAGATTGTGGGGGAACTACCTTGAGGTAATCAGTAGAAGCAAATAGTCCTACAGACTGTTGAAAAAAGATTCCTTTAAACATGTGTAAAAATATGTTGATTGAAAAGTGGCCTCATATCCTGTGAGACGGCCAGAGAGTGCTGAGTCTGAGCACATGGCATGATGCAAGCTAACTGCAGAGGACACTTCATGTTGTGTGGCACCAGGAGATGAATCACAGCCAATACAGTATACACCTCACATGTGGATTGCTGTGGATAGGATTGGATTGGAGTTGTGTATATAAGAGATGGTGAGCATTACGGAAGTCAGAGAGGAGAGCTTGCAAATATTTTTATTTTGCAACTCAAGATAGAGACCCTTCAAAGATTTGTATGAAATCAACTGTGTCTGTGACTTATTTTTAAGTGTGAAAAGTGGCCAGTCCATTGCCAGTACCTGTATCTGGAAATTTATTTCCATACTCTGCTATGTTATTGTTGAGCTGCATCAGGGAGCATTGTGCTCACAAGTGCTGTACACTGGCTAGTGAATCAGACTGGAATTGAGAGCCAACAAGGACCTGAGGACCGGTGTGCTAATCCCTTATGTCTGAGGTATTTGCACCAAGCACCCATTGCATTCCATTTGATTTTGGACCATATTTTCCCCACCCAGGAAACTTTCTAAAACGATTTAAACCTTATAGAAAACTCGGGTTCTGCCCACTAGCAACAATTTCAGTATAAATATACCAACTGGCTGTTCTTCAGTGTCAGTCTAGTTGCAGACAGACATTCTGTTGGTTTACATTGCTAAACCCCTAACTACACTCGCCAGCTCCACTTGCCATGGGAGTTACTGACTTCTCTCCCCATTCTGGACCCTCAGTAATGGTTATGTATTACCATTAGAAAAGCCTAACATCTATTCCCACCTTTGTTACCTAGTTCTTCCATGTGCATGCATGTACAGTGTGTGATACATGGGCACTCTTTATGCAGATTTCAGCATACACTAAAAGCCACACTAGGAAAAGGGGCCCCATAAGGATTAATCACGCCACTACACGGAGCTCCATTCATTTCAGTAGGCCTCAAGAATACACAGAATTCCCCTAAGGCCGGGGGGGGGGGGGGGGTCCAGAACGGGATGACTCCCAAGGTTACTGTTGACCCAATCTCTCCTTTGAACGAAGTATGAAATTCCCCTAAAAGCATAGCACTTAGGACTGTCCTCCCCAGACTCCATCATTTTGGGTAACAAAGAGCCTCTGGAATCAACCATGGAGCTAAGCAAGCTCAGGTTGGAAAAGAAACATTAGAGAAAAAGGATTTTTTCTGTCGCCCTTTCCTCTATTCATAGACATTGCTCATAATTTCTAAATGGAACCCGTTAATATGTTTGAAAGTATGCACCTGAGCTGGTTCTCACCAGTTCAGTTCTTAAAATCTGTCAGGTTGGTAGTTGCCTCCCAATCCCCAAGGCCCCTCTCCTGGCCCTTCCCAGAGGTCCCTTCCTCTCCGCACAGAGCTAGGCAATCCTGGCTTTGCTCCTGCCTTCCCCTTCTGGCTCCCATCTGCCAGATCCCCTTCCCTTTCTCCCTCCGCTCTCCAACCTTCCCTCTTGCCCATCTGCACCACTTCAGCATCTCATTTTCAGCATCTCTTCCCTGCCTTTTTATTTTTTTCACTTTCTCTCCGTCTTTCTATCACAGACACATACCCACAGAGTGTGATGCATAAAAGGGACACTTTTAGGCCATTTGTTGAGAAAGGCAGGATAATCAATATACAAATAATTCATTGGGAAAGGCAGAGCAAGGGGGCTGGGACCTGGACTCCAATTTTGGTGAGGGTCAAGCACCAGGGAGCAGCCTTAAAACATTTATAAGACAGGCATGGACTACTGATGGGGTTTGGAGGAGATCTCAGGTGCAACCCCACATTGTATTGCTGGGGGGGGGGGGATGAAATAATATTGTGCCCCTCAACATCCCATGCTACTGTTGGGTCCTCTCTGAGCCATTGCAGGCCAAGGGAGGTCTTTCCCCCAAGAAGACTCTCCAGAGCCTTAAAAGGATGGAAGAGGGGCCAAAAAAGGTAGGAAACTTGCTCAGGGATGTAATGAGTAACTTTTGTGTGTGAAAAGCATTAATCTCCATGGCTTCTGTCCACAAAATCCTAGAATTGGCAGTTTAGGATGGAGTAATTAGAATCCTTAGAAACTGGAGAGCAATAGTGCCTCTCTGAACTACAGATTCAAATATTCTACAGGATGTTGCTATCACAATTATATACAGAATATACTCCCTTAGAGTTTGGTGGAGTCCTCTTCTTTGGAGGCCTTTAAATTGAGACTGGATGGCCATCTCTTGGGGGTGATTTGAATGTGTATTCCTGCATGGCAGAAGGGGGTTGAACTGGATAGTCCTTGTGGTCTATTCCAATTCTATGATTCTGTAATTCTAGTGGAACCATAGCGACATGATAACATAGTAGGAAAAGGCCCTCAGTTTTTATAGAAAGAGCCATGGATTCAGGTTCCTTACCTACAGAAGCCGCATTCTCATAATTGTCCATCATTACATAATTGTACAAAAGTTTCTGTTTCTTTGTCAACAGATTCCATTCTTCTTCAGAGAAATATACAGCCACATCTGCAAAGGTCACCTGCAACAGAAAATAGCCCTCATCCAGAGAGTGACTAAGCAAAAGGGGAGGAAAGCACACGGTGCATCCAAATATTATTTCATCACTTCACAATTCAGTCCAGGAAATAAACTTTAAATTCTATCAGCAAGAAAAAAAACCCTACTGCCTCCCCCCCCACTTTTTTTTTTATTGTGATAATACATCTTTTTTTTTACAAAGTTTGCATGTTTACAACAAGATAAATAAAAACATATATAAACAAGCTATAAATCTGTCATATATTAGGCTTATTCCTGATAACTCTCCAGAAGAAACTGTATAATTTTATCTTTTAATACAACATCTTATTCCCCTATCTCTAGGTATGAATAGAAAGGTTTTGTTTCTTGTACCTCTCCTTACTGAGCAGCGGCTAAATAAAGTCTTACAGCTTCCCAATCCTTTCCCCATTTAACCATATCCTTCTTGTTTATTAATGCTGTTAATCTGTCTAGATCTTTCAATTCCCGGATTTCGTTTTGCCAAGTCTCTATTTGTGGGGTTATTAAGGTAATTTCCAGTTCTTTGCTCTTATCCTTCTGGCAGCTGATATTAAGTAAAATAATATTTCCCAATATTTCCTTTCTTCCTCTGGGTCTAGTAATGAGGTCTTGTTTAACAGATATATTTCTGGTCCAAACTCAAAATCAATTTTTAATATTAATTTTATTTCCAAATGAATCTTCACCCAAAATGACTTTATATATGTGCATTGCCACCACATAATCAAATATGTACCTATTTCTTTTTGGCATCTCCAACACCGGTTATCCTTTAATTTATAATTTTTTCTAGTGAGAATGGTGTTTGATACCATCTATTTACAATTTTAAAATAATTTTCTTTTATTGTTTGTTTTTAATCTAGCTTTCCCCCATTTTTCCAAGTCTAAATTGTATCCCAATTCTTGTGCCCATTTTGTCATAGAATCTTTAATTTCCACTTCTTCTAGGGATCTTTTCAGTAAGATGTTATATATTTTACATAATATATTTTTTCATTAATATAATTTCTAATTTGTTATATTCTTTCCCAAAACCAAATAAACTCTCATCCTTTGTAAATCTTTCATTAAGCTGAATATAATTCAACCAATTCATATGGCCTATTTTAGTTATGATTTCTTCCTTTAACCTTAATATAACATTTCTTTCATTATTATTATTATTATTATTAACCTTTATTTATAAAGCGCTGTAAATTTATCATTAGTTAATATGTTTCTGTACCTTATCCATTTCTGATCTTTTCCCCGTTGGCCTAAAAAAGCCTCCTTTGGGGAAACCCAAAGCGGAAGTCCAATGTAAAACATTTTTTCACAGTTAACCAGTTATTAATGAAAGGTTTCCTTAATAGATGTTCATTAAAGACTTTGTCCCATTGTGTCCATCATATGAGACGTATACAAAAAAACTACTGCCTTTGAGATCCAGTTTGTCTCAAATCTTTTAAATATAATATAAAATATAATAAAAAATATAATTTAGGCCATGGCTGGGATACTGAGGATGGATTAGGATACTGACTATTCCAACACATACAGTACATTTAGCCACAAAAGAATTATGGTGCATTTAGCCATTTCTTGCCAAATTTTGGAGGCAAATGTCATTTTTAAAAACCAGTTCTGGGGAGCACTCTGGACTTGAGGGCCACTGGGCCCACCCCCAATTTAGATCCAGAGATGGTCTCCCATATCCCCAACATTTTACAAACAGGAAAAGCAAGGTACATGTGGACAAGCAACACCAGAAAGTGGTGAGGATGGCCAAAGTTGTTTATGAGGAAGATCACATAAGCTAGGAAGGGCACAGCAGTTTGCTTTTGCCTCAGCCTCCTGGCAAAGGTAGATCCTGGCAACTTATCTCCTCTCCTTTTTCCCCTTTTCAGTTGATGGGGTGCAAACTCCTTGGAAGTCATTTTGCAGCAACTGAAGTGAGTTGAGGAGAAGGGGGAAAGTGGGAGGAGGAGAGAGAAACCATGACATTTTTTAAAACCCCTGAGAAAGTGGGGTGACAAAGAATTAACCAGGACTTTCTCTGCCAAACTGGGACAATATGTGCTCCACTTGCTTTCATGAGCTGGCCCAGAAGTGACACAAATTAAACTAATAGTCAGGATGTTGACTCACCAAAGAGTTGTACTTGGACAGCCTCTTTCTCTTGGAGCACAAAACCCTCCGCTTGGCCTCTGTGTTTGCCATTAGGTGGGCAAGGGGGGGAGGGTCCTGGTGGCCGTGCACTTGGGTCTCTTCCAGTAAAATATGCCCCAAAGCTGTGTAAAAGGAGGCCGAGATGAAGTTCCTGAGAAAAGAGATTAAGGTTAGGCTTGAGAACAGCATGCTGCTGGTGAGATACGCAGATGACATATGCCTCCTTTGGGCCGATGCAGAGGTGGGCATCCCCTTCCTCCCTCTTCACCAAACAAAGCCCTCTGGACCTAGTGTAGATTCACTGCAGCTCCCCTACACAACAGATACTCAATGTCAAAATGCTTTTGACGTTGCTATTTTGTTCAGCATGTGAGGCAACATGTTAACATATGGCGCCAGATTCTGCACCTTGACTGTAGTCAGTAGTTTGTGAGCTGAAGAAACACCTGTCGCTTTCTCAATGAGCAGAGACCCTGTAATCTTCTCTCAGATGAGGCTTTTATTCATATAAGAAGTTCCACTGTGTACAACATTATATACATCGACACCCTCCACCATCCACACCAGTAACGACCCACTCTGAGGCACACACTGTCTGACTCTTCCTCAGTGACAGTTGAGAATGACACTTGACAGTTGCATCAACATTCCAGTGATGCTCTGTTTAAATGCTGAGACATCTAACTGCCACTAGAGCTGTCAATGACTTCCACAACAGCTCCATCTAGTGGCCACATGCATGTCATTCCCTCAGACCTGTTCACCATGGTCCTGACATTCCAGGGAGGCCCCAGGTCAGGCAGGGAGGAAAGGAGCTCTTTCTTTTCAGGTTGCCTTTCTTCCATGGTATCCAGCCATCCTCCCAGGATCGGGGGGCACCAGAGGATTGAGCTGATGGGAAGGGAGCACCCAATTGCCATGGCAGCCTTCTGCATGCAGAGGAGTCACAATTCTGAGAGTGTCTCTGCCCATGTGGAGAGTGCCCATTTTCCACACTGTTGCCTGCCCATCTTGGCTTGGGAATATCCTGTTCAAGCCACATACAGGACTAAATCCTAGCCTATATCGTATCCTATGATTAGTCCTAATCAAATTGACTCACCAATCACTTATGGGTTCAGTGGGTCCACTCTAAGGTTAACCAACAGGATTCAGGCCCTCTCAGACGTTAATTGCAGGAATGCAAATTTTTCATGCTGTGTCATTATCACTGATGAGAATGCGACTTCTCTTTCATGCAGAGGAGGAGGAGGACCTCTTTTGTGTCCCATGAAGAGGAGTTCTAGTTCCTGGACTGGATAAGACCTGCAGTACTTTCCGGATCTGATCCATGGCCTCCCCTCATCCTACCCCCTCTCCATGTAAGACAGTGGTGAAAATAATTATTTCATTGTTACAAATGAGACCATTTCTCTGAGCTTAACTGCTGTATTTATGTGTCAGTCATAGCAGGAGCATGAGGTGTGCATCTCCTCTCTCTGTTTCCTGAAGCCACACAAAAACTGATGCATGTACATTTGTCTGCATTGTTTCTGAATTGACCTTTTGTCAAAATCACTTTCACTTCACTTCACCTTGTGTATTCTTAAAAAGTATGGACACCGCTGAATATGTTACACTTGATGCAACATAAGTCCGTAAATGCATTTATGAATAGTGTTTATTTGCTTTTCAACATATAACATTTAACAATTACAGACAAAGAAGCTGAGAACTTTAAATATACATAAATACGCATGAAAACATCCCTATACATGTGCTATACCTGACTTACTAACTTAAAAAGACAAAACTTATAGGAATAACTCACATATACTTCCTAAAGGACCTATCTTTATAAAAACATAGAACACAAAAAGAAATATGACTTCCTTCTACTTGGAAAACCTCTCCTATTTCTTCTATTTAAGTAAATGTTTTATCCTTCTACCTTGATTACTGCTTACTTTACATTATCTTATTTCAACTAGCTTCATGAGTTAATTTAACTTAATTATATTCCCTGGACCTTCTTTTGCTGATTTCCTTGAGTAGACAGTTCTTTTTATCAAGTTTGGGATACCTAACATTATTAATCGACTTCTGCTTTCTACTCATACATTTCATGGTTCTAGTTTGTATACCATATATTTTTCTAACGTTATTCTGACAGATTACTTCCTTCCTTATTATAACATCTTTCCAACGTTATTCTAAATAATAATAAAATTCATTCCAATCTTTTTAAACACTTTCTTCAGTTTTCCCTTTCATCCAACATGTCATCGCATCCATCTCAGCCGTCGCAGACACTTTAACTAACCATTGTTCTATTGTTGGGTTTTCCCCTGTTTTCCAATTTCTAGCAAGTCCTATCCTGGCACATCTTAACAGATGAAAAAGGAGTTACAAAAATATTTAAAAAGCCGTATTTCCCCTTCCTTCCTCCTTCCTTCTTCCTCCTTCATCTCAAATTTGAATAGGTTTTTCCCCCACCTTGAATGAATGAATGAATGAATCTTTATTTGTATACCGCTATTCCCATGATCACAGCGGTTTGCAACAGTAATAAAAACATACCGAAACTACAAAATCCAATTAAAAAAAATCCCCCCACATTAAACAGTACAGTACAGCAATAAAAATATCCATCATTCAATCACAGTTAAAAACAGTTAAAAACCAAAGCACCAGTTAAATCCAATACAATACAGCAACACAAGGGGAGAAGAATGGAAATTAGGGAACATGGGGGAAAGCTTGACGAAAGAGATGAGTCTTTAGCTTTTCCTGAAAGACTCCAGGGATGGGGCTGAGCGGAGCTCGTCAGGCAGAGAGTTCCAGGTCTGCGGGGCCGAAGCAGAAAAAGCCCTATGTGCAGACACCACATATCTCCTATCAGGGACTCTCAAAAGTTGTTTCCCGCCCGACCTGAGAGTGCGGGGCGGATTATATGGAGAGAGGCGGTCCTCCAAGTATCTTGCTATCTATCATTCCTAACAAAAAGGTTTCTATGGAGAAGGCAATTTCTATTTTTAAATTTGTTACCAAAATTTTGAATATATCTAACCAATATTTTCTTGTTTCTGAAGAAGTCCAACAAAGATGAAAATAGGAACCTGTAATGTAGGAACATTTCAAACAATTGGGTTTGGTGTTCTTGTACCTATGGGCAATTCTCTCAGGTGGCAAGTGCCATCTATGTGTCCTTTTATAAACATTTTCTTTCATGTCTTGGCTTACAGTGCATTTCTTTCTCCTATTCCATGTCTCCTCCCAGTGTTGGTAGTCCAAGTTATGTCCTATGATCTGTGCCCATTTGACCATTATCTTTTCTTCTGTATCCCATTCAACAAAATTTTGTAACATTTAGAAACCATTTTTCCTTCCTTTTCCTAGTGTTTCATCCCATTCCAATTTTTTATATTGTATTCATCCTAATTTCACATCTATTTTAAACCTCTCCCTCATTTGACGATGAAGATACCAGGGACAATCTAGGCCAGATTCTTCAAGTTCTTCTTGTGTTTTGATCTCTAGTTTTCCTTGCGATTCTTTCAGGACATCCTTGTATCTTAACCAGTTAGTTTTCTGGATACCTTTCCTCCTGAAAAGAGCCTCATGCGGCAAACGCCATAAAGGTATTTTTGGGCATATTCTACACTTGTTTTTCCCCAGATCTTCAATAGAGCGTTTCTTACGAAATGATTTGAGCTTTCTTTATGGACTTTTTCTTTACTGTAAATTAGGTATCCACCCAAATCTTAAATGTTCACCCTCCAGACATAACATTTGTTCATTGTCTAACATAAACCATTCTCTAATCCAAACTAAACAACAAGCAGCATAATAAAGTCCTCTTCTACTTTTGTCATCACAAAGTATTTTCGTTTTTATCCTGGCTCTTTTTTTATTCCAAATATATTTTGAGATTTCCTTTTGCCATAGATTCAAGGGTTTTTCATTCTGGATGATGGGTATCTCTTGAAACAGAAACAGAATTTCAGGAAGGAAACTCATTTGGATCAGTGACATTTTTCCTAATAGCTATAAGTGTAATTTCCCCCCTTTTTCTAGGTCTTTTCTGATTTCCTTCCATTTGTCTCATAGTTATTGTGAAATGGATCTGAGTTTTTATTTGTTACATTTATTCCTAGATATTTAACTTTCTTTCCCACTTTAAATCCACTAATTTCTTCCTGCATTTGTTCTTCCTTTTCCCCATATTTTTTGTTATTAATGTTGTTTTGTCTCTGTTTACTTTTAGTCCTGAAACATATTCCAATTCCACTATTACATCCATCAATTGTCTTGTGCTCTTTTCTGGGTTCTCCAGGGAATACAAATGTCATCAGCAAAGACTCTCATTTTAAACTCAGTTGTTTTTAATTATTATTCCATTGATCTTATTTTCTAATCTTATCCTATTATTCAGTGCTTCAAGGATCAGAATGAACAAAAGGGGCGAAAGTGGGAAAGCTTGCTATTTACCTTTAGAAATCTTAAATTCTTTTGTTTCTTATAGTTAACAATTAGTTTGGCTCTTTGATCTTTATACATTGCCTTTATCCATCTTAAATAAGAAGCTCCTATTTTGATTTTTTCAAGTGTTGCAAATAACATATCCCATCCTATGTTATCGAAGGCCTTTTCTAAATTGACAAAGATAAGTACAAGTTATTTTTTATAAACCCAGTGAAACAAACACCTCACAAAGCTCTAGTAAACAACACGTTTACACACACAGTCCCCACACAAAGGACTCACTGGTGCACTGTGTGTCTGAGAGGACCACACCCTAAAAATGGCGCTGGCTCTGGTTTAGTTTGGGTGAATAGGGGCAGTCAAGATGCTAGCAGAATCAGATGAGTTGGTATTTAGGAAGATGTTACCATATAAGGTAATAAGGTTCTTTGGCTTCTGCGATTGGCTTGCATTACATGAGGTGATGTTACCATACAAGGTAATAATGTTCTTTGGCTTCTGCGATTGGTTTACATTACATGGGGTGATGTAGGGAGAAGGTATAAAAGATAGATAAGCCCGATAGGGGGCGCTGCAGTCTTGGTAACACTCTCTGAGTGTGCTGCAGCCCTGCAGTAATAAATGGTGTTTTGTTTCTCTTGACTTTCGGTTTCCTGACTCCTTCTTCCAGCGGCGGGTCACCAGCCTTAGGGCTTGTGGGTTTCGGCAACCCCTCAGTTTGCTACATGTCTGGGGTCTGGAAATCTCACTTCCACCTTCTGGGAAGACAATGCTGCCAGAGACTGGATTTGGGGCTTTATGCCTGCAGAGCATGGGCTCAGTCTCTCAGCTGCAGCCCTTCCACACAATCCTGGACTGAAACATTTAAACAAAGGTCCTCTTTCAGCTCCAGGAATAAAGACCTACCTTCAGTACAAAGACAGCCCCAGAAAGGCCTCTTCTGCAGTCCTTTATGGCCGGAGCTTCCCTGGGTCAGAGGCCGTCTCCTCAGCCGTAGAGAAGGGTTGCTCTGAGTGCGAAGGAGGAGGAGGTCCAAGGGCTGAGGGAGGGAAGGCAATGGGGAAAAGGTCAGTGCCAATGGCCATGGAGGGAAGAAGGTGACAATGCCTAGGAAACTCCTCTGAGTCCCAGCCCTAGGAATGAGTGGCAGGAGTGAGTCCAAGGGGCTGAGGGGGGGGGTCCCTTCTCCCAAATTGGGGTGGTAAGGACCGGTTCCCATGGAACGGTGGGCCCCCATGACCTCTGAGCAAATCTATGGGAGATGCTGTCTCAAAGAGCATTGGAGGAGTCTCTGGCTGGATGGCCATCTCTTCGGAGGACTTGGAGGGCAGAATGGGGCTGAATGGATGGCCCTTGAGGTGCCCTTCCAGCCCTAGGAACCTATGAAGCCGATGCAGAGTTGGGTATCCCCTTCCTCCCTCTACTCCAAACAAAGCCCCCTGGACCTAGCATAGACTCACTGCAGCTCCCCTACACAACAGATACTCCATGCCTTATTAGAGTGGTGAAGGATGAGGGGATGGGGAATTGGAGAAGGCCCTGGTTATTTCCCCATAGATAGATGTGAAATGAGTGCATCATCAATAAATAAATAAATACATCATCTTCTGTAACCTCCAGAGGTCCTTAGTGCTTTTCCACAGCACCATCCCCTTTCCCAAGAAGGCTGCATCCGCACTGCAGAAATAAGGCACTTTGACACTGCTTTAACCACTCAGTGCTATGGAATCCTGGGATTTTACCTTTGGACACTTAGCCTTCTCTGCCAGAGAGCTCTCATGCCACAGCAAACTACAAATCCCAGGATTCCATAAGATGAAACCAGAAGAGTTAAAGCGGTTTCAAAATGGATTATTTCTGTAGTGCAGATAGAGCCTGAGTTGTTTGTAAAAGGGCAGAAGCACCAAAGTCTTGTTTTTATCCTGCTAATAATGGTTTTCCTTTAAAAGAAATAAGCAGTCTGCTTTTCTGTCTAATCCTTATTTTTGTTGTTCTTGTTTGTTTCTATGTTTATTTGGTCATAATATGAGATGGTCTGCTCTGCCTCCTTCCTTCTTCCCTGAAAATCTCTTAATAAGAAACTGGGGAGACTTTTAAAACCTCCGAAAGGAGCTACTTTTGGCCTTTTTGGGGGACTAGCCTCCTCTTAGAAGCCAAAGCCCAGTGTTTATGAAGAATCAGAATAAGGCTTGTATTAAAAGCATCCTCCCCATTTCTGATCCCTTTTAAAACCCATGTTCCCCAGAAGGAGCAGAGCTGTGTAATAAGAAAACCCTCTCAGAAAAGACCCACAAAGAGACACACTTCCTTCCTTTTGGCCCAAGGAGCCTGGCCTCCTTCTGACTCTGGAGCCTCAGGAGAGAAAGAGAAGCCTCTGTTCAACTGAGGCTCAGAGAAGGTTCCGGAACAATATTCCCCACAGTCACAAGCAGCACAAAATGGCCACCGGGAGACAGGGACTGCGATTCCAGCCAATGAGGGCCAGGCATGATGTGAGGGACGGGGATTCCAGCCAATCAGGGCCAGGGATGGAGGGAGGGACAGGGATTCCAGCTTTTTTGTTCCCTGATATCCATTTTAATATTGACCTTTCCTATTTCTTTAAAACTTTACTAGGAATTATTTCTGGGATCGTTTGAAATAAATATAAAATCTTTGGCAATACCATCGTTTTAAACACTCTGATTTTTGTTCACATTTTTCCCATTTTTACTTGTCCATTTAGAAATTTGATTATTAATTTCCCCCTTAATTGATTATAATTACCTTGTACAATATTATCTAACTTAATTGGTAAATTTACACCTAAATATCTCATATTTTTAATCCCCAATTTCAATCCTTTTGGGTTTCTTTTTGTTCCGGCCAATTCGTATTCCTAAACATTATCTCTGATTTATCCATATTAAATATTAATTAATATTAATTAATATTAATTAATATTAATTAATATTAAGCCCAGAAATGTTTTCAAATGTCTGAAATATTTCCAGTAACTTGATTACAGCTTCATTCAGTTTCTGTGTCATTATCAGAGGATCATCATCTGCAAATGAATCCAACTTCATCTCTTCTTTATCTATTTCATATCCCTTTATCTCTTCTGATCCCGAATCATATTTGCAAACACTTCCATTCCTAATATAAGTAATAAAGGGGAAACTGGGCAACCTTGCCTTACCCCACTTTTCATTTTAGATTTTCTTGATTTCTCTCCATTTATCATGATTTGTGCTTCTGTATCATTATATATTTCTTTGATGGTTTATCTAAACCTTTTCCCTAATCCAAAATACCTACAAATTTTATATAGATATTCATGATTTATTGAATCGAATGCTTTGTAAACATCTAGTTTTATCAAAGCTAATTTATTTTTGTATTCTTTGGCATGATGTAGTATATTAAATATATTCCTTATCAGTTCATAAATATATCTGCCTTCCACAAATCCATATTGTTCTTCTTTAATTAAAGTAGGTAAATCTCTTGGCTAGGATTTTCATTAAAATCTTATAATCTTGATTGCTTAATGTGATAGGACAATGAGACTCAGAATTAGCTGGATCTTTATTGGGTTTAAGTATTGATATAATTTCAGATAGTTTCCATATTTCTGGGATTGTTTTATTATCCAATATTTCATTGTAAATTTTAGTCAAATGCTCGCTCAGTTCATTTTTAAAGGTTTTATAAAATATAGATGTGAATCCATCTGGGCCAGGAGACTTAAATCCTTTTAAATCTTGTATTACTCTTTCTGCCTCTTGTTTGGTTATTGGGGAATTAATATGATTACTCTCTATTTCCGTTCTGTAGAGTCGTTCGCTTGTGATCCTTTGTTGGGCCACAACTTGTGCAGCCCTGCATTAATAGAAGGCATGTTTATCAAATTTGCAGATGACACCAAACTATGAGGAGTAGCTAATACCACAGAGGACAGGATCAAAACCCACAAATTTGGAGTATGTGTAGAGGAGAGCCACCACAATGGAGAGACTTAGGGAGCTGGGGCTGTTTAGCCTGGAAAAAAGAAGGTTAAGAGGTGATATGATAGCCCTGTTTAAATATTTGAAGGGATGTCATACTGAGAAGGCAACTAGCTTGTTTTCTGCTGCTCCAGAGAACAGGACCCAGAACAATGGATGCAAGAACAATGGATGCAAGCTCCAGGAAAAGAGATTCCAGCTCAACATTAGGAGGAACTTCTTGACAGAAAGGGCTGTTTGACAGTGGAACACACTCCCTCAATGGAGAATGACGGAGTCTCCTTCTTTGGAGGCATTTGTCAGATATGCTTTGATTGAGATTTCTTTCATGGCAGAAGGGGGTTGGACTGGATGGCTTTGAGATCACAATGCTTCAGGTAAGGATCATAATGGGCCAGTCTCAATCCTTCAGGCAAGGAGCATCAGTCTGAACTCATAATAGTCCCATCACAATCTTTCAGGAAAGGTGCCTCAGGCTGAGATCACAATGGGACAGTCTCAATCCTTCAGGCAAGGATCATAACCCTGAGGTCGCTATGGGCCAGGCTCAATCCTTCAGGTAAGGAACACCTGCCTGAAGTCAATAAGCCCATCTTAATCCTTCAGGGAAGGAACATCAGCCCAAAGTCACAATGAGTTAGTGTCAGTCCTTCAGAAAAGGAGCATCAGTCTGAGATAGCAATGGGCCAATGTCATGTGTTCAGGTAAGGAAGGAGCAGCCTGAAGTCACAACCTCTCAGGCAACAAGAATCAGCCTGAGGTCACAATGAGCCATCTCCAGTCTTTCAGGAAAGAAGCATCAGTCTGAAGTCACAATGGGATAGTCTAAATCCTTCAACCCAGAGCATCAGCTTGAATGCACAGTCTCAGTGCTTCAGGCAAGGAGGATTAGCCTGAGATCACAATGGGACAGTCTCGATCCTTCAGGAAAGAACATCTTCCTGAACTAACAATAGTTTGGTCTCAATCCATCAGTAAAGGAGCATCAGCCTGAGGTCACAATATGATAGTCTCTATTGTTCAGGCAAGGAGCATCAGACTTAAGTCACACTGCGCCAGTCTCAATCTCTCAGGGGGCAGTGAGCGTCAGCCTGAGGTCGTAATGGGCCAGTATCAATGCTCCAGGTTTGAAGCACCAGTCTCAAATGACAATAGTCCCATCTCATTCCTGCAGGTAAGAGGCACCAACCTTAAATCACAATAGTCCCGTCTCCATCTTTCAGGCAACAGCATCAGACTGAAGTCACAGTGGGCCAGTCTCAATGCTTCAGGAAAGAAGCATCTTTGCGAAGTCACAATAGTCCTGTCTCAATCCTTCATGCAAGGAGCATCAGCCTGAGATCACAATTTGGACAGTCTCAATGCTTCGGGAAAGAGCACCAGCCTGAAGTCATAACAGTCTCATCTAAGTCTTTCAGGCAAGGAACCTCAGGGTGAGATCACAATAATCCCGTCTCAATGTTTCAGGCAAGGAGCATCAGACTGAGGTCACAATGGACAGTCTCTATCTCTCAGGCAAAGAGCATCAGCCTGAAGTTGCAATGTGAGATCTGGAGTCAGTCCTGTGCTCAAAAAATAAAACCCATTTGAAACTAAAGAAGCTTTATTGATGAATCCAGGCAGAAACATCCATTAACACCTTTTTGCAAAGTCTGAAGTCCAAAGGAACTAGCTCAACCCCTCCCTAAGCCAGACCCCAATTCCCAAGCTAAAGCAACACAAGCGGAGGGTGCATAGATACCAAGGTTGTCTATACTTCCCTTCCCTTCTCCCAGACAGCCTCACCTTGAAGAGCGGTGTTCCCAAGCCAGCTTCACTCCTCCTTGATAACCAGTCTCCAGCTGCAATCCCATCCGTCTTTCCAAACGCCCTCCTTAATCATCTGTCTTTCTAACATTTCCCACTACATGCTTTCTATAACCCATCACTCTACACTACTTACTATGAACTACAACTATAACTCCTACTTTAACTCTAATAATCAAACCCTAATATTTTTAATGTTTATGACAGGACACTTATACACTGACACGCAATGGGCCAGTCCCAATCCTTCAGGTATATAGCACCAGTCTGAAGTGACAGTTCTCCGGTCTCAACCTTTCAGACAAGGAGCATCAGCCTGAGGTTGCAAAGGGCCAGTCTCAGTCCTTCAGGTATAGAGCACCATCCTGAAGTCACAATAGTACCATCTCAATCCTTCATCCAAGGAGCATCAGACTGAAGTCACAATGGGCCAATCTCGGTCTCTCAGGCAACGAGAATCAGCCTGAGATCGCAATGGGCCAGTCTCAATGTTTCAGGCTAGAAGCATCAGCCTCAGGTTGCAATGGTCTCATCTCAAACCTACACGTAAGCAGCATTAGCCTAAATTCACAATGGTCCCTTCTCATTGCTGGAGGCAAGGAGCACCAGCCTGAAGTCACAATATGTCATTAATCCCTTTATCCATGCATTTATTCATTTATTTATTTAGGGATTCATGCCATAAGGGTTATAGGTTTAGGTGTAAATTAGAGTTAAGATAGATGGTATTTATGGTGGGTTAAAATAATATGCTTCGGCTGATACGCCAACTGCGCCGCTTCCTGGAGCAGGGAGACTTTGAAACAGAAGTACATGCGCTGGTCACCTCTCGGCTAGACTTCTGTAACGCACTCTACATGGGGCTACCCTTGTGCCAAGTTCAGAGACTTCAATTGGTACAGAATATGGCAGCCAAGTTGGTTATGGGCACTTCTAGAACTGCCCACATTACAACGGTTCTTAAATCCCCCCACTGGCTGCCCATTAGTTTCCTGACAAGATACAAGGTATTGGTTTTAACCCTAAAGCTCTCCATGACTTGGGTCCTGACTACTTGAGGGAGAGCTTCCTCCCATACAATCCACCGCAGACTCAGGTCCTCTGGGAAGAACCTGCTACAACTCAAGAAGACCAGACTTTCAGCAGTGACCCAGAGGTCCTTCTCATCAGCTGCTCCCAGGCTCTGGAACGACCTCCGAATGAGCTCCGTCATATTTCCACCTTGGAAGCCTTTAGGAAGGCTATTAAGATGGATCTCTTTGGCAGGCCTTTCCAGACTAGATTAGATCTATTATTATTATTATTATTAAGCTTTATTTATAAAGCGCTGTAAATTTACACAGCGCTGTACATACAAATGCCTCCCCCTCCCCCTGACCCTTACCCTTGCCATCGTTACTGTTATGGAAATTGTTACTGATGTATCGTTCCTGCCCTCCCCTCTTGCCTTCAGAAAATGACCCATTTATAATTGGGAGGAGGGTTGGGGGTTTGGAATTTTAATTGTATTTCTGAAATTGTATGTTATTTTATTACTGTAATCCACTTTGATTCCTTTGAGAAAAGGTGGAATATAAAGAAATAATAATAATAACAACAACAACATCCCTTCAGGGGTATCCAAGGGCCTTTCAGAATGCTCCCAGAACCAAGGGGGGTGTTTCTGGGGCTGTGGGTCTCTCTGTTGGTCCTCCTCTGCAGGGTTGTTGTGAGGGAAAAGGTAAGTATGTGAGGGGGTGCCCAATTCGGATCCTGTGGGCGTCTAAGCCTAGTTCCCGCGTTGCCAGGGGATTGCCAGAGCTTTGAGGTCCCTGTCTCCCTTCTCTTGGCTTTGGCTTAGATTTTGGTTCTTCTCTCCCCCCCAGACAGAGCCCCCTCCCCCAGGACTGCAGAGAAAACTTCTCTCCCCCCAAAAAATATGTTGCTTCCAATGCTATTGAACCCTATCCTGTATGATGCTTTCTATTTGGCACAAAACCCTTCTCCAAATGAGGAATCAGAAGGGAGGGTCTCTCTTCTGCCCCACTTTCCAGGAGGGAGGGAGCTCCTCAAAGACCTTTTTACCTTTGGATCCCCCTCCCCTCCATGGTCATGCCTCTCTCCAAGGGTCCCCCCTGCCCCCTTTTATCATAATAACCCCCCAAACACCTGGGCCCCAAGGAATCCCCCGAGGAGGGGTAGGAAAGGAAAGAGGGAGAGGAAGCCTGACAAGCCCCTTGCCTTTCTTTGGGGGAGAGGAGGGGCTTCCTTCCTTCTTATAACCCCTCAAGGGCCCCCAGAAGACCCTCCAGCCATTCCTCTGAATGAATGAGGGCTCTCCCCACTTCTCTCCCTCCCTCAGAACAGACTGTGAAGGCAGCAATGGCTTCAGGGGCTGAGACTGTGCATACACAGATGCCCCCAAAGACCCCTCCTCAGCATGCGCAGGGATTGCCAGGGCCTAGATGCTGCTGCTTATTCTACTGGCGGTCTTTGCAGGAAATGAAGGTATGTGCCAGGGATTCAGCAGCCTCCCTTTCCTTCCCTCCTTTCTTCCTTTGAGGAGACAGCAATGGAGCCCAAGGTGCAGAGCTGGACTCAGGAGGGAAAGTCAGGAAAGGAAGCCTCTGATTTGGAAATAAAGCTCTCTCTGTGTATCCTGTATGTTTGTGTGTGTGTGTGTGTGTGTGTATTTGCCTCTGCTGTTGTTATGGCTGGGAATGGAGCGGAGGACTGAGGAGAGAAGAAAGGTTCAGTTTGGGCAAATTCAGAACTTCTTTGCATCAAAGAGTCCAGTGTGTTGAAATAGCAAATAATTTTATTGAGGACACATAGAAATTCAGTGTTTAAGCCAGAACTGTCCACTCCAATCCAAACAATATATTAAAACCCCAAAACCTAAAATATCACCCTCTTCCAAACCTAGCCCCCACCTCCAGTTCCCACAGTCTATGCCCCACAGGTAACAAGGCCCCTTCGCAATTCCCACAAACTAGCCCTTTCTTTGAATACCAACCTCCAACTTTCTTCAGCCAACATTCCACAAATTCCAAAAGCTATCATTCCCATAACTCATATATAACAAATCCCAGCCCCCCCCCAGCTACCTAAACTATACCACAACCCACAATTTACAAGCCAAAGTAATTATCTACATATACTATTACCAATAAAAACCCAAACTTAACAAAATACAACCATAAAACATAGACATATAGATAGACAAACCTTACAAGCAAAATCACAAGGGACTATTCTTAGCACAACTGGATTGAACATATATTTTTTGTATTCCTTAATGACAAAAATAACATTAGGTCACTACTGGGTTTTGTGTGGCTTCTCTCCTGTGTGGACTCTCTGATGTTTTACTAGGTCTGACCTCTGAGCAAAACATTTCCCACAATGCTGGCATTTGTGTGGCTTCTCTCCTGTGTGGACTCTCTGATGTGTCACGAGGATTGACTTCCGAGAAAAACATTTGCCACAATCCTGGCATTTGTATGGCTTCTCTCCTGTGTGGACTCTCTGATGGGTCACTTGGACTGACTTCGTAGAAAAACATTTCCCACAATGCTGGCATTTGTATGGCTTCGCTCCTGTGTGGACTCTCTGATGTGTCACTAGGACTGACTTCTGAGAAAAACATTTCCCACAATGCTGGCATTTGTATGGCTTCGCTCCTGTGTGGACTCTCTGATGTGTCACGAGGATTGACTTCTGAGAAAAACATTTGCCACAATCCTGGCATTTGTATGGCTTCTCTCCTGTGTGGACTCTCTGATGTGTCACTAGGTCTGACTTCTGAGAAAAACATTTCCCACAAGGCTGGCATTTGTATGGCTTCTCTCCAGTGTGGACTCTCTGATGTGTCACTAGGTCTGACTTCTGAGAAAAACATTTCCCACAAGGCTGGCATTTGTATGGCTTCTCTCCTGTGTGGACTCTCTGATGTGTCACTAGGTCTGACTTCTGAGAAAAACATTTCCCACAAGGCTGGCATTTGTATGGCTTCTCTCCTGTGTGGACTCTCTGATGTGTCACTAGGTGTGACTTCAAACAAAAACATTTCCCACAATGCTGGCATTTGTATGGCTTCTCTCCTGTGTGGACTCTCTGATGTGTCACTAGGTCTGACTTCTGAGAAAAACATTTCCCACAATGCTGGCATTTGTATGGCTTCTCTCCTGTGTGGACTCTCTGATGTATGACAAGGATGGACTTGTAAGCAAAATGTTTCCCACAATGCTGGCATTTATGTGACTTCTTTCCTCTGTGGACTCTCTCATGACTCAAGTGTTCTTCTGTAAAGAAAGACAAGCACAGATGAGACTGAAAATCAGAGTTAAGAGAGGAGGGTATTACCCCATGGTTTAGCCCTCATTCATCCCTCCTTATTAGAGATAAAATTAAGAAAGTTTCTGTGAGTAACTGAAGCATGACCCTGCTGTTTATGGCCCTAAATCCATGGAACGATTGTATATTTACTTATAAGAGTTAACAAAGAAGAGATTGGAGGGGGTCTACCTTAGGGGAATCACTGGAAGGAGATATTCAGACAAAGGACTGTTGAAAAAATATTCCATTAAACATGTGCAAAAATACTTTGATTGACAGGTGGCATCATATCCTGTGAGACTGCCATCGAGTCCTAAGTCACAGCCCAAGGCATGATGGAAGCTAAATGCAGAGGTCCCTTCATGCTGTTTGGCACCAGGAGATGACTCACAACCAATACAGTATGCAGCTCTCATAGGATAGGAGTTGTATGTACAAGGGATGTTGAAGATGATGGAATTCAGAGAGGAGAGCTTGCAAATATTTGTATTATTTCGCAACTCAAGATAGAGAACCTCTAAGGATTTAGATGAAACCAACTGTGTTTGTGACTTATTTTTAAGTGTGAAAAGTGGTCAGTGCATTCTATATATCTGGCTATTTACTTCCGTACTCTGCTATGTTATTGCTGAGCTGCATCTCAAAGTGTCACCCTCAGATTGTAGTGTACACTGGATTTTGAACACAATCGAAATTCAGAGCCAAGAAGGACTCGAGATTCTATGTGCTAATGATTTTTGTCTGAGATATTTGCACCAAGGACCCATTGCATTCAATTTGGTTTCAGACCACCACCACCACCACCCCACCCCCCCGCCAGAAACATTCTAAAGTGATTTAAACCTTTTTGAACACTCAGTTACATGGATTTGTAACTGGTTGACTGGCTGAACCCAATGATGGCTCCTTTTCATCCTGGAGAGAAGTGATCAGTGGGGTCCCACAGGGTTCTGTCCTGGGCCCAGTGCTATTCAAAATTTTTATCAATGACCTGGATGACAGAATTGAGGGTATACTTATCAAATTTGCAGATGACACCAAATAAGGAGGAGTAGCTAATACCTCTGAGGAATGGATCAAACTTCAGTATGACCTGAATAGACAAAGCTGGGCCAAAGCTAAAAAAATAAATTTCAACATAGGGAAATGTAAGGTACTGTACTCAGCCCGGAAAAATAAATGCACAGATATAGGATGGGTGACTCCTGGCTGAATGAAACTACATGTGAAAGGGATCTAGGAGTCCAAGTAGACCACAAGTTGAACATGAGTCAACAGTGTGATGCGGCAGGTACAAAGGCCAATACAGTTTTTGGCTGCATCAATAGAAGTATAGCGTCTAGAACAAGGGAAGTAATAGTGCCACTCTATTCTGCTTTGGTCAGAGCCCACCTGGAATACTGTGTCCAGTTCTAGACACCACAATTCAAAAAGGACAGAACAATGGAAGCAAGGCACAGGAAAAGAGGTTCAGCCTAAACATTAGGAAGAACTTCCTAACAGTAAGAGCTATTCAACAGTGCAATATACTCCCTTAGAGCATATTAGCGTCTCATTCTGGTTATTACTGTTTTCCTTCTTTGAAGGGTTTTAAAGGTCTTTGAAGGACTTTAAACAAAGGCTGGGTTGCCATCTACTGGGTATTCTTTCAATGTGTTTCCTGCATGGCAAGGGCTTGAACCAGATGGTCCTTGTGGTCTATTCCAACTCTATGATTCTATGATTCTAAAGTGGAATCATAGTGCCATGATAATGTAGTATGAAAGGGACCTCAGTTTTCATAGGAAAGGCAATGAATTCAGCTTCCTTACCCACAGAGGCCACATTCTCGTAATTCTCCATCATCACATCCTTGTACATAAGTCTCTGCTTCTTCGTCAACAGTTTCCATTCGTCCTCAGTGAAATATACCGCCACATCCGCAAAGGTCACCTGCAACAGAAAATAGCCCTCATCCACAGAGTGACTAAGCAAAAGGGGAGGAAAGCACATGGTGTATGTAAATATTATTTGATCACTTTAGAATTCAGTCCAGGAAATAAATTTTAAATGCTGTCAGCAAGAAAAAAGCTACTGCCTTTGAGATCCAGTTTGTCTAGAATCTTTTCAATATAATACATAATATAATTTAGGGCATGCCTGGGATATTGAAGATGGATTAGGATACTGACTATCCCAACACATACAGTACATTTAGCCACCAAAGAATTATGGTGCATTTAGACATTTCTTGCCACATTTCTGAGACAAACGTCATATTTAATAATGCTTCTGGGGAGCACTCTGGGCTTGAGGGCCACTGGGCTCACCCCATATTTAGATCCAGAGATGTTCTTCCATAGCCCCAAACATTTCATAGATGGGAAAAGCAAGACACATGTGGACAAGCAACCCAGAAGGCAGTAAAGATGGCCAAAGTTGTTTCTGAGGAAGAACACACAAGCTAGGAAGGGCACAGCAGTTTGCTTTTGCTTCAGCCTCCTGGGAAGGGCCATATCCTGTCTCCTTCTTTCCTCTCCTCTCCCCACTTTTGAGATGATGGGGTGCAGACTCCATTGCACTCAGGAACTGAAGTGAGCTGAGAAGGGGGAAGTGGGAGGAGGAGAGGGCAACCAGGACATTTTTAAAAGCCCCTGAAATAATGAGGTGACAGAGGATTAACCAGGACTTTCTCTGCCAAACTCCGACAGTATTTTATTTGCTTCCTTTCAAAAATTGGCCCAGCAGTGAAACAGATGAAGCTATTAGGATAGTGACTCACCAAAGAGCTGTTGTACTTCGACAGCCTCTTTCTCTTCGAGCACAACTCCCTCCGCTTGGCCTCTGTGTCAGCCATCAGGTGGGCAGGGGGTCCTTGTGGCCCTGCACTTGGTCGTTCCAGCAAGAGAGGCCCCAAAGCCGTGTACAAGGAGGCCGAGATGACGTTCCTGAGAGAAGGGACCAGGGTTATGATTGGCGTGACAAGAAACCCAGCAGCACTCAATGACAGAGAACAGAATCCTGCTGGTGACATACGCAGGTGACATATGCCTCCTTTGGGTCGATGCAGAGGTGGTCATCCCCTTCCTCCCTCTGCATCAAATAAAGCCCCCTGGACCTAGCATAGATTCACTGCAGCTCCCCTACACAAGAGATACTCCATTCCTTCTTGGAGTAATGGGGGATTAGGGGATGGGGAATTGGAGAGGGCCTTGGTTATGTCCCCGTAGCTAGATGTGAAATGGTTGCATCATTTGTTGAAACCTCCTGACCTCCCTAGTGACCCTCAGAGGAAGATGCCTTCATTTTGCTTCTCACTACATAAACACAGCTGCATGCTTCTTCAATACCTCACACCCAACACTCTCACTAGGCATGGAATGGCCATGTGGGATTGCTTCCACAATTCTATGGTAGGACCTGTGTCAGTGAATGGCTAGTTTTAGCCTGGACCCACTTGTAGCAACACTGGAGAATAGAGGCCCAATGTTTGTGAAGAATAATAATAAGGCCTCTCCCCGTACATTCCGCCTCGCACCCTCAGAACATCTGGGCAGCAACTCCTGAAGGTGCCTGGGGCTAGGTTGGCTGTTACTGCCAGAAGATCCTTTTCCACAGCTGCCCCAGCCCTCTGGAATACGCTGCCCACGGAGCTCCACTCATCTGCCACCCTGGCCCAATTTAGGAAGGGTTTAAAAACCTTCCTATTCAATCAGGCATTCCCCGACTAAACATCCTGTGGGCCTCCCTCCTCTCTCGTGGCCGTGAGGATGGGCTAAGGGGTTTTTATTGTTTTTAAGGATTGTATTGTTAATTGTATGTTTTTAACTTTGTATTTTGTTTGCGCTTCAGTGCATTTTGTTAGCCGCCCTGATCGTTCGGAAGGGCGGGGTATAAATAAAAATTTTATTATTATTATTTATTATTAAGGCTTGTATTAAAACTATCCTCCCCATTTATGATCCCTTTTAAAACCCATGTTCCCCAGAAGGAGCAGAGCTGTGTAATAAGAAAACCCTCTCAGAAAAGAGACACAAATGGCACACAAAGAGACACACTTCCTTCCTTTTGGCCCAAAGAGCCTGGCCCCCTTCTGACTCTGGAGCCTCAGGAGAGGAAAAGAGGCCTCTGTTCAATTGAGACCTCAGAGAAAGTTCCGGAACATTATTCCCCACAGTCACAAGCAGCACAAAATGTCCACCAGAACACAAAATGGCTGCCACAGCACAAAATGGCCACCAGAACACAAAATGGCTGCCAGAACACAAAATTGCCACTAGAACACAAAATGGCAGCTGAAACACAAAATGGCTGCTTCCGCCTAAGCACTTGGCAGTTAACATTTGAGGCCTTCAGGGGAGAGAGAGAGACTGAGGGGAAGAGTGGAAGGAGGTCCTGGAGGGAGGGGGCCTTGGGAGATATAGGGCCTTCCTAAGATATTCAGTGTTCGCTTCCTAACAAAGGGGTTTCTGGCCTCATAAAGGATTTGGGGCAAACTGGATCTGAATGGCAGTAGTAGCCTTTTCTCTTGCCAATGGGACTTAAAGTGTATTTCCTGGACAGGATCTCCCAGCATCCACATGGCCAGAAAGAGAAGGGGGCCCTGCCCTGCAGTAAGGTCCCTCCAATCCCTCTGAACTGAGGACTACAACTCCCATGTCTTCTTTCTTTCTTTCTTTCTTTCTTTCTTTCTTTCTTTCTTTCTTTCTACCTAGCTGCCTTGTGTTAGTGGTGTTACTGGTCTTGTTGTCGTTGTGTGCCTCCAAGTTGTTTCTAACGTATGGCAACCCTAAGGAAAGCCTGTTGCAGGGTTTTCTTGGCAAGATTTGTTCAGAAGTGGTTTTGCAAGTGCCTCCCTCTGAGGCTGAGAGAGTGTGACCTGCCTAAGGTCACTCAGTGAGTTTCCATGGCCAAAAGGGCATTCGAACCCTGGGCTCCAGGGTCACAGTCCAATGCTCCAGCCACTAATCCACACTGTGTCTTTTTTCAGGCTTTGTTGTTTTTTGTGGAGTGGCCCGAATTCATTGCCGACTTCTGGGGAGCCTCTCCTGGGGTTTTCTTGGCAAGAGTTGTTCAAAGGAGATTTGCCATTGCCTTCCCTGAGGCTGAGAGAGTGTGGCTTCTTGCCCAAGGGACCCAGATGGTTTCATGGAGGAGTGGGGCACTAGACTCTGGCCTCCAGAGTTGAAACCCAACACTCAAACCACTGCACCACACTGCCTCCCATTCCCATGTACAACTTGTGAAATAATTGCAGACTTATTTCTGTTCTTCATGTGTGTCTTCAAGTCATTTCTAACTTATGGTGACCCTAAGGCAACCTTATCATGGGGTTTCCTTGGTATGTTTCTTCAGAGAGGGGTCTCCAATGCCATTGAGGCTGAGAGAGTGTGACTTGCCAAGGGTCACCTAAGTCCAAAACACACTGCAGCAATAATCCAATCTGAGATTGCTTTAACTGCCCTGGGTCAGTGCTAAGGAATTTTGGGAAATGTAGTTTTGTGAGACATTGATCTTTCTCTGTCAGAGGGCTCTGGTGCTACAATAAGTCCCTCCCTCCCAACACTTTCGCATTTCCCCCCAAAACCAGCACAAAGCTGGCAGATGGAAAGAGATTTTAAAACAGCTTTTAAATCTGCCATATTTTATTAATAAGGTCAATGTCCCAAATGCTATTATCAGTTTTGTAGCTATTATTACAGAAAGACGCAGAGTGCAAACTCCTCAAGTATCTCTATTTTCTGGAGTGAGATGGGCTTTTCCAACTGACTCACTGTGATGATCTCCGGTGGTCCAAGCAGCCAAACTGCGGCCCTGTAATAATAATAATAATAATAATAATAATAATAATAATAGTTTTATAACCTCTCTTCAGCCAAATGGCTATCAGAGTGGATTACAAATTGTTAATTAGACATTTAGACATTATGGCTCTTAGCCCAGGAGACCCTTAACTTCCTCAAATCACACTGCCATCATCCAGTGAATTATAAAAGGGTTTCCCTTAATCTACACTGGGACCAGTTAAGGAATCTTATTTCTACTTCTTTATTGATCTTTCCAAGCATCAACTGATCCAAGACACGTGTAAAAGGAGCAATGAGTAGTAGATACTCCAAGGAGATATTTACTATAAATAACAAAATATAACTGAAATATAAGTCCTACAAGATATTAAGAATCTTGCAGGAACAATATTTGTAAGTATATAATATTCAATTCATACAAGCTATTAAAATAAAAAATAGACCTAAACCACCAATTCTGAGACTAACTTCCAAGATCCGCTCTTTAACTCTCTCTCTCGATCTCCAACCGACACAATTCCCCCAACTGTCTCTTGGTCTCTCAGGCCTTATATCTCCTTCTCACGGAAGCTTCCAGAAGAACATTTATCTTGCTTTCTGATTGGTCAAGAGAGCCTTCCGTAGCAGTGATGTCATTCTGCATTTGCATAAACCTCCCTTTTCTGCCTGAAGAAGACCTCCATTGACTGGAGTCCAGTCATTACACTTTCCCAAGGCAAGGCTTGCCCCTATTTCCCAATGTTGTTCTTGGGGTCTGCCTTCCAGTTGTTTCCAGGTCTTATGGTGACCTTATGGGAGTCTCTAAAGGGCTTTTCTTGGCAGGTTTCTTCAGAGTGGGTTTCCCATGGCCATCCTCTGAGGCTGAGAGAGTGTGACTTGCCCAAGGCTTCAGTTGTTTTGGGAGCCTTTTTGCTTTCTCGTCTAGAAGGCAGCTGAAGTGTTGCTTCTTGCTCTGAAGAAGGAGACGAACCTTGTTGCATCCAAAAGGCTAACATTATCTGGAGTTATGTCTGATAATATGTATAAATAGGATTGCAATTCCTGTTCATTTATTAAAAGGTTTATAGTGCACCCCATATCCTAGATTCTCATAGCTTTGTCTCTTAATAGCAGTTAACTGTAAAAAGTTTGTTAAACAGATGTAATATTTTATATATAATCTCAAAATCTGTATAGATGGCTTGATTTAGCAGTAAAATTTGTAAATGAGGAGGTATGGCCGTATTTTATCATACCATGAAACTAATCTAGTTTGGGAATAAAGTCTAATGAAGTTACCCCAATCAGTTGCATCTGATTAATTTGTATTCATTAATTAAATTAGTTTGCTGAGGCACCAGAGCTCTCTGGCAGAGAAGGCTCAATGTCTCAGGACACTACAGTTCCCAGAATTCCATAGCACTGAACCAGGACAGTTAAAGTGGGGTTAAACCAGATTATCTCCTCAGTGTGGATGCAATTTAAGAGAAGGCAACTGTTACAAAGGGAAGGAGAGATGTAGATGAAATAGATGAGGAGAATGACAGGAGGATAGATGTAGATGTGGCTGAAATGGATGGGGGCTCTGAATTTGGCTGCCAGGGATGGGGAAATGGAAGGGAGGAAGAAAGGTGCATCTGTCATTCAGGTGAGGCTAGCATTCAGGTGAAAGTGGAACCAGGCTCCTTTCTTCACCCCGGAAGTGCAAAGGTTCAGGATGCGTTCAGACCCCCACTGAGCATGCACAAGGGTCCCAGTTAAAATCGTTGAATCTGAATGGTATGCACCGTGTGGTGATACAATTCGCACTCACTCCGCTTTGCCTGAATCCGCATCATGTGACTTGCCTTGGATTCAATTCCCATCTATTCGGAAGAGTAATGGAAGGGCACTTTGTAGTTTACCTCTTGCTTGGACAGGGGATATGATTGTGGTTTTGAACTAATATGTCTTGAATGTGGTGCTCTATTACACAATATCATAGAGTGGTTTGTGAGGTGTATTAAAACTATCTTCCCCATTTCTGATCCCTTTTAAAACCCATGTTCCCCAGAGGAAGCAGAACTGTGTAAAAAGAAAACACTCTCAGAAAAGAGACACAAAAGACACACTTCCTCCCTTTTGGCCCAAGGAGCCTGGCCTCATTCTCTCTCTGGAGCCTCAGGAGAGAAAGAGAAGCCAATGGTCAGTTCAACTGAGGCCTTAGAGAAGGTTCTGGAACATTATTCCCCACAGTCACAAGCAGCACACAAAATGGCTGCCAGAAAACAAAATGGCTGCCAGAAGGCAAAATGTGAGTCTGGGGCAGTGGGTGGGGTCTTCCAGCTGCTCTGCCCCCATTGGCCAGCTTCAAGAAGAGGCGGAGCTTCAGCTTCTATATTTAGCTCTCGGTGGGGAAGAGAGAATGAGGAGAGAGCAGCAGCGTTTTAGAGGGAGAAAGAGACAGACAGACAGACAGACATTAAGGGAGGAAGGAAGGAGAGAGAGGGGGGAGTGGAGTGAAGCGACAGCAGAGAGACAAGGCCTGGAACCACTAGGCTTCACTGCTGCCCTGAGGTCTGGCTGGGCCTGGCTTGGGTCTACTGCTGCTGGTGCTTTCCTTTGGCCACTGCCATTAAGGAGGGGAGGAAGGAGGCCCAGCAGTCCTTCTAGGCATGAGCCACTCTCTCTGAAGGTGGGAGAGTGGGGCTCCCCAAAAGGGATTTCAATGCTTTTAATGGTGGCTCTCATGCTGTACCAAAGATGATGATGATGATGATGATGATGATGATGATGATGATGATGATGATGATATCAGGCCTGGGGGGGATGGAGCTGCCGCCAGACCTTAATCACCATTAATGCCACTGTCGCTAGGCCTTCTTGCTCTGAAGCACTGTAATGGCCATGGCTCAGTGTCATGGAACTCTGGGACTATTCTTTTTGTTTGGCATTTTAGGTATTGTTAAGGTTTGGAAATCCTGTTTGAGGACCCTTCCGACTTTGGGGCCCTTTCACCCTCCATTTTGGGTTCCCTGGAGGCCTCAAACTGCCAAATGCCAAGCACTGAGGCAGAGGCAGCCATTTTGTGTTCTGGCAGCCATTTGTGCTGCTTGTGACTGTGAGGAATGTTGTTCCAGAACCTTCTCTGAGGCCTCAGTTGATCAGAGGCTTCTCTTTCTCTCCAGAGTCAGAAGGAGGCCAGGCTCCTTGGGCCAAAAGGAACGAAGTGTGTCTCTTTCTGTCTCTTTTGTGAGAGGGTTTTCTTATTTCAGAGCTCTGCTCCTTCTGGGGAACATGGGTTTTAAAAGGGATCAGAAATGGGGAGGATAGTTTTAATACAAGCCTTATTCTTCTAATTCACAAACATCGGTCTTTGGCTTCTAAGAGGAGGCTTGTTCCCCAAAAAAGGCCAAAAGTGGCTCCTTTGGGAGGTTTTAAAAGCCTCCCCAGTTTCCTTATTAATAGATTTTCAGGCAAGAAGGAAGACCAGACCATCTCATATTATCAAGAATGAAACAAACAAGCAAACATATAAACAAACAAACAAGGATAAGGGACTGTTTGGGGACTTTTTGTGTTCTCACAGCCATCGGGTGCGATCAGGAAAACCTTTCTTTAGGATCAGAAATCCTGTTTGGGGCCCTTCCGACTTTGAGGCCCTTTCATCCTCCATTTTGGGTTCCCAGAAGGCCTCAAACTGCCAACTGCCAAGCGCTGAGGAAGAGGAGGCCATTTTGTGTTCTGGAAGAAACTTTGTGCTGCTTGGAATTGTGGGGAATAATGTTCTGGGGAGTCAGGGCCAGTGGGGAGGCTGGGCTTTGGGGACTGGAAGAGAGAGTTGGGACAGAGACCCTCCCTTTGGGCCCTAGCTGGGGGGTCCCACCGGTATTTGCCTCCTCCTTTGGGAAAGGGGACCCCCTCAGCTCCCTGGACTCACTCCTGCCACTTATTCCTAGAATGGCTGGGACTCAGAGGAGTTTCCTAGGCATTGTCACCTTCTGCCCTCCATGGCCATTGGCACTGACCTTTCCCCATTGCCTTCCCTCCCTCAGCCCTTGGACCTCCTCCTCCTTCGCACTCAGAGCAACCCTTCTCTACGGCTGAGGAGACGGCCTCTGACCCGGGGAAGCTCCGGCCATAAAGGACTGAAGGAGAGCCCTTTCTGGGGCTGCAGGAATCAGGGTCTTTGTACTGAAGGTAGGCCTTTATTCCTGGAGCTGAAAGAGGACCTTTGTTTAAATGTTTCAGTCCAGGATTGTGTGGAAGGGTTGCAGCTGAGAGACTGAGCCCATGCTTTGCAGGCATAAAGCCCCAAATTCGCTCTCTAACAGCATTGTCTTCCCAGAAGGTGGAAGGGAGATTTCCAGACCTCAGACACACAGTGTGCAAGTGAGTCCTTTTTATGGGAACTGTGTGTGTATGTGTTGTTTACTAGAACTTTGTGAAATATTAGTTTCACTGGGTTTATAAGATGAATTTATATATGTCTTCATTTACCCCAAATGAGCATAATCCATGGTGCAATATTCAAGTCATAAACCTATACATTTATAGATATTTGTTATATCAAGTGCAACATATTCAGCAGTGTGCATCTTTTTTAAAAATATTCAAGGAAAAATGAAGAAATTGTGATTTTAACAATAGATCCATTCAGAAACAATGCACACAAATGTATATGCCTCAATTTCTATGTGGCTTTAGCAAGAAGAGGGAGGAGGTAGATACCTCATGCTCCTGCTATGACTGACATAGACAAACACAGCAGTTAAGCTTAGAGAAATAGTCTCATCTGCAAAAATGAAATAATTATTTTGGCCAGTGTCTAAATGAGAAGGAGGCCATGATGATGGGAGGGCATGGATTACATCTGTAAAGTAATTCATGTCTCATCCAGCCCTAGAGCTAGAGCTTCTCCACCTGGGACATAAAGCAGGCCCTCCCCTCCTCCTCTGTGTGAAAGAGAAGTCAAATTCTCATCAGTCATGATGACACAGCATGAAAAATTTGCATTCCTGCATTTAAAAATCTGAGGAGTCCTGAATCCTGTTGGTTAACCCTAGAGAGCAGACCCACTGAAACCATAAGTGACTGGTGAGTTAACATATAGATAAATCCAAATTATTCAGTGATTCTACTCTGATCAGGACTAGGCACAAGATAGAGGCTAGGATTTAGGTCTGCATGTGGCTGGAACAGGATATTCCCAAGACAAGATGGACAGGCAACAGTGTGGAAAATGGGCACTCTCCACATGGGCAGAGACACTCTCAGAATTGTGACTTCTCTGCATGCAGAAGTTTGCCATGGGAATTGGGTGCTCCCTTCCCATCAGCTCAATCCTCTGGTGCCCCCTGATCCTGGGAGGAAGGCTGGATCCCATGGAAGGGGAACAACCTGGGAAGAGAGAGCTCCTTTCCTGCCCTTCTTGACCGGGGGCCTCCCTGGGGAAGGGCCATTTGTAGACTCATTCCACCCAGAGAAACACTGGAGCATAGAGAGTTCTGCTGGTTCTGCCACTGGGAGAATGAGGAACCACCAGGCCAGACAGCCTGACCCAGCACAACCCTCTATGCTCCAGTGTTGCTCCGAGTGGAATCAGACTACAACTGGCCATTCAGTGACCCAGGTCCTACCATACAGTTGTGGAAGCCATCCCGCATGGCCATTCCATGCCTGGTGAGAGTGTTGGTGTGAGGTATTAGAGAAGCATCCAGCTGTGTTTCTGTAGTCAGAAGCAAAATTAAGAAATCTTCCTCTGAGGGCATTGTGGACCTCTGCAGGTTTCAGCAGATAATGCACTCATTTCACATCCAGCTATGAGGACATAGTCAGGACCCTTTCTAATCCCCCATCCCCTGATCCCCAGCTACTCTCACAAGGCATGGAGTAAGTGTTGTGTAGGGGAGCTGCAGTGAGTCTGTGCTAGGTCCAGGGGGATTTGTTTGGTGCAGAGGGAGGAAGGGGATGCTCACCTCTACATCGGCCCAAAGGAGGCATATGTTACCTGCGTATGTCATCAGCAGGATGCTGTTCTCTGTGTCTTTGACTGCTGCAGGGTTTCTTGCTAAACCAAGCCTTACCCTGGTCTCTTTTCTCAGGAACCTCATTGCGATCCCCTTGTACACAGCGTTGGGACATTGTTTGCTGGAAGTGACCAAAGTGCAGGGCCACCAGGATCCCCCTGCCCACCTGATGGCCAACACAAAGGCCAAGCAGACGGAGCTGGGCTCCAACAGAAAGAGGCTGCCGAGGGTTAACAGCTCTTTGGTAAGTTGCCATCCTGACTATTTGTTTTATCTGTGTCTGGGCTGGATTACGAAAGCAAGCGGAGAAGATACTGTCCCAGTTTGGCAGAGAGAGTCCTGGTTAATCCTCTGTCTCCTCATTTTTTCAGGGGCTTAGGAAATGTCCTATTTCACTCTCCTCCTCCCATTTCCTCCTTTCTCCTCAGGTCAGTTCAGTTGCTGCAAAGTGCATTCCAGGTTCAAAAGAGTCTACAGCCCATCAATGCAAAAGAGGGGAGAGGGGAGGAGAGAAGGGGGCAGGGTCTTGCCCTTTCCAGGAATCTGAGCTAAAAGCAAAATGCTGTACCCTTTCTCGCTTGTGTGATCTTTATCATTAACAACTTTGGCCATCTTGACACACTTCTGGTGTTGCTTGTCCACATGTGTGTTGCTTTCCCCATCTGTGAAATGCTGGATGATATGGAAGAATATCTCTGGACTTAAATTGGGGGTGGGCCCAGTGGCCCTGAAGCCCAGAGTACTCCCCAGAACTGTTTTTTAAAAATGAAATTTGCCTCTGAAATTAGGTGAAATATGGCTAAATGAAAACTAATATACATGTTGGAATAGCCAGTATGTTAATCAATCAATAATATTCCAGAAATGGCCGAAATTATATTGTTTATGATATTGTATATTATATTGAAAGGATTCGAGACAAACTGGATCTCAAAGGCTGTAGCTTTTTGCTTTCTTGCAGAATTTAAAGTTTATTTCCTGGACTGAATTCTGAAGTGATGAAATAATATTTGCGATGCACCATGTGCTTTCCTCCCCTTTTGTTTAGTCACTCTCTGGATCAGGGCTATTTTCTATTGCAGGTGACCTTTGCAGATGTGGCTGTATATTTCACTGAGGAGGAATGGAAACTGTTAACGAAGAAACAGAGACTGATGTACAGTTATGTGATGATGGAGAATTATGGAAATGTAGCCTCTGTGGGTAAGGAACCTGAATCCATTTCCCTTCCTGTGAAGACTGAGGGCCCTTTCATAATTCACTGTCAGAGTGCTATGATTCCACTTTAGAATTATAAAATCAAAGAGTTGAAATAGACCACAAGGACCATCCGGTTCAATCTTCTGCCATGCAGGAATAGACATTCAAAGCACCCCCAAGGGATGGCCATCCAGCCTCTGTTTAAAGACCTCCAAAGAAAGAGACTCCACCAAACTCTGAGGGAGTATATTCCACTTTTGAAGAGCTCTTACTATCAGGAAGTTCCTCCTAAGGTTTAAGTGGAATCTCTTGTCCCTGTGGCTTGCATCCATTGTTCCATGTCCATTAATTTGAAATTAATAATAATAATAATAATAATAACCATAATGCGATGCCACCATGCTCTGATGGAGTATATTCCACTGTTGAATAGCTCTTATTGTCAGGAAGTTCCTCCTAATATTTTGGTGGAACCTTTTTTCCTGTGGCTTGTGTGATCGAGTTTGGATTTATATAAATTTTGGGTACCAAGCGATCAAAAATCATGACCCCTGACTGACCCCATCACAGCCGCCATTATCCCAAAAGCGAGCTGACCACGTAGCCAGACAAGCCTAGCAGGCCATGGCTAAAGCAGAAAGGTAGATTTAAACTTTTAAAACCAGTTCTGGGAGTTGCCGTTGTCGCAGGCAACATGAACTAGGACAAAGGAAGTTTGCCTCACCTATTGATGGTATTAAGTACCCAGCCATCTACATTGTAGTCTTCTCCCAAAGAAGTGGCAGACCCTTTTGTGTATCCATTGTTTAACTTTAGTCTTAGTCAATAGATAGCCATGAAGACCTTTGTTCTGCAGGTAGCTATAGCCTGAGGATATGTTTCGCAGTATAAATAAAACCAAGATTCCAGCCCTCCTTTGGGCTTTCTGAGCTACAGTTCCAAACCTCAACTCTGTCGAGCAATCGTTCCGGAGCTCTCTTGGGCACTGCGCCCTGCTGAAATCACTTGGGCAAGCCAAAGCCCACTGTCTCTTTCGGGCCTCTTGTTAGCTTAGCCCGCTGGAACTTAGCTCCTAGCCATCGCGGTTGCCGCTTGCTTTCTGTTCCCCGCTGCCGTGTTCACTTACCAACATCCCTCACATCTGTCACTTGGAGAAGACTCCTAAGGTAAATATTTCAGCGGCGCCTCTATCCTTTCTCCTTTACCCCCAACTCTTCCCCTCCCTTGCTTTAGCATTGAATGTGCGTGTGCGTGTGTCATTCCTTTTTGGTTGTGTGGCTTTAATAAATGTTTATATTTTATTTGCAACTCATTGACATTGCAGTCTCTGTTTCTTGGGGTTGGACTATATGACCTCTGGTATACACATAGGGACCCAATCCGCTGCGTGCGTTGTTAGGACACGCCTCTTGTAAATTTGAGCTAATTAAATTCCTCTGATTCGATCCTTCCTAACACTTGTGTCCATTGTTCTGTGTCCTTTGTTCTAGAGCAGCAGAAAGCAAGCTTGCTCCATACTCAGTATCTCTTCAAATACTTGAACAGGGCTGTCATATCCACTCTTAACCTTCTCTTCTCCAAGCTAAACATACCTAGCTCCCTAAGTCATTCCTCAGAGAGCATGGTTTCCAGACCAATCACCATTTTGGTTTCTTTCCTCTGGACATGCTCCAGTTTCTCAACATCTGTTTGAATTGTGGTGCCCAGAACTGGACACAGGATCATTGCAAGTGAGCCCTGACCAAAACAGAATAGAATGGAACTATTACTTCCCTTGATCTTGACACTATACTCCTATTGATACAGCCTAGGATCACATTGGCCTTTTTAGCTGCTGCATCACACTGTTGACACATGTTCAACTTGTGCTCTACTACCATTCCTAGTTCCCTTTCACACCTAATTTAATTGTCATAACAACTTCCTGTGGAATCTTGGAATTTCTAGTTTTAGTGAGGCACTATTGTTCTCCACTTTGTAAGGATTCTCAATATCCAATCCTAAACTGCCAATTCTGGAATTTTGTGGTAAGGAGCCATGGAGATTAATGCTTTTTGCCCCTAAATGGTCCTCAGCCCTTTCCTGAGCAAGTTTCCTGGCTTTTGTGGCCCCTCTTCCAGCCTTTTGGGGCTCTGGAGAGGCTTCATGGGAAAAAGGCCTCCCTTGGCCCTGCAATGGATCAGAGAGGGCCCAACAGTGGCAAAACGGCCTCCACTTCCACAAAGGGACGCTGTGGGATATTGAGGGGCAAATCATTATTCCATATTTTTAGGCAACACAATTTGGGGTTTCCCCTGAGATCCCCTGTGGTCCAATGTGACCACCCCACTTCCCAACAGTAGTCCATCCCTTTCTTAGAGATGCCTTAAGGTTGTTTTAAGGCTCATCCCTCACACTTGACCCTCACTAATATCAGAAACCAGGTCCCAGACTCCTTGTTCTGCCTTTCCTAATGCATTAGTTGTATAATGATTGTCTTGCCTTTCTCAAGAAATGAGCCTCAAAGTGTCCCTTTTATGCATCACACTCTGTGGATGTGTGTCTGTGATAGAGAGATGGAGGCAATGTGAAAAACAGAAAGGCAGGGAAGAGATGCTGATGGTCAAATGGTAAAGCAGTGCAGATGGGCAAGAGGCAGGGTTTGAGAGCGGAGGGAGAAAAGGAAGGGGATCAGGCCTCTGAGATCCAGGAGGAGAAGGCAGGAGCAAAGCCAGGATCGCCTAGCTTGAAAAACACACAAAGCATCACAAGAAGTAATTTGTATTGTAGCAATAAGGGTAAACATCAATCCATAAAATGAAATCCTAAACCTGGCAGGTAAAAATTGTCCCAAATAACTTTGAGAAATATAGACTTAAAATAGTAGCTTTGGCACGGTTGCTTAGAAAGTTGTATCCTAATCGAGTATCTCCCAAGCTGAGTTATATAACATTTCAAGCAGAATACAAGCTGCACATGGCGTGTTTATAGTGGCAACTCACTCATTAACTTCAAACTTCTAAAATGATTCATATAAAACAGAACAGTCAAATGGATATAGTGCAGAAAACACCGTATACAATCCTATTAATTCCAAAATGGAAGTTGTATAAAAATGTAATAGCCTGACTCTTGGTCATAATTATTTCAAGATATTACATGGGTGTTTCTACATCTGTTCCAAAAAAAATCTGCTACAAATAATCGCAGATGCACAATATCTGGCAACTTTAACAGTTACCTGCTCCTAATAATACAATTATTTGCAAGCTCTCTTCTCCGACTTCCATCAACTTCACCATCCCTTGTACACACAACTCTAATCCACACCAATCCACATGTGAGCTGTATACTGTATTGGTTGTGAGTCATCTCCTGGTGCCACACAGCATGAAGGGACCTCTGCAGTTAGCTTTCATCATGCCTTGGTCTCTGACTCAGGACTTTATGTCAGTCTCACAGGATATAATGCCACTTGCCAATCAAACTATTTCTCCATATGTTTAATAGAATATTTTTGCAACATTCCTTTTTCTGACTATCTGCTTCCAGTGATTCCCTTAAGTCCCCCTCCAATCTCTTCTTTGTTAACTCCTATAAAAAAGGATACAATTGTTCCATGGATTTAGGGGCATAAGTAGTACGGTCATCCTTGGGTTACTAGCAGAAACTCTCTTAATTTAATCTCTAATAAGGAGGGGTTAATGAGGGCTAAATCATGGGTAACACCCTCCTCTCTTAACGCTGATTTTCAGTCTTATCTGTCACTGTGCTTCTTTACAGAAAAAGATTTGAGTCATGAGAGAATCCACACAGGAAAGAAGTCACATAAATGCCAGCATTGTGGGAGACATTTTGCTTACAAGTCAATCCTTGTCATGCATCGAAGGGTCCATACAAGAGAGAAGCCATACAAACGCCAGCATTGTGGGAAATGTTTTTATATGAAGTCAGTCCTAGTGACACATCAGAGAGTCCACACAAGAGAGAAGCCATACAAATGCCAGCATTGTGAGAAATGTTTTACTTCAAAGTCAAACCTAGTGACACATCAGAGAGTCCACACAAGAGAGAAGCCATACAAATGCCAGCATTGTGGGAAATGTTTTTCTCAGAAGTCAGACCTAGTGAAACATCAGAGAGTCCACACAGGAGAGAAGCCATACAAATGCCAGCATTGTGGGAAATGTTTTTATATGAAGTCAGTCCTAGTGAGACATCAGAGAGTCCACACAGGAGAGAAGCCATACAAATGCCAGCATTGTGAGAAATGTTTTACTTCGAAGTCAAACCTAGTGACACATCAGAGAGTCCACACAAGAGAGAAGCCATACAAATGCCAGCATTGTGAGAAATGTTTTACTTCAAAGTCACACCAAGTGAGACATCAAAGAATCCACACAGGAGAGAAGCCATACAAATGCCAGCATTGTGGGAAATGTCTTTCTCAGAAGTCAGACCTAGTGAAACATCAGAGAGTCCACACTGGAGAGAAGCCATACAAATGCCAGCATTGTGGGAAATGTTTTTCTCGGAAGTCACACCTATTGACACATCGGAGAGTCCACACAAGAGAGAAGCCATACAAATGCCAGCATTGTGAGAAATGTTTTACTTCGAAGTCAAACCTAGTGACACATCAGAGAGTCCACACAGGAGAGAGGCCATACAAATGCCAGCATTGTGGGAAATGTTTTTCTCGGAAGTCACACCTATTGACACATCGGAGAGTCCACACAGGAGAGAGGCCATACAAATGCCAGCATTGTGAGAAATGTTTTACTTCGAAGTCAAACCTAGTGACACATCAGAGAGTCCACACAGGAGAGAAGCCATACAAATGCCAGCATTGTGGGGAATGTTTTTCTCGGAAGTCAGTCCTAGTGAAACATCAGAGAGTCCACACAGGAGAGAAGCCATACAAATGCCAGCATTGTGAGAAATGTTTTACTTCAAAGTCACACCAAGTGAGACATCAAAGAATCCACACTGGACAGAAGCCATAAAAATGCCAGCAGTGAACTAACATTATTTTTGTCAATAAGGAATACAAAAAATATATTTGCAATCCTGCTGTGCTAAGAAAAGGCCCTTGTGATTTTGTTTTTCTGTCCATATGTCTGTTTATGTTTTAAAATTGTATTTTGTTAGATTTAGGTTTTAATTGCTAATAGGATAGATAATTGTTTCGGGTTGTAACTTTGGCTGGGGATTGTGGTTCGTGGTATAAGTTAGCTAAATGGGGGGCTGGGATTTGTTGCAGTTGGTTAGAATAGTTTTGGGAATGATAGCGTTTGGAATTTGTGGGATGTTGGCTGAAGAAAGTGGAGGCTGATATTAACAGGAAGGTGGCTAGTTTCTGGGAATGACAAAGGGTGACTTGTTACCTGTGGGGCCTAGACTGTGGGAATTGAAGGTGGGGGCTAGGTTTTAAGAGGGTGGAGTTTTAGGTTTGGGGGTTTTAATGTATTGTTTGGATTGGAGTGGGCAGTTCTGACGTAAACGCTGAATTTCTGACTATGTGTTCTCCATAAAATTCTTTGTTGTTTCAACAGACTGGACTCATTGGTGTACAGAAGTTCTGCATTTGCCCAAAATTTACCCTTTCTTCTCTCCTCAGCCATCATCTCCATTCTCAGCTATAAGAACAGCAGAGGCAAACACACATACATTTATATATATGTATATATGTGTGTTTGTGTGTGTGTGTGTGTATTATATCTACATACATACAGTATACATAGACTTTATTTCCAATGCATAGCCTTCCTTTCTTGCCTTTCCTGGGCTCCATTGTGGCCTCTTCGAAGTGTCCTCAAAATAAGGAAGGAAGGGGAGGTTGCTGAACCCCCGGCACACTCCTTCCCTTCCCTCAAAGGCCGCCAGTGGAATAAACAGCAGGAGCAGTAAAGCTCTGGTGATCCCCGCACATGATCAGAAGGGGTCTTTGGATGTATGTGCGCATGCACAGTCTCAGCCCTAAAGCCATTGCTGCCCTCACACTCTGTTCTGAGGGAAGGAAGGATGGAAATGGGGGGAAACCGTTGTTCGTTCAGAGGAATGGCTGGAATGTCTTCGGGGGGAGGGGGCTTGGGATTATAAGAAGAAGGAATCCCCTCTTCTCCCCCCAACCAAAACACAGGGGGCCTGCCAGGTCTCCTCTCCCTCTTTCCTTCCCTGCCCCCTCCTCGGGGGATTCCTTGGGGCCCTGGTACTTGGGGGTTATCATGAGAAGAGAGGGCAGGGGGGACCATTAGAGAGAGGCATGACCATGGAGGGGGGTCCAAAGATAAAAATGGCTTTGAGAAGCCCCATCCATCATGGAAAGTGGGGCAGAGGAGAGTCCCTCCCTTCTGATGCCTCATTTGGAGAAGATTTTTGTGCCAAATAAAGAGCACCACACAGCATAGGCTTCAATAGCATTGGAAACAACATTATTTGGGGGGGGGGGTTCTCTGGGGTCTTGGGGGGAGGAGGGGGGAATCTGGGACCTGACTCAGGCACTCCCCCCCAGAAGCCATTATTAGAGCCTTCCACAGCTCACTGTGATGCTTTAAATGACCATTTTGCAAATAAAATCTCTCAGATAAGAGCCAACTTGGATGCTGACATTATTGCTGATGCTATAGGTGAGGTGTCCAGTGACTCTGTGAATGGGATCATCCTGGATCAATTTAAATCTGTGAGTACTGAAGACATGGACAAGCTCCTTGGAAGTGTGAAGAAGACAACTTGCCCTCTCAACCCTTGCCCTTCATGGCTAGTCATCCAAGGAGGAGATGCACTTAGGACTCACCTGAGATATATCATAGATGCATCTCTGAGGGAGGGCTATTTTCCATCTTCCATAAATGAAGCGGTGGTACAGCCGCTTCTGAAAAAGCCCTCCCTAAATCCCTTGGACATGAACAAATACAGACCGGTCTCCCATCTTCCATTTCTAAACAAGGTGATTGAGAAAGCTGTTGCTCTTCAACTCCACGTGGTCTTGGATGAAACAGATTATCTAGACCCATTTCAAATTGGCTTCAGGATGGGATACGGAGTCAAGACTGTTATGGTCGCCTTAGTAGATTATCTCCGCTTGAGTATGGACAGGGGAAGTGCAACCCTGCTGGTGCTTTTGGATCTCTCACGGTCCTTCGATACCATCAACCATGGCATCTTTCTTGAACGACTGAAGGAATTGGGGACGAGGAGGCAATGCATTGCAGTGGTTCTGGTCCTATCTCTTGGGCAGATTCTAGATGGAGATTCTTGGGGATAGTTGGTCCTCTAAGAGGGAGCTTAAATCTGATGTTCCTTAGGACACATAAACATGAAGCTGCTGGGAGAGATCATCTGGAGACATGGCATGGGGTGTTATCAGTATGCTGAGGAATCCCAGATATATCTCTCCATGTCCCGGACTTCAGCGTCAACTAAGAAAGGCATCTCCCCTCTGAACGAATGTCTTGAAGAATTAATGGGCTGGGTGAGAAAAAAACAGAATGAAGCTGAATCCAGATAAGACAGAGCTGCGTAATGCTGGAGCTCCTAATCCAGGTATGGAGGTTTGACACGTGTGATCCACCTGTATAAGGGGTCACACTTTCCCTAAAGGACTATGTTAGTAGTTTGGGGGATGCTCCTGGATCCATCACTCCAGATGTCAGCTCAGATACATGTGACGGCGAGGAGTGCCTATTATCTCCTTCAGTTGATATGCTAACTGCACCCAGTCCTGGAAGCTGAAGACCTAAACACTACAGTTCTGATCTTAATTTTATTACATTATATTTATCAATTATTTCTATTAACTGATTTTCTGAATATATATCTGCTCACCTTTTTCCTCAAATAATTTTTCAAAATATGTAGTGAAAGTATTTTTAATTTTCCCTTGTTCCGTTATGATTGTGTTATTTTGTTTAATTTTAGTTATCATTTTCTTTTCTCTCTCATTCTTTAATCTATTAGCCATCCGTCGGCTTATTTTATTAGCATTCTCAAATTGATTTTGCTTTGATCTTCTTAAATTTATAGCTATTTCCTCTGTCATTTTTTTCTCTCATTGTTCTTTCAATAGTTTTATTTCATTCATTATTTTTATCCACTTTTGTTTGTTGTAGTTTTTGTTCTCTAATTTTAAATTCATTCCTAATTTTTTCCTCTTTCTGCTTTTCTCATTTTTTATTTCCATTGTTCTTTGTATAAATAGTCCCCTTACAAATGCCTTACTAGTATCCCATACAACCTTCATTTTTACCTCCTTTCCACTGTTTCCTTTAAAAAACATCTTTAACTCTCTCTTTACCTTATTTACAAATTCTTCGTTATCTAGGATATCCTCTTTCATTCTCCATCCTATATTTTTGTCCCAATTTATATTTAATTCCAGCTCTATCATATTATGATCCGACATCGTCCTTGGCCAAATTTCCATTATTTTCTCTTTAGTAACCAGTTGCTTCGTCACGAAAAACATATCCAACCTTGAGAAGGATTTATGTGCATCTGAATGGAAGGTATACCCTCCTTTGTTCCCATTACAATGTGACCAAACATCTAACAAATTAAATTCCTCTTTTAAAACAAAAAACCTCTTGGTAATTTTCCTTGTGTTTTCTTAATTACTTTTTTCTGGGATTTCCTGTCCCAAATTGGATTTAGAACTCCATTGAAATCTCCTGTCAAGATTAATTTGTCATTATCAACTTCTCTCTTAACCTCCGCCAAATTTCTATAATAGGTTTCCTTCTTCTCTAATGGCCCATAAACATTAATCAGTACATATTTAACATTATCTATCAAAATCTCCACACACAAGAATCTACCGTCTTTATCTTTCTTCTTTATATCTCCATCTTTTATTTTTGTTTCCTGTAAACACAATAAATCAAAATGATTCTTCCCTAGATACTGCATTACATGCTTTCTCTTTCTCTCTTGGCTTATTCCTTTTACATTCCACGAAACTATTTTAAGCCCCATTTTCCTTTTAGAGAGGTTCTTATGTCTTTTATGTAGACTTTCCTATCTCTCCTGAGTAACCCTCTTCTGAGCTTTTGTTTCCCAAATTGTCAGTATTTACCTCCTTAATCCCTAATCTCTCCTTCCTTGCCCTTTTCTCTGGGTCTTTTCTTCTCTTTGTCTATTTACACTTTCTCCTTCCTTCTTGTCCCTTTCTTTATTTCTTTCTTCTTGCTCTCTGTTATCTCTGCTTAATCTCTCATAAAAGGCTTTTGCTTGTTCTATTGTACTTATCCTATATCTCCTCTGATGGTAATGAAAGATCACTCCTTCTGTCATATCCCATCTGTACAGTATCTCATTCTTATTGCAAAAGAATATTGTTAGGAATTTATATTCCTGTCTCTTTCTAATTATTTGCAATGGTAAATCCTTATAAATTTCCACTATTCTATCTTCCACAATCAATTTTTTCTCATAATTTCTTTGCAATATTTGCTCTCTCATCCTTGATCTTGTAAAACATACCGTAATGTCTCTGTCCAATTTCCTTTCCTTTGCTATCTTTGAGCTAAGTCTAAATATCTTATCAATCTGTGCCTCCATCAAATCCTCCTCAATATCCACATATTTTGCCAGCATAGGTATAATTTTGTCATATATTTGTTTGTCTTGTTCTTTACTTTCCCTAATTTTAATTGCCCTTTCCCTATATCTGACCTGCTGCAGAAGATTACTCTGTTGTTCCCTTAATTGAGCCTTTTCCAATTCTTCTGTTTTTTTTCCAGACTTTCCGTTCTTTCTAATACTTCCTCCACCTCCACTTTCACTCCTGATATCTCTTTAGCTAAGTTGTGTATTTTTCCCCCTAATCCATCTAGAGGAAAGGAGATGAAATGATGGTCAGAAAGTGGAAAGTCAGGTGCCAGGTAGTCAGAAATGGCACAGTTTGCAGCAAGAACCAGGTCAAGACAGTGACCAAGAGAATGAGGTGAAGAGTTGCAGTGTGGTTGGAGGCCAAAAGAAGCCAGGAGAGACTTAAAGCGAGATGTTGTCGGGTGATTGGAATCATCAACGTGGATATTAAAGTCACCTAGGATCAAAGTGGGGACTGAATCTGAAAGAAAGAATGTCAGCCATGATTCGAAGTCTGAGAGGAACTGGGTGGCAGAACCAGGAGGGCGATAGATAACTGCAACACGGAGCTGTAGAGGAGAAAAGAGTCTAATAGGATGAAACTCAAAAGAAGAGGAATGATAGCTGGTGGGGAAGATAGAACTTGGAACTGGCAGGAGTTAGATAGCAAGATACCAACCACTCCTCCTCGACCCTCAGGGCGGCTTGTGTGGGTGAAGGAGAGACCACCAAAAGAAAGGGCAGCGGAGGTTGTAGTATCATGGGCTGGGAGCCAGGTTTCTGTGAGAACGAGGAGGTTAAAGGATTTAGAGAGAAAAAGGTCATGAATTGCTGTTGCTTTAGGGGCAGCAGAGCGGCAGTTCCAGAGGGAACAGAGGAAGGGAAGCAGGGAGACAGGGAGAGGCCGAATGGGGATCAGGTTAGGAGAAATGTGGGGAGCCGTGGGAAAGATAGGATTCACTGCCCAGTGATTAACGGGGGAAGGTGTGACACAACAGCAAGGATGACCCTAGCAAAAACAGCAAGGATGACCCTAGCAAAAGAATGGAGACAAAGGAAAGTTCTTGAAGTAGAGGAAGGCTGTTAGGACTATTTGATGCATTGGAAGCAGATAAACTCACAAGGATCTTACAGAAACAAAACAAAACTAAAATGTATAGATTGATAGAAGACTGGGATAAAGTGCTGGACTATATCAAAAAAGAAAGGAAGACTGAAGGGCATACAACGGATAAAGAGAAAACAAAGACACAGCAAAGAACATACACTTTGGAAGTCTTTTAGTTTGTTTGTTGTGGAATCTGAGGTTGGATGTATGGTGAGTTTGGATGTCATTTAGTATGTTTAACAAGTTTTGTCGCTTGTGAATATTTGTATTTGTCAAGTCTTTTAATTGTATCTGTGTTATTGTTGTTGGTCCCATAGGTTTTTTCCCCCCTTTTACTAATAAAGTTTTAAAAAGTACAGAATCCTGAAATCTAGAAAGCATATCCAGGAGAAGGTTTTTTTGGCCACACTGCAAACAACAACCTCCAAAACCCACAAAACAGTGATACCTTTCTCCTGTTTGATGTTTAACACTTTTTCCCAATGAAGAACCCAGTTGAGCTTCAAAAGCTTGTTTTATCTATTTTGTGCATTTTGGCTGGCCACTAAAGGTATCCCTGTTTTGTGGATTGTGGGTGTTATTGTGGTTTGCTGTATGGTCCAGCCAGCATGGCAACCTCTGGATATGATCCCTAGAGTAGGAATCCCTCTTTGTCTCATGGCTGTTTGGGGCTTTTCTCCCTCCCTCCCTCCCTCTCTGCCCCATAGAAGTCAAGGGTACTTACCTTTGCTAAGGTCTCTTCCAAGGGGTAGGATTCAGAGACATAGGTTCAATTTGCATTACAGAAATCATGCATTTCAACACTGCTTTAACTGCCATGGCTCAATTCTATGGAGATCTGGGATCTGTAGTTTTGTGAGCTATGTAGCCTCTCTCAGGGAGCTCTAGTGTGAAAAGAGACTACAAATCCCAGAATCCCATAGCATTGAGAAATGGCAGTTAAAGCGATGTCAAACTGCATGAATTCTGCAGTGCAGATTCAACCATAAGCCATGTTATTCAGGAATATCAGTATCCTAAGGGATCTTGTAGCACCTTTGAGACTAACTGCATGAAAAAAGTTGTAGCATATGCTTTTGTAGACTTGCGTCTGGAGTTTTGTGGAAGAGAGTCATGGCAACCCTTGTAGCCAGAACCTTCTTTTGTCCTCCATTTTGGGAGAGGAGAAAGGGAGGCCGAATGGAGAGCTCCCTGGAAAGAAGCTGTGTCTCTCCAGGCTGAGAGGCCAGAGACCTAGGAGCAGGGCTTCTGCAGTTGGGGAGGAGTCGCTGTCTGAAGCATTGGACCTTCTGGGACGTTCCTTTTGTGCCCATGGAATACAACGGCTTCTTCCCACCAAGAACCCAAAATAGTCCTCTCCAAAATCCCTTTCTGGGAGCATTGGTGAACTGCCCTGGGCCCTACTACGTTGCAAGAAATAAAAATACACATTTGAAATCATGCAAAACAGCTCATGCTTAAATAATACATGCCTTAAAAGTGACACCAGATTCTCCCCATCCCACCTGGGCTTTCCTTTCAGGTTAAAATGTGGTGGGCAAAGCATGACCCACGGCTCCATGCATCAGGGACTTCTCTGTAACCCACAGTGGTCAAAAATGTCTGGGATCTTTTCATGATCTTGGGATGTGAGGGGCATTTCCGCCATGTTTTGTTGGACCCCAGGATGAATATAATGCCATAAAATGAGGTGTCCTCTGTTTGCTTCCCAGAAGCATGGCGAAAACGTCCCTCATGTTGATGTTGATGCTTATTTTAACCAATTCTATTTTATATTATTGCCTATTGTTTTATACATATTTTGTAGATTGGCAGGTTTTATTTTTATTGACTTGATCATTTGTGTATATTTACAGCGCTATAGAAATAAATGATGATGATGATGATGATGATGATGATGATGATGATGATGATGATAATAATAAGTTGCACTCTCTCAGCCTCAGAGGATGGCCATGGGAAACCCACTCTGAAGGAACCTGCCAAGAAAACCCCTTCAGAGACTCCCATAAGGTCACCATAAGACCTGGAAACAACTGGAAGGCAGACCCCAAGAACAACATTGGGAAATAGGTGCAAGCCTTGCCTTGGGAAAGTGTAATGACTGGGCTCCAGTCAATGGAGGTCTTCAGGCAGAAAAGGGAGGTTTATGCAAATGCAGAGTGACATCACTGCTACGGAAGGCTCTCTTGACCAATCAGAGAGCAAGATAAAGGTTCTTCTGGAAGCTTCCGTGAGAAGGAGATATAAGGCCTGAGAGACCAAGAGACAGTTGGGGGAATTGTGTCGGTTGGAGATGGAGAGAGAGAGTTAAAGAGCGGATCTTGGAAGTTAGTCTCAGAATTGGACACTTAGGTTTATTTATTATTTTAATAGCTTGTAGAAATTGAATATTATATCCTTACAAATATTGTACCTGCAAGATTCTTAATATCTTGTAGGGCTTATATTTCAGTTATATTTTGTTATTTATTATAATCATCTCCTTAGAGTATGTACTACTCAGGCAGACCCAGCCATTTTGTGTTCCGGAAGCCATTTTGTGTGCTATTTGTGATTGTGGGGAATAATGTTCCAGAACCTTCTCTGAGGCCTCAGTTGAACAGAGGCTTCTCTTTCTCTCCTGAGGCTCCAGAGTCAGAAGGAGGCCAGGCTCCTTGGGCCAGAAGGGAGGAAGTGTGTCCCTTTGTGCCTCTGGCCCTCTATTTCGGGAGGAAGGAAGGAAGGAAGGAAGGAAGGAAGGAAGGAAGGAAGGAAGGGGTCTGTGGGGGTCTGAGGAAGGGGAGGCAGGGACCCAGGGCCAGTGGGAGGCTGGACTTTGGGGGCTGGGAAAGAGGTGGGAAAAAGACCCTCCCTTTGGGCCCTAGCTGGGGAGGGTCCCACCGGTCCTTGCCTGCCCCTTTGGGAAAGGAGACCCCCTCAGCCCCCTGGACTCACTCCTGCCATTCATTCTTAGGACTGGGACTCAGAGGAGTTTCCTAGGCATTGTCACCTTCTGCCCTCCATGGCCATTGGCACTGACCTTTTCCCATTGCCTTCCCTCCCTCAGCCCTTGGACCTCCTCCTCCTTCGCACTCAGAGCAACCCTTCTCTATGGCTGAGGAGATGGCCTCTGACCCAGGGAAGCTCCGGCCAGAAAGGGCTGCAGAAGAGGCCTTTCTGGCGCTGCAGGATTCAGGGTCTTTGTACTGAAGGTAGGTCTCTATTCCTGGAGCTGAAAGAGGACATTTGTTTAAATGTTTCAGTCCAGGATTGTGTGGAAGGGTTGCAGCTGAGAGACTGAGCCCATGCTTTGCAGGCATAAAGCCCCAAATTCAATCTCTGGCAGCATTGTCTTCCCAAAAGGTGGAAGTGAAATTTCCAGACCCCAGAGACACAGTGCGCCAGCGAGTCCGTTTTATGCGGACTGTGTGTCTATGTGGTGTTTACTAGAGTTTTGTGAGGTATTTGTTTCACTGGGTTTATATAATAAATTTACTTATGTCTTCACTTCCCAAAATGAGCATAATCCAGGATGCAATCTTCACTCATAAACTTATACATTTATAGATTTTTGTTGTATAAGTGCAACATATTCAGCATTGTGCATCTTTTTAAAAAATATACAAGGAGAAATGAAGAAATTGTGATTTTGACAATAGATCCGTTCAGAAACAATGCACACAAATGTACATGCCTCAATTTCTGTGTGGCTTTAGCAAGCAGAGGGAGGAGGTGCATACTTCATGCAACTGCTACGACTGACACACACAAACACACACATTTTGTAATTGTCAATTTTCAAACCGCTCTGATCTTTCTGGAAAGGTGGTAAATACATACATTTATTATTATTATTATTATTATTATTATTATTATTAACACAGCAGTTAAACTCAGAGATTTGTCTCTTTTGGAAAAATGAAATGATTATTTTCACCAGTGTCTAAATGAAAAAGGGGGTGAAATGAGGGGAGGTTGTGGATCAGATCCATAAAGTAATACAGGTCTTATCCAGCCCAGGGCCCAGAATTTCTCCACCTGGGATATAAATCATAGAATCATAGAGGGCAACTAAAATGGTGAAGGGTCTGGAAACCATGCCTTATGAGGAATGACTTAGGGAGGTGGGGATGTTTAGCTTGGAGAAGAGAAAGTTAAGAGGTGATATGATAGATCTGTTTAAATTTTTGAAGGGATGTCATATAGAGGAGGGAGCAAGCTTGTTTTCTGCTGCTCCAGAGACTAGAAACCGGAACAATGGATGCAAGCTCCAGGAAAAGAGATTCCACCTCAACATTAGGAGAAACTTCCAGACAGTAAGGGCTGTTCAACATTGAAACAGACTCCTTCCTTGGAGTGTAGTCAAATCTCCTTCCTTGGTCTTCAAGCAGAGCCTGGATAGCCATCTGTTGGGGATGCTTTGATTGAGAGTTCCTGCATGGCAGAATGGGGTTGGACTGGATGGCCCTTGGGGTCTCTTCCAACTCTACGATTCTATGATTCTATGTGGCAAGAACAGGACATTCCCAAGCCAACATGGCCAGGCAATAGTGTGGAAAATAGGCAATCTCTACATGGGCAAAGACACTCTCTGAATTGTGACTTCTCTGCATGCAGAAGGCTGCCATGGGAATTGGGGAGGAGGGCTGGATCCCATGGAAGGGGGGCAACCAGAGAAGAGAGAGATCCTTTCCTGCCCTGCCTGACTGGGGGCCTCCCTGGGGGATGGACGGCAACTAGTTTGGCCACTGGGAGAATGAGGGGCCATCAGGCCAGACAGCCTGACCCAGCAGAACCCTCTATGCTCCAGTGTTGCTCCAGGTGGAATAGGCTACAACTGGCCATTCACTGACTCAGGTATTACCATCGAGTTGTGGAAGCCATAACGCATGACCATTCCATGCCTGGTGAGAGTGTTTGGTGTAAGGTATTGGAGATGCATCCAGCTGTGTTTCTGTAGCCAGAAGCAAAACAAAGACATTTTCTTCTGAGGGTCACTGGGGACCTTTGCAGGTTTCAGCAGGTGATGCCCTCATTTCACATCTAGCTATGGGGACATAACCAGAGCCTTTTCCAATTTCCCATCCCCTGATCCCCAGCTAATCTAACAAGGTATGGAGTACCTGTTGTGTAGGGGAGCTGCTGTGAGTCTATGCAAGGTCGAAAGGGCTTTGTTTGGTGCAGAGGGAGGAAGAGATGCCCACCTCTCAATTGGCCCAAAGGAGGCATATGTCACGTGCTTATGTCACCAGCAGGATGCTGATCTTTGTGACTTTGAGTGCTGCAGGGTTTCTTTCCAAACCAAGCCTAACCCTGGTCTCTTTTCTCAGAACTTCATCTTGGCCCCCTTGTACACTGCTTTGCGGTATCTTTTGCTGGAAGTGACCAAAGCGCAGGCCCACCAGGAACCCCCTGCCTACCTGATGGCTGACACAGAGGCCAAGCGGAGGGAGTTGAGCTCCAAGAAGAAGAGGCTGCCGAGGTGCAACAACTCTTTGGTAAATTGCCATCCTGACTATTAGTTTCATCTGGGTCACTGCTGGGCTGGCTCATGAAAGCAAGCGGAGAACAACTGTCCCAGTTTGGCAGAGGGAGTCCTGCTTAATCCTCTGTCACCTCATTTTTTCAGGGGCTTTGAAAATGACCCATTTCTATCTCCTGTTCTCCTTTCCCTCTTCTCCTCAGTTCACTTCAGTTACTGCAAAATGTGTTCCAAGTTCAAAAGACATGTGCAGCGCATCAACTCAAAAGAGGGAGAGGGGAGGAGAAAAAGGGGCAGGGTCTTGCCAGGAGTTGGAAGCAAATGCAAACTGCTGTGCCCTTCCTCGCTTGTGCAATCTTCATCATTAACAACTTTGGCCATCTTGACCCCCTTCTGGTGTTGCTTGTCCACATGTGTCTTGTTTTCCCCATCTGTGAAATGCTGAGGGATATGGAAGAATTTCTCTGAACCTAAATTGGGGATGGGCCCAGTGGCCCTCAAGCCCAGAGTACTCCCCAGAACTGTTTTTGAAATTCGGAGAGAGATGGCTAAATTCACTATAATTCCTTGGTGACTAAATGTACTTTATATGTTGGGGGTAATCAGTATCCCAATGAATCAGTAATATCTCAGAAATGGTCTAAATTATATTGTTTATCATATTGTATATTATATTGAAAGGATTCGAGACCAACTGGATCTCAAAGGCTGTAGCTTTTTGCTTTCTTGCTGAATTTAAAGTTTGTTTCCTGGACTGATTTCTGAAGTGTTGAAATAATATTTGCGATGCACCATGTGCTTTCCTACCCTTTTGCTTAGTTACTCTCTGGATAAGGCTATTTTCTATCGCAGGTGACCTTTGCGGATGTGGCAGTATATTTCACCGAGGAGGAATGGAAACTGTTGACAAAGAAGCAGAAACTTACATACAGTTCTGTGATGATGGAGAATTATGAGAATGTGGCCTTTGTGGGTAAGGAACCTGAATCCATTGCCCTTCCTGTGAAGACTGAGGGCCCTTTCATCATTCACTGTCAGAGTGCTTTGTTTCCACTTTAGAATTAAAAAGCAACTTCCTGACAGTAAAGACTATTCGATAGTGGAACACATTCTTTCCTTGGAGTGTAGTGGCGTCTCCCTCCTTGGAGGTCTTTAAACAGAGACTGGATCGCCATCTTTTGGGGATGCTTTGATTGAGAGTTCCTGCATGGCAGGGGGTTGGACTCAATGGCCTTTGTGGTCTCTTCCAACTCTATGATTCTGTGATCAGTTATGAGTAATATCTATGAAGGGAAGAAAGGGGGACACAAAACCTGCTTTTTCTCTAATGTTTCTTTTCCGTCCTGAGCTTGCTTAGCTCCATGATTGATTCAAGAGGCCCTTTGTGTCAGGGATGATGGGAGTTGTTGCTCTTCACCTCTGGCTCGAACTCACCACCTTGTTGCGCACCGACGCTGACCAGTTTTGGCCAGTGGATAAAGCTTTGCTCTAAAGCAGCAGAGTTACAGAGAATAGGCTGAAGACCCTGACAAACTCTCCAAGCCTTCTCACTCTTGCTTCCACAGAAGTCTTCCCACTTCTTCAGGATCCAGCTGGCTCTTGTATCTTCACCCAAGACACCAGACAACTCAGTAGTCTTATATAAAAGATCTACTTTATTCTACTATATACTATCCAACACAACTCCAATAATACTCCTCACTACTATCCACTACTACCCAACTACTACCCACAAAATACATTGGGAATAATAGTCATTATTATAGTCCTTGGATCATACCACCCACTCTTGTCAGTATCCACCCAGTGGGCGTGTACATCCACTCTCATTGGTTCTCTTGGTTCAACCCACAATTAATGATTTCATCATCTCAGCCTTGACCACTTAACAATTCTCAGGTGTGTTCAATTATCCACTTTGCATTTCTGTCCTTGGCATTCAGGACTTGTTAATTCCATTACCTTTTACACCTGTGTGGCTCTTAATTTGCTTCTGCTGAGTCACCCTGACTCTCACATACATGTTTTATTTCAATCACTGTATGTCCCATGTTGCTTTTTCCTTAACAATCCCCTCCAAAATAAAATATTGTATGTGGCTTACAATGTCATTCCAACCATTTGTGTCAGCCTTTCATGTTTTTCTACTGTTAGTGCTTTTGTAAACAAATCTGCTATGTTATTTTGTGTTTCTATGTACCTCAACTCTATTTCTCCTTTTTGAACCATGTCTCTTACATTTTGGTATCTTACACCCACATATTTGGTTCTGTTCTTCAAACTTTCTGTTTCAGCCATTGCTGAAGATTGTGAATCTTCTTGAATTTCAACAGGTACTCTGAAATTTTCGTTTAAGTCATTTAACAGTTGTTCAAGCCATTGTACCTCGTTCACAATTTCGTTCAAAGCTGCAAATTCTGCTTCGGATGTGCTTAACGCTACGTTTGTTTGTTTTCTGCTTCTCCATACAATTGGACTTTCACTATATTTGATTATCATTCCTGTAACTGATTTCTTGTCTCCTAATTCTGATGCAAATGAACTGTCTACAAAACAATCTAAATCTGCGTTACTGCTTCTGATGATTAACTTTTTGTCTAAAGTCCCCTTCAAGTATCTTAACAAGTGTTTCACAGCTGTCCAATCCTCAACCTTAGGATCACAAACTCTTCTAGATAAAACGTTAACAGCAAACGAAATGTCTGGTCTAGTGTGGCAAGAAATGAACTGTAGAGAACCTATGATGCTCCTGAAAAACGTCTTGTCCTCAAAATCTCTGGTTGTTGGCTCAGAAACGAAACCAGTTGTCATTGGAGCTCTAACTATCTTGGCATTCTGTAGTCCACACTTTTCAATCAAGTTCTCTATCTTCTTTCTCTGGCTTAACAAACAATGTCCTTCTTGTGTCCATTCAACATTAATGCCTAAATAAGACTTCAACAAACCTAGGTCCTTTAAAACAAATTTTTCAGACAACTCTCTCTTAACTGACTCTATTTCCTGTTTTGACTTTGCTGCCACGCACAAGTCATCCACATAAATCACTAGCACTATGTCTCCTTTTGTATAAACACAAGCATCTGCCACGCTTCTCTTGTATCCTAACTTAACCAACTCGTCATTAATGCACAAATTCCATGCTCTGGCACTCTGTTTTAAACCATACAATGCCTTCTTCAACCTATAAACCTTCTGACTTCCATTGTCTTCAAAACCTTGTGGCTGTTCCATAAAAATTTCTTCATCCAAATTTGCATTTAAATAAGCTGTCTCAAAATCAAAATGTTCCACAACTAAATTCCTTCTTGCTGCTACAGCTAACACCATTCTCAAACTTTCTGGCTTTGCTGTTGGAGAATAAGTCTTGTCAAAGTTCTCATACTGCTGTTGTGCAAAACCCTTAGCTACCAATCTTGCTTTGTACTTAATGCTTCCATCAGGCATTTCCTTTCTCTTATACACCCATTTACAACCAATCACTTTCTTATCTCTGGGTCTATCTACAACTTCAAAAACATTTTTGTTCACCAAGCAACTAAATTCACTATCCATTGCTTCACACCATCTTTCCTGTTCTTCCCTAGAAAAAGTTTCCAACTCTTCAAAACTCTCAGGCTCTTCTACTACTGTACAAGCTCTTGCCTGTGTCACAACAAGTCTATCTGGTGACTTTCTAACTCTGTGACTACGCCTGGGTATGAATTCTGTCGTTCTGCCTCTCTCCTCATCACTGTCCGCACTAGAAGTTGTTGTCTTTCTGCTAAATCTCTTGTCTTCTGTCATTCTAGTGGTTACTGGCCTTGATTGTGTCTCCTCATCTGAGGTACTACCACTGCTGCTAGTTGAGGCTTCTGGCTTGACTGAAACCCCTCCGTTTCCTGAAGTTGGTTCAGTCTGGGCTTCCTGCTCACTTGAGCTACCTAACCTTAAGAACACTTCTTTATTGGCATGCAGCTTGTCCCAGCCAGCATGTCTTTCAAAATTTGCAGACCTGGAGTACTGTACTTCTCTTCCTCCTAAATGAAATTTGTAGCTATTCCCTGAATATCCTAGAAATCTTAGCCTTTTGCTTTTTGGCTCTCCTTTCCTCCTAAAACAGGCAGGTATGTACACATGTGCATATTGACCAAACACTCTTAGATATTTAAAGTTTGGCACTCTCCCATACAAAACCCTGTAGGGAATGTCTTCAATTTCTGAATGGAACAACCTATTACTTATATGTATGGCAGTCAGCATAGCTTCATCCCAGAAGCTTTCATTTACTCCTGCATCTGCCATCAAACAAGCAGAAATCCTTTTAATGTCTTGGATTTTCCTTTCTGCTAAACCATCCTCACTTGGACAAGCAGGATTGGTGGTTTCATGTCTTATCCCTACCTTCTGAAACCAATTGTATAGCTGGTTGTTTAAAAATTCGCCACCTCTATCTGTAACAATAGTCCCAACTTGGCTATCAAACTGTCTCTCTACCATTCTTACCCATGCTTTTAAACTTTGCCCAGCGTCAGACTTATTCTTCAATATTCTTACAAAAGCATATCTTGAAAATCTGTCCACAATTACTAAGAAATATTTGCTTCCTCCTAATGACAAACAATTTGCTTGGGCTACATCTGCATGGACAAACTGAAATGGTCTTTGAGCAATTCTTTTGGATTTCTTAGCAACTGGAAAAGCTCTGACCTTGACTTGATTACATACAGTACAGTCTAAATGATTTTTACATTCTGCTACTTTTAGATCTGGACACATGCTTATTAAATTCTTTAAACACTTAAAACTTGCATGGCCAAATTTTCTGTGCAGCTCATGTATGCAGTCTTTGTGCAATGGCACATTGTCAATATTGTTAGCATTCTCTACTTTATAACTATCAACATTTTCTTCCAGGAAATAAAGCTTATCCTTTTTCATACCTATACCACGCAGTTCCCCATTCAATGTTATTTTACACAAGTTCTTTTCAAATGTGACTATGTAGTCTCTGTCTGTTAATCTGCTCACTGATAACAAGTTGTTTTCTAATTCTTTAACATGCAAGACATCATTAAAGTTTTCTTTTAGCCCTGGAATGTAAACTGTTCCCATTTGATTTACAGTACTAAGCTCATTCCCATCAGCCAAAACTACGGCATTTACATTGGCTGGCTTTCTATCACTAATTAAGTTAATGTTATTACACATGGAGGACGAAGCTCCTGAATCTACTAGCCATTTGGAATTAGCACTTCGTTTTTCTTTGATCATGGTGGCAAACACCTTATTATTATTTCTATTGTCCTTCAAAAATGGCGGCTTGGACTGCTTCTGCCTCTGGCCGTGTCGAGGTTGGCATCTGCTCTCTTGCTTGCTTCTCTCAGCAGCCAACTGCTTGCAGTGCTTTTGCAAATGTCCAATCTTTTTACAGTAGAAACATCTCCGTTGCTCCCTCGAAGAAGCTGCCTGGTCCAGCCCACGCACATCAGGCTTGGCTTGCTCACTTGGCACAGACTTAGAAGTTGCTGCGTCATTCCTCTCAGACTGTCTCCTCTGGTTCTCTTCCAGAATTCTGGCCACAACTAAGTCTCTCGTTAATTCTTCAGTTGGTAAGTTTTGCAGAGCATTGGTGATGTTGTCCCAAGTAGAGTCTAATGACTCAATCAATATGTAACACTGTTGTTCTCTACTAATTTCCACACCTCTTAGCTCAGCCTGCACAAATAAATCTTGCATCGTTTTCAAATGCTGTATTACACATTGGCCCTTTTCCATCTTTTGCCTATAAATTCTTTTCGACCACAGCATTTTTGCAAAGACAGTCGAAGGAGTGTGTAATCTTTGCAAAGTGTCCCACACATCTTTGGCGGTTTCCTTATCTCTAACATCATTAATCAAGTCTTCTTCAAGCATTAGGAAAAGACAGGCTTTGGCTTTACTATCTTTCTCTTTCGTAACTGCGTCAGCATCAGCTGGCAGCCCGGCTTGAACAGTTGCCCATAAACTTTCTTTTACAAGCAGAGACTGGGCATAAATCTTCCAGGTGGAGTAGTTGCTTCTGTTCAATTTACTAAACTTCAAAATCTCCATTTTAATTTGTGCAGTGACTCAATTGACACAGTCCTTCTGAGTATGCACAGCTGACCCCTTTCGGGCTTAATCAAAACACAGGAGGAGTTACTCACGGAGCTTATCAGTGCAGCGTAAACAGCTTGCTCTGATCTGTCTTCCACTCTCTGGAACTTTCAGCTTCTGTGGATGCTGGGTGCTGCAGTAACTGGGCCCATAACCCTTGTCAGGGATGATGGGAGTTGTAGCTCTTCACCTCTGGCTCGAACTCACCACCTTGTTGCGCACCGACGCTGACCAGTTTTGGCCAGTGGATAAAGCTTTGCTCTAAAGCAGCAGAGTTACAGAGAATAGGCTGAAGACCCTGACGAACTCTCCAAGCCTTCTCACTCTTGCTTCCACAGAAGTCTTCACCCTTCTTCAGGATTCTGCCGGTTCTTGTATCTTCACTCAAGACACCAGACAACTCAGTAGTCTTATATAAAAGATCTACTTTATTCTACTATATACAGCTCCAAACTATCCAACACAACAATACTCCTCACTACTCCAATACTACTCAAACACTACCCAACTACTACCCACAAAACACATTGGGATTCATAGTCATTATTATAGTCCTTGGATCATACCACCCACTCTTGTCAGTTTCCACCCAGTGGGCGTGTACATCCACTCTCATTGGTTCTCTTGTTTCTATGCAGAATTGATGATTTCATCATCTCAGCCTTGACCACTTAACAATTCTCAGGTGTGCTCAATTATCCACTTTGCTTTTCTGTCCTTGGCATACAGGACTTGTTAACTCCATTATCTTTTACACCTGTGTGGTTGCTACTTGCTTCTGCTGAGTCACCCTGACTCTCACATACATGTTTTATTTCAATCACTGTATGTCCCATGTTGCTTTTTCCTTAACAAACTCCCATTCTTCTATCTCAATATTGTGTCCTAGATTTCTTGTCCATTGAACCATGTTTTCTTTAACCACTTCAGATTCCATAAAATGTTTTTAACAGGATTGTATACAATCTCACCACAAGTGAACTTTTCCCTATAGCAAGTACATTTCCTAGTATTTTTGTACTACAGTAATTATTTATATTCCATATGTTTTCCTATCCAACAAAAACCTCTCTTATTTGCTTGAAAATAAGCCAATTACATTTTTTACCTTCCCTTATTTCTTCTAACGTTTTTAATTTAATCATATTGCCTTGCTTATTTATCATTGTATTATTATTATTATTATTATTATTATTATTTATATCGCGCTTCTCCAAACAGATTAAAAGAATCAGTAAAATGCAATAGCAACTTATCATCGTTGCGTCCAAAACTCTCCCAATTCCTCCCATCCACATTAAAATACAATTAAATTCTTAAACAATTATTAAAATAATTATTAAAAATAGAGCAGAGGCAGTTAGAACAGTTGTTGAACAATTTATTAAATTAGTAGGAGATTGCTGTAATGTTAATCTGGAAAGGCCTGCCGGAAGATATACGTCTTGATCGCCTTTTTAAAGCCTTCAAGACAGGTGATATATCAGACCTCTTCCGGAAGCCATTCCATAAACTGGGAGCAGCAGAAGAGAGGGTCCTCTGGGTAAATGTAGAAAGCCTTGTTATTTCTGGCTGCAGTAAGCTTTTTCAAGAGGACCTCAATATGTGGGGCAGATTGTATGGGAGAAGGAGATCCCATAAGTAACCTGGACCCAAGCCATGAAGGGCTTTAAAGGTTATAACCAACACCTTGTACTGTCCCCAGAAATTAATGGGCACCCAGTGAAGAGACATTAGTATAGGTGTGATATGGTCACCTCTAGATCTTGCAGTGACCACTCTGGCTGCCATATTTTGGATTAGTTGAAGTTTCCGGACTTGATACAAGGGTAGCCCCATGTAGAGCACATTACAGAAGTCAAGACGTGAGGTTACCAGTGTATGCACCATAGTTTTTAGGCCTTCAGGTTCCAGGAAGGGACGCAGTTGGCGTATCAATCAAAGCTGATAACAGGCACTCTTGGCCATCGCATCTATCTGATCTGACAACTGGATAGACGGATCCAGGAGCACCCCCAAACTGCAAACACAGTCCTTTAGGGGAAGTTTGACTCCATCCAGGACCGGTTGACAGACCTCCATACCCAGAATAGGACCTCCAACAATACACACCTTTGTTTAATCTGAATTCAATTTCAATCTGTTTTTCCTCATCCAGCCCATTACTGCCTCAAGACATTCATTCAGAGGGAGATGCCTTCTTTAGTTGACACTGAGATATCTCTGGATGTAATGAGCATACTGAGAGCACCCACCCCACGCCTCTGGATGAACTCTCTTGGAGGTTTGATGTAGATGTTGAATAGCATTGGGAATAGGATGGCACCCTGAGGAACGCCTGATTTAAGCTCCCTTTTAGAGGAGCAACTGTCCCCAAACATCATCTTGAATCTGCTTGAGAAATAGGACCGGAACCATTGCAATGCATTGCCTGCTATCCCCAATTCCCTCAGGCGTTCCAGAAGGATGCCATGGTCAATAGTATCAAAAGCCACTGAGAGGTCCAAAAGCATCAACAGGGTCACACTTCCCCTGTCAATACTCAAGTAGAGATCATCTAAGGTGACCATAGCAATCTTGACCCGTATCCCATCCTGAAGCCAGGTTGAAATGGATCTACGTAATCTGTTTCTTCAAAGACCATTTGGAGTTGAAGAGAAATGAAAGACGGGAGACCGCTCTGTAATTCTTCATGTCCAAGGGATCTGGGGAGGGCTTTTTCAGAAGCAGACGTATCACTGCTTCTTTTAAGCAAGATGGAAAAGAGCCCTCCCTAAGAGATGCATCTATGATATATCTCAGGTGAGTCCTCAAAGCATCTCCTCCTTGGAAGATCAGCCATGAAGGGCAAGGGTTGAGAGGGCAATTTGTCTTCTTCACACTTCCAAGGAGCTTGTCCACATCCTCGGTACTCACAGATTCAAATTGATCCAGTATGATCTTATTCACAGAGTCACTGGACAGCTTACCTATCGCCTCTATAATTTTAATCAACTGTTTTTACTGTTTTACAGTTTTTATTGTTAAGGTATGGAGCAGCGTTCAAAATGTTCAGATGTGGCAGAGAAACTAATGGACACTCGCTGCTCTTAACCAGGAATTGGCTGCAGCTGTGGCTCCAGACAGCAGGTGATTGTCCAAGATTGTGGCGGAGTGTGCCAGAGAGCGCATAGCACTTATGGAAATATGCTGTGTCATCTGGAATGGTGGACAGTAATCCAGGTAACACACGAAATTGTACTGGAAGGGGTTGAGCTAGATTGCCACATGGCAAGAGTGTATATAAACTCAAATCATCATTGTACAGTGTGGGTTTTATAATTGGTGGATGAGTTGGTCTAGCTCTCGTGTATGTTTTGCAACCAAAAATAAACAGTGCCTCTTTGGAGAAAAGCCAGCCTACGGTGCTTTAATCTAGCAGCTGTGTTTCCTGGCAAAGCTCCAGTCTGCCAGTTTGTCTATCTACTCACAAGCTTCCAAGATTACTCTGAGTTCATTCCTGCATTTTCTCCCAACATTTATACTGTCATTGTTTAATCCAGTTTTAGTACTGGGATCGGGAGGGGGGGGTAGGCATAGGGACTGATTTCTTTTGGATTTTATTGTAACCTTGATGTATTTTATTGTTGTAACCAGCCAAGTTTCTCCTTCATAGAGCGGGCTAGAAATAAATAGTTTATTATTATATTATGCTGGCATCCAAGTCGATTTGTATCTCGTGTGTGTGTTTGCCTTTTCTATTCTTATGGCTGGGAATGGAGCTGAGGACTGAAGAGAGAAGAAAGTGTCAGTTTTGTGCAAATTCACAACTTTTGTACATCAAAGAGTCCAGTGTGTTGAAACAGCAAAGACCTTTACTGAAAACACATATCAGAAATATGTTTAAGCCAGAACTGCCCAGAATATATTGAAACCCCAAAACCTAAAACTCCACCTTCTACCAAACCTAGCCCCCACCTACAATTCCCACCATCTATCCCTCACTATTAACCAGCCCCACTTTGCCATCCTTCTCACATGCACAATCTCTCCCTGTCCCAGACATTCTAAGAAACTAGATCCCTTTCTGTTACTACTGGTCCCCAACTTTCTTCAGCCAACATCCCACAAATTCCGAATGCTATCATTGCTATTCTAGCTAGCTGCAACAAATCCCAGCCCCCCATCTAGCTAACCTAAACCATGACCCATATTCCCCAGCCAAAACATAAACAGACGTATGGACAGAAGAACTGTACAAATAAATTCATACGGGTTTTTTAGCACCTCTGGATTCACTTCTTGGATTTGTGTGGCTTCTCTCCTGTGTAGCCTCTCTGGTGACTGAATAGGCCTGACCTCCAAGAAAAGCATTTTCCACACTGCTGGCATTTGTATGACTTCTCTCCTGTGTGGACTCTCTGGTGTATCAGTAGGCTTAACTGCTGACAAAAACATTTCCCACAATGCTGACATTCGTATGGCTTCTCTTCTGTGTGGATTCTCTTGTGTCTCACTAAGTCTCCCTTCAAATAAAAACATGTCCCACAATGGTGGCATTTGTATGGCTTCTCTCCTGTGTGACTTTTCTGATGTGTCATTAGGTATGACTTTGAATGAAAACATTTGCCACAATGCTGGCATTTGTATGGCTTCTCTAGTGTGGATTCTCTGGTGTGTCAGTAGGTTTGACTGCCGAGAAAAACATTTGCCACAATGCTGGCATTTGTATGGCTTCTCTCTTGTGTGGACTCTCTGATGTCTCACTAAGTCTCCCTTCAAAGAAAAACAGTCCCCACAATGCTGGCATTTGTATGGATTCTCTCCTGTGTGGACTCTCTGATGCATGACAAGGATTGACTTGTATGCAAAATGTTTCCCACATTGCTGGCAGTTGTATGGCTTCTCTCCTGTGTGGACTCTCTGATGTCTCGCTAGGTTTGACCTCCGAGAATAACATTTCCCACAATGCTGGCAGTTGTATGGCTTCTCTCCTGTGTGGACTCTCTGATGTCTCGCTAGGTTTGACCTCCGAGAATAACATTTCCCACAATGCTGGCATTTGTATGGATTCTCTCCTGTGTGGACTCTCTGATGTGTCACTAGGATTGACTTTAAACAAAAACATTTCCCACAATGCTGGCATTTGTATGGCTTCTCTCCAGTGTGGACTCTCAGATGCTTTACAAGGATCGACTTGTACGCAAAATGTTTCCCACAATTCTGGCAGTTGTATGGCTTCTCTGATGTGTGGACTCTCTCATGACTGACAAGTTCTTCTGTAAAGAAGGAAAATAATACTGAATATCAGAGTTAAGAGAGGAAAGTGTTAGCTCAAGATTTAGCCCTACGTTCAAGCCTCCCTATTTGAGATTATATTAATAAAGTTGGAGTGGGTGAACTGAGCATGACCCTGTTGCAGATGCCTCAAATCCATGAAACGATTACATCTTTACTCACAGGAGCTGCCAAAGAAGAGATTGTGGGGGAACTACCTTGAGGTAGTCAGTAGAAGCAGATAGTCATACAGACTGTTGAAAAAAGATTCTTTTAAACATGTGCAAAATATTTTGATTGAAAAGTGGCATCATATTCTGTGAGACGGCCAGAGAGAGATGAGTCAGAGCACATGGCATGATGCAAGCTAACTGCAGAGGACACTTCATGCTGTGTGGCACCAGGAGGTGAATCACAACCAATACAGTATACAGGACACATGTGGATTGTTGTGCATAGGATTGGATTGGAGTTGTGTATACAAGAGATGGTGAACATGATGGGAGTCAGAGAGGAGAGCCTTCAAATATTTTTATTATATTGCAACTCAAGATAGAGAACCTCCAAAGATTTGGATGAAATCAACTGTGTCTGTGACTTATTTTTAAGTGTGAAATGTGGTCAGTGCATTGCCAATACCTTTATCTGGAGATTTGCTTCTGTTCTTGATGTGTTATTGTTGAGCTCTGGGAGTGTCGCCTTCGGACTGTGCTATACATTGGCTTTAAATGGGACCAGAATTCAAAGCCAAGAAGGACCTGAGAGCTGGTGTGATAATCCTTTTTGGCTGAAGTATTTCCACCAAGCACCCATTTCATTTAATTCAGTTTAAGACAATTTTTTCCCAATGCAAAAAACTTTCTAAAGCAATTTAAACCTTTGTGAATGCTCAGTTTCTACCCCCAAGCAACAATTTCAGTATAAATATCAGCCCCACTGGGCTGTTCTTCAGCCTCAGTCCAGTTGCAGACAGACCCTCTGTTGATTTACATTGCTAAAACACCTCTCTACACTCGCAAGCCCCACATGCCATTGAAGTTACTGTCTTCTCTCCCCATTCTGGACCTGCAGCAATTGGAATCAAGTTCCGTCTAGGTTATGTATTACCATAAGCAAAGCCTAACATCTATTCACCACTCCTACCTTTGTTATCTAGTTCTTGTGTGTTTTTGTGAACACCTATATGTGTGTGCATGCGTGTACAGTGCACCTGTGTCATACGCGGGCACGCCTTACGTGGATTTCAACATACACTAAAAGCCACACTGTGAAAAGGGGCGACATGCCCCATAAGGGTTAATGGTGCCTGTGTCTGTGGCGGGAGCGGCTGCTCCACTGGCGGAGCCCCATACATTTAAATAGGCCCCAAGAATACACAAATTCCCCTAACTCTGGGGGGGGGGGGGAGTCCGGAACGGGATGACTCCCAAGGTTGCTTGGGCCCAGAGTACTTGAGGGAACGCCTTCTTCCCTATTGTCCGTCCCTCACACTAAGGTCCTTTGGAAGAGATCTACTACAGCCAAAAAAATCTAGGCTAACATCAGTCTCTCAGAGGGCCTTTTCTATTACTGCTCCAAAACTATGGAAGGACTGTCAGAGGAGATCCATCACATTCCCACTCTGACAGCTTTTAAGAAAGCACTCAAGACGGATCTCTTCCGGCAGGACTTTCCAACCTAGTTATCCTCCCCAGATATAGAGATATTTGTCCCCTCATCTGTCTACTCTTTCCCGCCTATGTTTCTACCTATTTTTTAAAATGTCTTTAATGTTTTTTAATGTTTTTACTGTTTTTATAGTATTACTGTTTAATCCTGTTTTAATAATGGGAATGGGGGGGTAGGTCAAGGGTTTTTTTTTTTTTTAACTCTATTGTAATTTGATCTATTTTATTGTTGTAACCCACCTGGATTCTTCATATTGGGTGGGCTAGAAATAAATCTTTATTATTATTATTATTATTATTATTGTTCTCTCTGGCTTTGCTTCGCGAACCAAGATTCAGGAAGGACTCATCCCACGCTTTGTACAAGCGCGTTGGTGACTAAAAAGGCCAATTCGGGATAAGCAGATCCGGTTGCAGAAAGCACAGCAGAAAGTCTCCTTGGGTGATGTTTCCAGGTTACGGTTCTTTCTGTGTTGTCGTTTCTCTTCTAGGCTCATTCGGCGTGAGCTTTCAAAGAAGGCTGCAGCGTCATGGATAGTGCGTCTCCATGTCTCCCGATGCGAGGCCAGGGAGGACCATTGTTGGTGATCTATCTGGCCAAGCCTGAGATGTTGTTTTAGGGAGTCCTTGTATCTCTTCTTTGGGGCGCCCCTCTTACGCTGACCTGTGGCGAGTTCACCATAGAATACTATTTTGGGGAGGCAATGGTCCTTCATCCTAGAAATGTGTCCTGCCCAGCGCAGTTGCATCCTCAATAGCATGGCCTCAATGCTGGTGATCCCTGCTTGCTCAAGGGCAGCAACATTTGTCACATAGTCAGTCCAGTGTATATTTAGAATTGTGCATAAACAGCGCTGATGAAAGCGTTCAAGGAGTCGTAGGTGTTGGCGATAAGTGACCCATGTTTCAGTCCCATAGAGGAGAATAGACAGTACAATGGCTCTATGCATACTGATTTTTGTGCTTTGCCTCAAGTGTTTGTTACTCCAGACTCTTTTGTGAAGCCTTCCGAATGCGCTATATGCCTTTGCCAGTTTGTTATTGATCTCTTTATCATCATCATCATTATTATTATATATTGCTGTTGCCCCAATATTTCCTTTGAGCTAAGTATGAAATTCCCCTGAAAGCATAGCACTTGTGAGTGTCCTCCCCAGACTCCAGTATTTCGGGTAACAAAGGGCCTCTGGAATCAACCATGGAGAGAAAAAGGAGTTTTTGTGTCACCCTTTCCTCTCTTCATAGACATTGCTCATAATTTCTAAATGGAACCCCCTAATATGTTTGAAAACAAGGACCTGAGCTGGTTCTCACCAGTTCAGTTTTTAAAATCTGTCAGGTTGGTGGCTGCCTCCCAATCCCCAAGGCCCCTCTCCTGGCCCTTCCCAGAAGTCCCTGCCTCTCCGCACAGAGCTAGGAGATTCTGGCTTTGCTCTTGCCTTCCCCTCCTGGCTCCCATCTGCCAGATCTCCTTTCCTTTCACCCTCCGCTCTCCAACCTCCCTTCTTGCCCATCTGCACCGCTTCAGCATCTCATTTTCAGCCTCTCTTCCCTGCCTTTCTATTTTTCACTTTCCCTTCATCTCTCTATTACAGACACAAACCCACAGAGTGTGATGCATAAAATGGATCATAGAGTCATAGCGCTGGAAGAAACCGCAAGGGACATCCAGTCCAACCGCCTGCCATGCAGCAACTCTCAATCAAAGCATCCCCAAAAGATGGCCATCCAGCCGCTGCTTGAAGACCTCCAAGGAAGGAGACTCCACTACACTCCGAGGAAGGATTTTGTTCCACTGACGACCAGCCCTTACTGTCAGGAAGTTCCTCCTAATGTTGAGGTGGAATCTCTTTTCCTGGAGCTTACATCCATTGCTCTAGTTCCTAGTCTCTGGAGCAGCTGAAAACAAGTGTGCTCCATCCTCAGAATGACATCCCTTTTAGGCCCATTTGTTGAGAAAGGCAGGATAATCAATATACAAATAATTCATTGGAAAAGGGAGAGCAAGGGGGCTGGGATCTGGACTCCAATTTTGGTGAGGGTCAAGCACCAGGGAGGAGCCTTAAAACATCTGTAAGACAGGCATGGACTACTGATGGAGTTTAGAGAAGATCTCAGGGGCAACCCCACATTGTATTGCTGGGGGGGGGGGAGATAAAATAATATTTTGCCCCTCAGTATCCCAAAACATCCCTTTGGGGAAGTGGAGGTCATTTTGCCACTGTTGGGCCCTCTCTAAACCATTGCAGGCCCAAGGGAGGGCTTTCTCCTAATAAGACTCTCCAGAGTCTTAAAAGGATGGAAGAAGGGACAAAAGAGGTAGGAAACATGCTCGCGGATGTGCTGAGTACCATTTGGGTGAGAAAAGCATTAATCTCTATGGCTTCTTCCCATAAAATCCTAGAATTGGCAGTTTAGGATGGGTTTTTTAGAATCCTTAGAACCTGGAGAGCAATAGTGCCTCACTGAACTACAGATTCAAATATTCTATAGGATGTTGCTATCACAATTAAACTACGCTTGAAATAGATCGAGGACTCCTAGTAGACTGCAAGTTGAACATGGGCCAACATTGTGATGAGGCAGCTAAAAAGGCAGCTAAATGTGATGCTAGGCTGCATCAATACAAGAATAGTTTCTAGAACAAGGGAAGTAATAGTGCCACTCTATTCTGCTTTGGTCAAGGCTCACTTGGAATAATGCTGTGTCCATTTCTGGGCCCCACAATTCAAAAAGGATGTTGACAAATTGGAGCATGTCCAAAGGAGGGCAACCAAAGTGGTGAAGGGTCTGGAAACCATCAAGCTCTATGAGGAGCAGCTTAGAGAGCTGGTTATGTTTGGCCTGGAGAAAAGAAGATAAAGAGTGGATATGATATCCATGTTTAAATATTTGAAAGGATGTCATGTTTCGCAAGGAGCAGGCTTGCTTTTTGCTGCTACAGAGAAAAGGATACAAGCCACAGTGAAAGAGGTTCCACCTAAACATTAGGAGGAATTTTGTGACAGGAAGAGCTCCTTGACAGTGGAATATACTCCCTTAGAGTTTGGTGGAGTCCTCTTCTTTGGAGGCCTTCAAAGAGAGGCTGGATGTCCATCTCTTGGGGGTGATTTGAATATGTATTCTTGCATGGCAGAAGGGGGTTGAACTGGATGGCCCTTGTGGTCTATTCCAACTCTATGACTCTATAATTCTAGTGGAACCATAGCAACATGATAATGTAGTATGAAAGGGCCCCCAGTCTTTATAGAAAGATCCATGGATTCAGGTTCCTTACCTACAAAAGCCACATTCTCATAATTGTCCATCATTACATAATTGTACAAAAGTTTCTGTTTCTTCGTCAATAGTTTCCATTCGTCCTCAGAGAAATATACTGTCACCTGAAATAGAAAATAGCCCTCATCCAGAGAGTGACTAAGCAAAAGGGGAGGAAAGTACATGGTGCATCCAAATATTATTTCATCACTTTACAATTCAGTCCAGGAAATAAATTTTAAATTCTGTTAGGAAGCAAAAAGCTACTGCCTTTGAGATCAGTTTGTCTTGAATCCTTTCAATATAATATACAATATAATAACAAATATAATTTAGGCCATGGCTGGGATATTGAGGATGGATTAGGATACTGACTATCCAAAAACATAGAGTACATTTAGCCACAAAAGAATTATGGTGTATTTAGGCATTTCTTACCAAATTTCAGAGGCAAACGTCATTTTAAAAAAACAGTTCTGGGGAGCACTCTGGACTTGAGGGCCACTGGGCCCACCCCCAATTTAGATCCAGAGTTGGTCCCCCATATCCCTAACATTTTATAGACAGGAAAAGCAAGGCACATGTGTGCAAGCAACACCAGAAGGTGGTCATGATGGCCAAAGTTGTTTATGAGGAAGATCACACAAGCTAGGAATGGCACAGCAGTTTGCTTTTGGCTCAGCCTCCTGGCAAGGGAAGACCCTGGTAACTTATCTCCTCTCCTCTCCCCCCTTTTCAGTTGATGAGGTACAAACTCCTTGGAAGTCATTTTGCAGCAACCCAAGAGAGCCGAGGAGAAGGGGGAAAGTGGTAGGAGGAGAGGGAAACCGGGACATTTTTAAAGCCTCTGAAAAGTGGGGTGACCGAGAATTAACCAGGACTTTCTCTGCCAAACTGGGACAATATGTTCTCCACTTGCTTTCATGAGCTGGCCCAGCAATGACACAAATGAAACTAATAGTCAGGATGGCGACTCACCAAAGAGTTGTACTTGGACAGCCTCTTTCTCTTGGAGCCCAACTCCCTCTGCTTGGCCTCTGTGTTGGCCATTAGGTGGGCAATGGGGGTCCTGGTGGCCCTGCACTTGGGTCTCTTCCAGCAAAATATGCCCCAAAGCTGTGTAAAAGGAGACTGAGATGAAGTTCCTGAGAAAAGAGAAGAGGGTTAGGCTTGGTTTGTCAAGAAGTCCTGCATCACTCAAAGACACAGAGAACAGCATGCTGCTGGTGAGATACGCAGGTGACATATGCCTCCTTTGGGCCAATGCAGAGGTGGGTATCTCTTTCCTCCCTCTGCACCAAACAAAGCCCCCTGGACCTAGCATGGATTCACTTCAGCTCCCCTACACAACAGATACTCCATGTTAAAATGCTTTTGACGTTTCTATGTTGTGCAGCACATGAGGGAACACATTAACATATGGCGCCAGATTCTCCACCTTGACTGTAGTCAGTAGTTTGTGAGCTAAAGAAACACCTGTCGCTTTCTCAGTGAGCAAAGAGACACTGTAATCTTCTCTCAGATGAGGATTTTATTCCTATAAGAAGTTCCACTGTGTACAATATATACATTGACACCCTCCACCATCCACACCAGTAACAACCCACTCTGAGGCACACACTGTCTGACTCTCCCTCAGTGACAGGTGAGAATGACAGCTGACAGTTGCATCAACATTCCAATGATGCACTGTTTAAATGCTGACACATCTAACTGCCACTAGAGCTGTCAATGACTTCCACAACAGCTCCACCTAGTGGCCACATGCATGTCATTTCCTCAGACCTGTTCACCATGGTCCTGACACTCCATGCCTTGTGAGAGTGGTGGGGAATTGGAGAGGACCCTGGCTATGTCCCTGTAGCTAGATGTGAAATGAGCGCATCATCTGCTGAAACCTCCTGACCTCCCCAGTGGCCCTCAGAGGAGAATGCCTTCCTTTGGCGTCTGGCTATAGAAACACAGCTGGATGCCTCTCCAATGCCTCGCACCCAACACTCTCATCAGGCATGGAATGACCATGGAGCATGGCTTCCACAATTCCCATGTTTCATTTTGTATTCCTTCTAATTTCACATCTATTTTAAACCTCTCCCTCATTTGATGATAAAGATACCAGTGACAATCTAGGCCAGATTCTTTAGGTTCTTCTTGTGTTTTGATCTCTAGTTTTCCTTGCGATTCTTTCAGGACATCCTTGTATCTTAACTATATAGTTTTCTGGATACCTTTCCTCCCGAAAAGAGCCTCATGCGGCGAACGCCATAAAGGTATTTTTGGACATATTCTCCACTTGTTTTTCCCCAGATCTTCAGTAGAGCTTTTCTTATGAAATGATTTGTGCTTTCTTTATGAACTTCCTCTTTACCTTAAATTAGGTATCCATTCCACCTAAATCTTAAATTTTCACCCTCCAGACATAACAATTGTTCATTCTCTAACATAAACCATTCTCTAGTCCAAACTAAACAACAAACAGCATAATAAAGTCCTCTTCTACTTTTGTCATCACAAAGTATTTTCATTTTTATCCTGGCTCTTTTTTTAATTCCAAATAAATTTTGAGATTTCCTTTTGCCATTGATTCAATGGATTTTCATTCTGGATGATGGGTATCGCTTGGAACAGAAACAGTATTTCAGGAAGGAAACTCATTTGGATCAGTGACATTTTTCCTAATAGCAATAAGTGTAATTCCCCCCATTTTTCTAGATCTTTTCTGATTTCCTTCCATGTGTCTCATAGTTATTCTGAAATGGATCTGAGTTTTTATTTGTTACATTTATTCATAGATATTTAACTTTCTTTCCCACTTTAAATCCACTAATTTCTTCCAGGATTTGTTCTTCCTTTTCCCCATATTTTGTGTTATTAATGTTGTTTTGTCTCTGTTTCCTTTTAGTCCTGAATCATATTCCAATCCCACTATTACATCCATCAATTGTCTTGTGCTCTTTTCTGGGTTCTCCAGGGAATAAACAAATGTCGTCTGCAAAGACTCTCATTTTAAACTCAATTGTTTTTAATTTTTATTCCATTGATCTTATTTTCTAATCTTATCCTATTATTCAGTGCTTCAAGGATCATAATGAACAAAAGGGGTGATAGTGGGAAAGCTTGCCTTGTACCTTTAGAAACCTTAAATTCCTCTGTTTTTTATAGTTAACAATTAGTTTGGCACTTTGATCTTTATACATTGCCTTTATCCATCTGAAATAAGAAGTTCCTATTTCCATTTTTTCAAGTGTGGCAAATAACATATCACATCCTATGTTATCGAAGGCCTTTTCTAAATCAACAAAGATAAGTGCAAGTTGTTTTTTGTTGTGCCTTTCAAAATATTGAATTATATTTAAGATGCTTTGTATGTTATCACTGAGTTGTCTGTGAGGGAGAAATCCCAATTGGTCCTTTTGAATCCAGTCTTTAAGAAATTTTTTGAGTCTATCGGCAAAAATCATAGAAAATAATTTATAATCCATATTTAATAAAGAAATTATAGCTCTTTACCTCAGTTGCATGTCTATCTTCTTTTAACAGCAAAGTTATATTATATTGTTTCCATGTTTCAGGATAATGGTTTTCTTTGATGGCATTTAATTTTAATTTGAGTGGTGTTAACAATTGATCCTCAAATACTTTATAATAACTGACGGTGAAGCCATCAGTCCTCGTGTTTTCCCTTTTTTAAACTTTTTCTTATTACTTCAATGATTTCTGCTGCTGTGATCGGTCCATTTAATCTATTTCTTTCTATTTCTATACTCATTTTGGGGATATGTAAATTCATTTTATAAACCCAGTGAAACTAGTAACTTACAAAGCTCTAGTAAACAGCATGTACACACACAATCCCCACACAAAGGACTCACTGGCGCACTGTGTGTCTGGGGTCTGGAAATCTCACTTCCACCTTCTGGGAAGACAATGCTGCCAGAGACTGAATTTGGGGCTTTATTTTTGGGGCGTGGAAAGATGCGCTCTGTCCACCATGACCACCTGAAAAAGTTGAACCACGTCAACAGGACGCCATGGAGAGGGAATCTTAAGAGATGTCTGCAAAGATATTCAAGGAAAATATTTCTTCACCACTGCAAACGGCCTTGAGCTTCCAGCTTGAGAAATAAGAACAATAGCACTTCAAGCTTTCACCCTACATGAGGGCTTTAATAAATAAGTTACTTTGTCAACCAGTCAACAATAACAACAAAACAGAGAGGCGGTTACTCTAACACCAACTGTCTTAATTGACACTCTCTCTCAGAAGGACTGGCAGCATCAACATTCCATAATGCAAGTGTCAACTGTTAACTGCCACTGGAATTTGACTGTTTTCAATACTTAGCTCACAGCTCTGTCTTGTGGTCACACACGTGTCATTTTCTAACACTTATGCCTGCAAAGCATGGGCTCAGTATCTCAGCGGCAACCCTTCCACACAATCCTGGACTGAAAGATTTAAAGAAAGATCCCCTTTCAGCTCCAGGAATAAACACCTACCTTCAACACAAAGACCCTGACTCCTGCAGCCACAGAAAGGCCTCTTCCACAGTCCTTTATGGCTGGAGCTTCCCTGGGTCAGAGGCCGTCTCCTCAGCCATAAGAAGGGTTGCTCTGAGTGCGAAGGAGGCGGAGGTCCAAGGGCTGAGGGAGGGAAGGCAATGGGAAAAGGTCAGTGCCAATGGCCATGGAGGGCAGAAGGTGACAATGCCTAAGAAACCCCTCTGAGTCCCAGCCCTAGGAATGAGTGACAGGAGTTAGTCCAGGGGGCTGAGGGGGTCTCCTTTCCCAAAGGGGGAGGAAAGGACCAGTGGGACCCTCCCCAGCTAGGGCCCAAAGGGAGGGTCTCATTCTCCACCTCTCTCTCCCAGCCCCCAATGGACAGCCTCCCCACTGGCCTTGAGTCCCTGTCTCCCCTTCCTCAGACCCCCACAGGTCCCTCCCTCCCTCCCTCCCTCCCTCCCTCCCTCCCTCCCTTCCTTCCTTCGCCCCAAAATGGAGGGCCAGAGGCAAAGGGACACACTTCCTTCCTTCTGGCCCAAGGAGCCTGGCCTCCTTCTCTCTCTGGAGCCTCAGGAGAGAAAGAGAAGCCTCTTTTCAACTGAGGCCTCAGAGAAGGTTCCAGAACATTATTCCCCACAGTCACAAGAAGCACAAAATGGCCACTGGAACACAAAATGGCTGCCTCTGCCTCAGCGCTTGGCAGTTCTGGCCTTCTGGGAACCCAAAATGGAGGACGAAAGGGCCCCAAAGTCGGAAGGGACCCCAAACAGGATTTCCAAACCTTAACAACACCTAAAATGCCAAACCAAAAGAACATTCCCAGAGTTCCATAGCACTGAGCCATGGCCATTACAGTGGGGCAAAGCAAGAATGCCTAGTGATGGTGGCATTAATGATGATTAAGGCGGCAGCTCCATCCCTCCCCCAGACCTGATAATATCATCATCATCATCATCATCATCTTTGCTACAGCATGAGAGCCACCATTAAAAGCACTGAAATCCCCTTTGGGACTTCAGAGAGAGTGTGCCATGCCTAGAAGGACTGCTGGGCCTCCTTCCTCCCCTCCTTAATGGCAGTGGCCAAAGGAAAGCAGCAGCAGCAGTAGAACCAAGCCAGGCCCAGCCAGACCTCAGGGCAGCAGTAAAGCCTAGTAGTTCCAGGCCTTGTCTCTCTGCTGTTGCTTCACTCCTCCCCTCTCTCTCTCTCTCCTTCCTGTCTGTCTGTCTATCTCTTTCTCCCTCTAAAACTCTGCTGCTCTCTCTTCCGCACGCAGAGCTAAATAGAGAAGCAGAAGCTCCGCCTCTTTTTGAGGCTGGCCAATGGGGGCAGAGGACGTGGAAGACCCCGCCCCCTGCCACAGACTCATATTTTGTGTTCTGGCAGCCATTTTGTGCTGCTTGTGACTGTGGGGAATAATGTTCCAGAACCTTCTCTGAGCCTCAGTTGAACAGAGGCCTCTCTTTCTCTCCTGAGGCTCCAGAGAGAGAAGGAGGCCAGGCTCCTTGGGCCAAAAGGAAGGAAGTGTGTCTCTTTGTGTGTCTTTTGTGTCTCTTTTCTTCTTCTTTTTTTAATATAAATTTTATTAAACATTGTAAAAGAAAAAAAGTACAATACAATCTTATTCACATTAATTAAAATACATTCCACTACATCCTATAAAATATTTTTCTTCAGTTCTTAATAAAGTTGTTTACTTCCTAGATTACTGACTTATCTCATTTGTTCTTTATTATGTTAATTATTTCAACTGGACTCTACAAAAACCCTTTTCCCCTATTAAATCCTATATAAAAAAGAAATATCTTACTCAAACATCCTAATACATTAGCGTTTTCTACTTTCCCCTGTTATTATTAGCTTATCCATCCTTAAATATTTCCACTCTTAGTTATGACTTGCACCCCTTTTTCTAAACAGTTTCTATACGTTCTACATTCTAAAAGTCAATAGTATTGCTTTTACATTTCCACTGCTATTAATTCTTTTTCTTATGTTTCTATTATAGTAGACATTTTATCCTCTTTCACACTAATCAGATATGACTTCCAAATATCCCATTCATCATTAAATTCTTCCATATTTTGTCATTAACCAAATGTGTCAGTTTATCCATCTCAAACAAATCCAACATTTTCCATCTCCATTCTTCTACTCCAGGACTTTCCTCTTTCTTCCAATTCTTCGCGGATATAGTTCTAGCCGCGGCCAAAGCGTACAATAATACTTTTTCATGTATTTCTTTACCGTATTCCTTGATGTCAAATATATTTAAGAGGTAAAATTTAACAGTCAGTCTTCCTTTTAATCCAAATTTTTTTTCATTTCGATATGTATCTTTTTCCAAAATTGTTTTGCTGTCGGACAATTCCACCAAATATGTAAATAGCTACCTGTCTCTTTGTTACATTTCCAACACAAATTTTTATTTTTTTAAAACATTTTTGCCAATCTAAGTGGGGTAAAGTACCACCGATACATGGACTTAGATATGTTTTCTTTTAGTTCAACACTTATCATATTTTTGATTTTTCCCCTCCAAAGATTTTCCCATTCATCCAATTGTATTGTTTCATTTATATCTTTGGCCCATTTAATCATGAATTCTTTTACTGTTTCAGATTCTAATTCATATTCCAATATTAATTTATATATATTTGAAATTTGGGTTTTTTGGTCTTTTATAATCTTTTCTAGATTTAGGTCACCCTCCCCATTTCCTTCCTCTTTTTTATCCACTAGAAAGCATTCCCGGATTTGTCTGTAGGCAAACCAGTTACTAATAATATCCTCCTCTTGTAATTCCTCCTGTGTTTTCATAATCCTATTTCCCTCAACCATTTTAGTAATATCATTGTAAGTCACTCAATCATCCTTTTTATATTGCTCCCTTCCAAACATAGCCTCGTTTGTCGATGCCCATAACGGGATTTAGGACACCACTTTTTCTTAAAGTTTTGCCAGATCCGTAATAAAGATTTTCTGATAATACGATTATAAAAATTTGTATCTAATTTTATTTTGTCATAGATTAAGTATCCATGTAAGCCAAATTTTAATTCGAATTTTTCTAACCTTACCCAATCCAGAATCCAATCTAAAGAGCATGCTTGGTAGTACCATTTTAAACTTGGAAGTGCCATTCCCCCCCATTCACCGAATCATACAATATTTTCATTTTAATTCTGGGCTTTTTCCCATTCCAAATAAATTTAGATAGATCTCTCTCCCATTGTTTGAACGGGACATCACTAATTATAATAGGTAAGCTTTGAAAGAGGAAAATCGTTTTGGGGAGTACATTCATCTTAAAGAAGATCCTAATGATCAGGGCTGTGATCTTTCATGGTTCTTTTACAGACAATTAAGAGAGTTCTTCCTAATGGATAAAAAACAATCCGGTATTGCCAAATCAGAATATGATCTAGAACAAGAAATTATGTCGAATAAAGATGCCTTGTTAGCAAGACTTTATAATTGTATTCTTAAAATCTGTACATAAGAGAATGTTATTAAAGAAACTATGATCAGATGGTCTCAAAAGTTTGGTTTTGCAAGTGAATTAGACCATTGGGAATACACTTGGAAAAAAAGATTGAACTATACTTTTTGGGGGGACTAGCCTCCTCTTAGAAGCCAAAGCCCAATGTTTGTGAGGAAGAAGAAGAAGGCTTGTATTAAAACTATCTTCCCATTTCTGGTCCCTTTTAAACCCATGTTCCCCAGAAGGAGCAGAGCTGTGTAATAAGAAAAGACACACAAAGAGACACACTTCCTTCCTTTTGGCCCAAGGAGCCTGGCCTCCTTTTGACTCTGGAGCCTCAGGAGAGAAAGAGGAGCCTCTGTTCAACTGAGGCTCAGAGAAGGTTCCGGAACATTATTCCCCACAGTCACAAGCAGCACAAAATGGCTGACAGACAACAAGGAGGCTGGGACTGGGGTTCTAGCCAATCAAGGCCAGGGATGGTGGGAAGGACTTGGATTCCATCCAATCAGGGCCAGGGATGGTGGGAGGGACCGGGATTCCAGCCAATCAGGGCCAGGGATGGTGGGAGGGACTGGGATTCCATCCAATCAGGGCCAGGGATGTTGGGAGGGACTGGGATTCCAGCCAATCAGGGCCAGGGATGGTGGGAGGGACCGGGATTCCAGCCAATCAGGGCCAGGGATGGTGGGAGGGACTGGGATTCCATCCAATCAGGGCCAGGGATGTTGGGAGGGACTGGGATTCCAGCCAATCAGGGCCAGGGATGGTGGGAGGGACTGGGATTCCAGCCAATCAGAGCCAGGGATGGTGGGAGGGACTGGGATTCCAGCCAATCAGGGCCAGGGATGGTGGGAGGTACAGGGATTCCAGCCAATCAGGGCCACGGATGGTGGGAGGGACTGGGATTCCAGCCAATCAGAGCCAGGGATGGTGGGAGGGACTGGGATTCCAACCAATCAGAGCCAGGGATGGTGGGAGGTACAGGGATTCCAGCCAATCAGGGCCACGGATGGTGGGAGGGACTGGGATTCCAGCCAATCAGGGCCAGGAATGGTGGGAGGGACTGGGCTTCCAGCCAATCAGGGCCAGGGATGGTGGGCGGGATTGGGATTCCAGCCAATGGCAGCCCTCAGAGTGTCCTCAGAAGGAAATTATGTGTAAAATACATGCCATAAAAACATCACAAAGTATAAACATTTCAATTACAGTAATCACAGGGCAGTTATGCTGTTATGACCGGAAGTAAACATAGACACAGTTAGAATTATATATACAGGCTGAGGTTGACCAGAATGTGAGATGTGTATACATGCGCAGGTGCATCCATGTCCATGCATAGATACCCACATATTTCTCCATGCATTTGCTTAGGTTTAAATTGTACGCAAGTATAAGAGTACATATAAATGTGTGTGTGTGTCTGTGTGTCTGTGTGTGTGTAGTGTGTGTGTGTGTATATATATATATATATATATATATATATATATATGATCCAACATATATGTGTACATGTGCTTGCATCTCTGTCTCTGTCTCTGTCTCTCTCTCTCTCTCTCTCTCTCTATATATATATATATATATATATATAATACATGTGTATAGACATGCAGACATTCAGATAGATATCTATGGGTATGTATAGATGTATCTATGGGTGTTGTATGCAACATCTATAGACTTGAAACATTCTATCTATCTATCTATCTATCTATCTATCTATCTATCTATCTGTAGGCCCATAAACGTATAAGTCTGAGTGCACTTAGATAGAGATGCCTCCTCATAAATACATCTATGTATATGCATAAACACACATGCACACATCCATCTGTTGTTCTCCATTGTTCTGGTTCCTTGTTCCAGGTGATGCTGGAGAAGAGGCCCTGCCTCCAGCGGAACCAGAGGCTGCAGGCAATGAGGAGAGGGACTCCTTGCCCAATGCATCGCTCACCTGGAGGCCCAGCACCAGGAAGGCCAGTCCCCCCACCTTCACAAAGGCCCCATTCCCACTCCCTCATTTGCCCTGGACAGAACTGGGCAGATCCGGGTGCCCCCGTATCAAATCTCCCTGGAAACAAGTTCCTACTACCCTTAACCTCAGTCGGGGTAATTACCCCCTGAACTTGATCCGATCATGACCGGGGCTGAGTTCATATTTGCCGGCAGCAGGGAAGAGCCGGTTGTTTCCAAAAAGAAAGGGTCCCTAGTCCGCTTTCAGAAAAACTGCGCTAAGGGGGATTTGCCCTGGATCTCTTGTGCGAGCCCCTGATGGAGTTGTGTTAAAATCGGCCTGAGTGTGAACTTCTGACTTTTAAACCAGTTTGAGAACTGGGGTAAAATGTAGTCTGAATGGCCCCTACATTTAAGGGTGAAGGGAGTAAGAAACAACAAGCAAAGTCTAAACACGTTCTTTGACCATTGCAGCGTTGGAGCGTGTCGCCACCCTCAAACTGTCAATCGCTCACCTGCAGCAAGGCCAGGAGCAGCACAGAATGTGGCTATACAACTCGGTGTGTGGCACTCCCCACAACAATGATGTGGGTTTTCCTTTTTTGACTTTCAAAAATGTTTATTACACTGAGATATTCCCATGATAGTATTTAAATTACCAAATATCGACCAAATATTAACTATTAATTTAATGGAATGTTATCTCCCTTTTCTTCAAATGTTTTAAGACAACTCCATTCCATTTCCAAATATTATTTTGGTTTCCCTCTTAGTAAGGCAGATACTATATCCATATTTCTAGCTTCATATATCTTAAACAACCAAACTTTGATAGAAGGATTCATTGTAGATTTCCAAACATGAGCAAATAAGATCCTTGCACATGAGACCATATATAAAACAATTCTGTTGTATTTTACTGACTTTATGTTGTGTGTCATGTTTAGTAAAAATAAATGTGGTTCAAAGGGAATATTTATATCAAGAATGGTTTGGATGGTTCCATGAATCCTTTGCCAGAATTCTTGAGCTTTAAAGCATGTCCACCAATATGAAAGAAGCTTCCCTCGGGTTCCCCGCATTTCCAGCACTTAGTATTGCCAGTTTTGTATATCTAGTGGGTTTTTTGGGGGGGTTAGATACCACCTGTATAACATTTATTCTTTATAGTTTAGGCACAGAGTGAATTTATTTGGTCCTTTCCATGATTTTTCCCATTCCTCTATAGTTATAGTTTTATTTATATCACGTGCCCATCTTATCATGCTGTGTTTAATAATTTCACCCTCTAGATCTCTTTCTTTTAATAGTTTATAATATTTGGATATGTGTTTACCTTTTTGGTCCATCATAATTTTATCTATTTCATTGTTATCCATCGTTAACTCAAGAGCTTTATTATCTGCCTTAAAACGATTGTTTAATTAGTTGTATAAAAACCAATCCTTCATGTTTCCTCTTTCATTAAGTTCTTCCATAGATTTCATATTGTATTTTCCTTCTGGTGTTTGGTTTATTAAATCTCCATATCTTAGCCATGGAGTATCTTTGTCCTTTGTTCTATTGTAATAGGCTTCTTGCAATGACCCCCAAAATTGATGTCTCATTTTATACCATGCTTTAAGCAATGATCTTCTTATAACATGATGGTTAAAAGTATTGTTATCTTTTGGTTTTGTATACCACATATATGCATGTATACCAAGATCCAGGTTAGCTTTTTCTATATTCAAAAATTCTTATTTTCTAATTTGAACCATTCTTCTAACCATTTGAGACAAGCTGCATAATAATAATACAGCTTGAAGTTTGGTAAGTTACATCCCCCCTTGAAGCAAAGATCATTTACTAAGGGAACCATAACAGTTTCGACTCCGTATCCCATCCTGAGGCCAGTTTGAAATGGGTCCAGATAATCTGTTTCATCCAAGACTGCTTGGAGATGAAGAGCAACTGCCCTCAAAATTATGTTGGTTAGAAATGGAAGATGGGAGACTGGTCTGTAATTGTTCATCTCCAAGGGATCTAGGGAGGGCTTTTCCATAAACGGCCGTAACACTGCTTCTTTTAAACATGATGGAAAATAGCCCTAACTAAGAGATGTATCTATGATATATCTCAGGTGATATAAAAAGGGCAAGGGTCAGGAGGGCAAGTTCTCCTCTTCACACTTACAAGGAGCTTGTCCACATCCTCAGTACTCAGATTCAAATTGATCCAGTATGATCTTACTCATGGACACCTCACTTATAGCCTCCGCAATAATGCTTACGTCCAATTTGGCTCTTATCTGAGAGACATTATCTGTGAAATAGTCATTTAAAGCATCATAGTTAGCTGTGGAAGGCTCTAATAATGGGTTCCAGGAGGAAGGTGCCTGAAACAGGTCCCAAATCCCCCCCCCCCCCAACTTCAGCAGTCCCTTTATGCTTCTCTTCCCTTGGCACTTTCATTCCTTTCAGATGCCCCAAAGACCCCTTCTCAGCATGCGCAGGGATTGTAAGGCCTTTGCTGCTGCTGCTGTTTATTCCATTGTCGGCCTTTGGAAGAAGAGAAGGACTACGGCATTTTTTCCTTCCTTCCGGAATGGAGCCCAAGCTGCTGAGCTGGACTCAAGAGAGAAAAGCTGGGAAGGCTCTGCTTTGTACATATAGCTCTGTCTCTCTGAGTATATATGTGTCTTTGCCTCTGTTTTTATGGCTGGGAATGGAGCTGAGGGCTGAGGAGAGAAGAAAGGGTACATTTTGTGCAAATGCAGAATTTCTGTACATCAATGAGTCCAATGTGTTGAAACAACAAAAACTTTATTGCAAACACATAATCAGAAATTCAGTGTTCAAGTCAGAGCTGCCATCCCCAAACCAAACATTAAAACCTCAAAATGTAAAACATCACACTCGTCCAAACCTGCCCCCCCTCCAATTCCCACAGTCTATGTCCCACAGATAACAAGGCCCCCTTTGCCATTCCCACAAACTAGCCCTTTCTGTTAATACCTGTCCCCAACTTTCTTCAGCCAACATCGAACAAATTCCAAATGCTATCATTTCCATAACTATTCTAACCAGCTGCAGCCAATCCCACCCCTCTGTTTAACTAACCTATTCCACCACCATGATCCCCACTCAAATTTATAAACAAAAGCAATAATCTATAATAAAGGCAAATAAAACCTCAAAATAACAAAATATAATTGAAAAACATAAACAGGCATATGGACACACAAACCTAACACACGAAATCACAAGGGCTTTTTCTTATCACCACAAGATTTAAAATATACACTTTGTTTTGCTTCTTGATAAATATAATGTTAGTTCATTTCTGGAATTTGTGTGGCCTCTCTCCTGTGTGGCCTCTCTGATGTATCACTAGGTGTGACTTGGAAGAAAAACATTTCCCACAATCCTGGCATTTGTATGGCTTCTCTCCTGTGTGGACTCTCTGATGTCTCACTAGGTGTGACTTGGAAGAAAAACATTTCCCACAATGCTGGCATTTGTTTGGGTTTTCTCCTGTGTGGACTCTCTGATGTGCCAATAGGTATGACTTGGAAGAAAAACATTTCCCACAATCCTGGCATTTGTATGGCTTCTCTCCTGTGTGGACTCTCTGATGTCTCACTAGGTGTGACTTGGAAGAAAAACATTTCCCACAATGCTGGCATTTGTTTGGGTTTTCTCCTGTGTGGAATCTCTGATGTGCCAATAGGTATGACTTGGAAGAAAAACCTTTCCCACAATGCTGGCATTTGTATGGCTTCTCTCCTGTGTGGACTCTCTGATGTCTCACTAGGTCTGACTTGTAAGAAAAACATTTCCCACAATCCTGGCATTTGTTTGGGTTCTCTCCTGTGTGGACTCTCTGATGTGCCAATAGGTGTGCCTTTGAAGAAAATCTTTTCCCACAATGCTGGCATTTGTATGGCTTCTCTCCTGTGTGGACTCTCTCGTGGCTGACAAATTCTTCTGTAAAGGAGGACAATGACAGACAAGACTGAATCTCAGTGTTAAGAGAGGAAAGTGTTGCCCCAAGATTTAGCCCCACGTTCAGCCCTCCCTATTTAAGATTAAATTAATAATGTTGGTGTGAGTGACCTGAGCATGACCCTGTTCTGGATGCCCCAAATCCATATAATGACTGTATCCTTACTCAGAGCTACCAAAGAAGAAATTGAAAGGGAACTGTCATGAGGAAATCAGTAGAAGCAAATAGTCAGACAGTTGAAAAATATTCCAATAAATATACAGTATGTAAAAATACTTTGATTGAAAAGTGGCATCATTTCCTGTGAGACTGCCATAGAGTCTTGAGTCAGAGCACATGGCATGATGCAAGCTAACTGCAGAGGATGCTTCATGCTGTTTAGCTCCAGGAGATGACTCACAACCAATACAGTATACAGCTCACATGTGGATTGATGTGGGTTGGAGTTGTGTGTACAAGAGATTGTGAAGTTGATGGAAGTCAGAGAGGAGAGCTGGTACATATTTGTTTTCTATTGCAAGTCAAGCTAAAGAACCTCCAAGGACTTGGAGGAAATCAACTGTGGCTGTGAGTTATTTTTATGTGTGGAAAGTGGTTAATGCATTGCCAATGCCTATATCTAGAGATTTGCTACTGTACTCTGCTATGTTATTATTGAACTCTGGGAGTGTTGCCTTCAGACTGTGCTATACATTGGCTTTGAATGGGACCAGAATTCAGAGCCAAGAAGGACCTAAGAGCTGCTGTGACAATCCTTTTTGGCTGAAGTATTTCCACCAAGCACCCATTGCATTTATTTCAGTTTCAGACAATTCTTTCCCCACCCAGGAAACATCCTAAAGCAATTTAAACCTTTTTGAATGCTCAGTTTCTGCCCCCAAGCAACAATTTCAGTATAAATATCAGCCCCAACTGGCTGTTCTTCAGCATCAGTCCAGTTGCAGACTTACACTCCGTTGGTTTACATTGCTAAACACCTCACTACACTCACCAGCCCCACTTGCTATAGCAGCTATTGACTTCTCTCCCCATTCTGGACCCACAGCAATTGGAATCAAGATCCATCTAGGTAACGTATTACCATTAGCAAAGCCTTACACTATTCACCACTCCCACCTTTGTTACCTAGTTCTTGCATGTGGTGCGTGAACACCTATATGTGTATATGTGTGTGTGCGTGCATGTATTTTGCTTTCCCCCTAAATAAAACACAAAAACCTATCTGAAATGCCTCTGGAGTTCTGTGTGCTTCTGGGCCTGGTATAGTTGGGATGAATCCTGAGGTCACTGTTGCCTCAATCTCCCCTTTGAGCTAAGTATGAAATTCCCCTAAAAGCATAGCACTTGTGTGTGTCCTCCCCAGACTCCAGCATTTCGAGTGACAAAGGGCCTCTGGAATCAACCACAGAGCTAAGCAAGCTCAGGTTGGAAAAGAAACATGAGAGGAAAAGGAATTTTTGTGTTACCCTTTCCTCTCTTCATAGACATTGCTCATAATTGCTAATGGAACCCTTAATATGTATGAAAACAAGGGCCTGATTTCAAGTTCATTTCTTAAGTTCACTGCTCTACATGGGGCTACCTTTGTACCAAGTTCGGAAGCTTTAGTTAGTTGAAAACGCGGCAGCCAGATTGGTCACCAGAACATCTAGGTCAGACCATATAACACCAGTATCCCTACATTGGCTGCCAATTAGCTTCCGGCGCAATACCAAGCGTTGCTTATTACCTTTAAAGCCCTACATGGCTTGGGCCTGAGCTACTTGAGGGAAGGCCTCTCCCTACACCATCCGCCCCTCACTCTCAGAACATCTGGGAAGAATCTATTAGATTACCCAAAGGTCAGGCTAAGAACAGCTTCTCACAGAGCATACACAGCCATGGCCCCCAAGTTATGGAACAACTTGCCGGAGGAGATCCATCTTAACACCACCTTGGATGCTTTCAAGAAAGGACTTAAGACGGATCCCTTCCGGCAGGCTTACCCAACTGACCTCTTGTAAAGAACTTAAGGAAAAATTCCACTTCTGATCACAACTGTGCATTTTAAATGATGTTTTTATTTGTCAGTTTTAACCGTTTTGTTGTTTTACTGTGTGTCAATTAGATGCTATTGTTGTTTTGTGGCTATTTTATGAACAGACCTTACTGTCAGGAAGTTCCTTCTAATGTTGAAGTGGAATCTCTTTTACTGCAGTTTGCATCCATTGTTCTGTGTTCTAGTCTCTGGAGCAGCAGAAAACAAGCTTGACATTCCTTCAAATATTTAAACAGGGCTAACCTTCTCTTCTCCAGTCTAAACATCCCTAGTTACCTAAGTCGTTCCTCATAGTTTCCAAATCCTGCACCATTTTAGTCGCCCTCCTTTGGACATGCTCCAGTTTCTCCACATCCTTTTTGAATTGTGGTGCCCAGAACTCGACACAATATTCCAGGTGAGGCCTGACCAAAGCAGAATACCATGGCACTATTACTTCCCTTGATCCTGACACTATACTTCTATTGATGCAACCTAAAATCACATTGGCCTTGTTAGCTGCCGCATCACACTGTTGACTCATGTTCAACTTGTGGTTTACTTGGACTCCTAGATCCCTTTCACATGTAGTTTCATTCAGCCAGGTGTCCCCCATCCTATATCTGTGCATTTCATCCCCCTCTTAAGCCTGATCCCCTTCCCTTTTTCCCTCCGCTCTCCAACCTTTCCTCTTGCCCATCTGCACTGCTTCAGTATTTGCCCTTCACCATCTCTTTCCTGCCTTTCTGTTTTTCACATTCGCTCCTTCTCTCTATCACAGACACACACCCATTTATGTGATGCATAAAAGGGACACTTTGAGGCTCATTTGTTGAGAAAGGCAGGATAATCCATATACAAATTACTCATTGGGAAAGGCAAAGCAAGGGGGCTGGGACCTGGACTTGTTTTGGTGAGGATCAAGCACCAGGGAGCAGTATTAAGACATCTCTAAGACAGGGATGGGCTACTGTTGGGGATTGGGGGCGTCACATTGGCCCCCAGGGGATCTCAGGGGAAACTGCACATTGTATTGCCTGAAAATAGGAATAAAGTTTTGTGCCTCAGTATCCCATTGCATCCCTTTGGGGAAGTGAAGCAGAATCTCAAAAGGCTGGAAGAGGGCCAAAAAAGGAAAAATACTCAGAGATGTGCTACCATTTCAATGAGAAATGCATTACTAGTAATCTCCATGCTGTCTTCCTACAAAATCCTAGCATTGGTGAGATATCTGGGGGCGGAACTTAGTTTCAGAATTAAAAAGTCCTTTGCTTCCACCAAAAGGTTTATTGAGAAACTCAGGCAGAAGGGTCCATTAATACATCTAAGCTGTACCTGAAGTGTCTAAACCTTTTCCCTCTGTCGTTAACTACCTTCACACTCCTTCCTTTTCCTCCCCTTCAGCCCCTAACCAGCCCGGCTGCCAAGGTACCTCTTGCCTTCTTCTTCCACCGTTCACATGCGCCTCTCCCCCCTGGGGCATGTCTGCCACCCAGAGTTCACAGACCAGGCAGTTAATAGCCTCCACAACTGCTTCCATTCCCCAAAGCCATTCTAGGCCCCAATATCCTTACCAACTACTTAAAACTACTAGCATTTAAACTACTAACAATCCCCCCTAAACCCCAATACCATTCTGGATGAACCACAGAACCTGCTTCTGACAATTGGCAGTTTATAATACAGTATTTGGAATCCTTATAAAGTGGAGAGCAATAGTGCCACACTAAACTACAAATTCAAATATTCTACAGGATGTTGCTATCACAATTAAACTACGCTTCAAAGGGATCTAGGACTCCTAGTAGACCACTAGTTGAACTTGGACCAACAGTGTGATGCGGCAGCTAAAAAGGCCAATGTGATTCTAGGCTGCATCAATACAAGGATAGTTTCTAGATCAAGGGAAGTAATAGTGCTGCTCTATTCTGCTTTGGTCAGGCCTTACTTGGAATAATCCTGTGTCCAGTTCTGGCCTCCGAAATTCAAAAAGGATGTTGACAGGTTGGAACATGCCCAGAGGAGGGCAACCAAAATGGTGAAGGATCTGGAAACCATCAAGCCCTATGAGGAGCGGCTTAGAGAGCTGGGTATGTTTACCCTGGAGAAAAGAAAATTAACAGCGGATATGATATCCATGTTTAAATATTGGAAAGGGTCGTATTGAGGATGGAGCAAGCTTGCTTTTTGCTGCTACAGAGAAAAAGAGACACCACAATGGATGCAAACGACAGAGAAAGAGGTTCCACCTGACCATTAGGAGGAACTTTGGGACAGTAAGAGCTCTTCGACAGTGGAATATACTCCCTTAGAGTTTGGTGGAGTTCTCTTCTTTGGAGGTCTTGAACCACAGGCTGGATGATGCTTGGAATGTGTATTCCTGCATGGCAGAAGAGGGTTGAACCTGATGGCCCTTGTGGTCTATTCCAACTCTATGATTCTATAATGCTAGTGGATTCCGGTTCCTTACCCACAGAGGCCACGTTCTCATAATTCTCCATCATTATATGATTGTACATCAGTCTCTGCTTCTTCGTTAACAGTTTCCATTCATCCTCGGTGAAATATACTGCCACATCCGCAAAGGTCACCTGCAACAGAAAATAGCCCTCATCCAGAGAGTGACTAAGCAAAAGGGGAGGAAAGCACATGATGCATCCAAATATTATTTGATCACTTTAGAATTCAGTCCATTAAATAAACTTTAAATGCTGTCAGCAAGAAAAAAGCTACTGCCTTTGAGATCCAGTTTGTCTTGAATCTTTTCAATATAACCAACAATATAATTTAGGCCATGGCTGGGATATTGATGATGGATTAGGATACTGACTATCCCAACACATACAGTACATTTAGCCACCAAAGATTTATGGTGCATTTAGACATTTCTTGCCACATTTTGGAGGCAAATGTCATTTTTATAAAGCAGTTCTGGGGAGCACCTGGGCTTAAGGGTCACTGGGCCCACCCCCAATTTACATCCAGAGACATTCTCCCATAGCCCCCAACACTTGATTCATGGGAAAAACAAGACACATGTGGACAAGCAACCCAGAAGGCAGTGAAGATGACCAAAGTTGTTTATGAGGAAGATCACACAAGCTAGGAAAGACACAGCAGTTTGCTTTTGCTTCAGCCTCCTGGGAAGGGCCATATCCAGTTTCCTTCTTTCCTCTCCTCTCCCCACTTTTGAGCTGATAGGCTGCAAACTCAATTGCACTCAGGAACTAAGGTGAGCTGAGAAAGGGGAAAGTGGGAGGAGGATAGACCAACTGGGACATTTTTAAAAGCCCCTGAAGAAGTGGGGTGACAGAGGATTAACCAGGACTGTCTCTGCCAAACTTGGACAGTATATTATTTGCTTCCTTTCATAAATTGACCCAGAAGTGACACAGATGAAGCTAACAGGATAGTGACTCACCAAAGAGCTGTTGTACCTCGGCTTCCTATTTCTGTTGGAGCCCAACTCCCTCCGCTTGGCCTCTGTGTTGGCCATCAGGTGGGCAGGGGTCCTGTTGGCCCTGTACTTCGTCACTTCCAGCAAGAGAGGCCCAAAGCTGTGTCCAAAGAGGCTGAGATGAAGTTCCTGAGAAAAGGGACCAGGGTTAGGATTGGCTCGGTAAGAAACCCTGCAGCACTCAAAGACACAGAGAACAGCATCCTGCTGGTGAGATACGCAGGTGACATATGCCTCTTTTGGGCCAATGCAGAGGTGGGCATCCCCTTCCTCCCTCTGCTCCAACCAAAGACCCCTGGACCTAGCATAGATTCACTGCAGGTCCCCTACACAACAGATACTCCATGCCTTCTTAGAGTGGAGAGGGATTAGGGGATGGGAAATTGGAGAGGGCCCTGGTTATGTCCCTTTAGCTAGATGTGAAATGAGGGCATCATAAATAAATAAATCATCTGCTGAAACCTCCAGTGCTTTTCCCCATCATCAGCCCTTTTCCCAAGAAGGCTGCATCCATACTATATAAATAAGGCACTTTGACACCGGTTTAACCACTCAGTGCTATGGAATCCTGGGATTTTACATTCTCTGCCAGAGAGTTCTCATGCCACAACAAACTACAAATCCCAGGATTCCACAAAATGAAGCCAGGAGAGTTAAAGCGGTTTCAAACTGGATTATTTCTTCAGTGCAGATACAGCCTGAGTCGGTTGTAAAAGGATAGAAGCGCCCAAGTCTTGTTTCATTCTTGGTGATATGAGTTATTCTGGTCTGTCTCCTTCCTTCTTGCCTGAAAATCTCTCAATAAGGAAACTGAGAAGACTTTTAAAACCTCCCAAAGGAGCCACTTTTGGCCTTTTTTGGGGGACTAGCTTCCTCTTAGGAGCCAAAGCCCAATGTTTGTAAATAATACTAATAAGGCTTATATTAAAACTATCCTCCCCATTTCTGATCCCTTTTAAAACCCATGTTCCCCAGAAGGAGCAGAGCTCTGAAATAAGAAAACCCTCTCAGAAAACACACACAAAGAGACACACTTCCTTCCTTTTGGCCCAAGGAGCCTGGCCTCCTTCTCTCTCTGGAGCCTCTGGAAAGAAAGAGAAGCCTCTGTTCAACTGAGGCTCAGAGAAGGTTCTGGAACATTGTTCCCCACATTCACAAGCAGCACAAAATGGCCGCCGGAACACAAAATGGCCACCTCCACCTCAGCACAGCAGTGAAGCCTACCACTTCCAGGCTTTGTTCCTCTCCTCTCCTCTCCTCTCCTCTCCTCTCCTCTCCTCTCCTCTCGTCTCCTCTCCTTCCTGCCTTCCTTCCCTCCTTGTCTTTGTCTCTCTCTGTCCCCTTCTCACTCTCTGCTCCTCACTCTCTCTTCCGCGCACAGAGCTAAATAGAGAGGCAGAAGCTCCGCCCCTTCTTCAATCTGGCCAATGAGGGCAAAGGAGCTGGAAGACCCCGCCCCCTGCCCCACCCTCACAGGCTCCTCCTGCAGTTAATATGGAACAAGGCAGGAGGGACTGAGGGACCCTGGAGCCCCAGCCACACGGACACTGGCCAAAGGCACACATTCCCAAAGCCTAAGACCCATGAGATGGCAGCCCTATGCAGGGCAGGACCCTCCTCTTTCTGGCCTTGTGGATGCTGGGAGATCCAGTCCAGGGAGTACACTGTAAATCCCATTGGCAAGAGGAAAGGCTACTACTACTCTCTGATGTCTCACTAAGTGTCAGAACCTGTTATTAAGATCAGTTATAAGGTTATATCTTTTCAGTTCATGTACATTCACTTGATTTTAAAACCTCCCAAAGGAGCTACTTTTGGGGTAGTTTGGGGGACAATCATCGTCTTAGTGGCCCTCCTATTAGAGACCCCTCCTCTTTTGACCCAAATCCTTTATGAGGCCCAAAACCCCTTTGTTAGGAAGCGAACACCAAATATCTCTGGAAGGCTCTATATCTGTGAGGTTTGGAATCCTCTGATCAATGGCCCACAAATAAACTTATACCAAAAGTAGAAAGTCTATTGTAAGAGCATTGCAGTAGTGATCTGTAACACTTTTTTGCAGAGTCTGAGGCTTCAGAGAAAAATGTACACTTTTAAAATTATTATTATGATTAACCTTTATGTATAAAGCGCAGTAAATTTACACAGCGTTGTACATACAAAAACGCCCCCTCCTTTCTCCCCCTGCTAGTTCCCCACCCCACACACACTTAGCCAGGTCCCCATCACAACCCAGCCTCACTCAAGACATTTGCAACAGTGCCAGCTAGTTGTCTAAAACAACACTCCAAAGCAGTTAATAGGGCCCCACTTAGAAACTAACACCAACTTTAATATTCTACCCATATACTCTCCACCCCCAACATCTTAGCTAACAGAACAATATAGATCAGATATCTCAAGACATACATGAAGTGATTATATAGGAACTGAATATATACAGCATTATAACTGATCTCAATAACAGGTTCTGACAATATCTCCCAAGGCCCCCTCCCTCCAGGACCCCCTTCCACTCTTCCTCTCAGTCTCTCTCTCTCCTCTGAAGGCCTCAAACTGCCAACTGCCAAGAGCTCAGGCAGAGGCAGCCATTTTGTGTTCCAGTGGCCATTTTCTGTTCTGGGGGCCATTTTGTGTTCTGGGGGCCATTTTGTGCTGTTTGTGACTATGGAGAATGTTCCAGAACCTTCTCTGAGGCCCCAGTTGAACAGAGGCTTCTCTTTCTCTCCTGAGGCTCCAGAGAGAGAAGGAGGCCAGGCTCCTTGGGCCAAATGGAAGGAAGTGTGTCTCATGGTGTGCCTAGTCCTCTCCTTTCTTGGGAGTCTCTGTGGGGTCATGAGATTTTTTTTTTGGGGGGGGGGAATCCCAGAGAATCAAAGGGACCCTGTGACCATGGAACCTCAGAGTATGATCAAGATTACAAGGTTGTTTTTGAGGAAGGAGAGGGAAACTAGGAGAGGTTACAGCCTTTTGCTTTTGCCTGAGCCTCTGGGAAGGGCCCCTTCTCCTTTCTCCTCTGCTGTCTTCATGACATGACTCAGAGATTTAGGTGGAGTCTCCCTCTTTGGAGGTCTTGAAGCAGAGGCTGGATGGCCCTCTGTCGGGTATGCTTTGATTGAAAGTCCCTGCATGGCAGAATGGGGTTGGACTAGATGGCCCTTGCGGTTTCTTCCAATGCTATGATTCTGTGATCAAAAGTGTTAAAAATCAAACAGGAGAAAGGCATTACTGTTGTGCATTTTGGATGTTATTGTTTACAGTGTGGCCAAAACACCTTCTCCTGGATATGCTTTCTAGATTTCAGGATACTATATATTTTTTAACTTTGGTGCTAAAAGAAAAAAAAAACCATATAAGACCAACAACAATAACACAGATACAATTAAGAGACTTGACAAATACAAATATTCACAAGCAACAAAACTTGTGAAACATACTAAGGTGGGGTACAGGTTGTCAGAAAGAGGCATGTACCCGGCGCTATTCTTTGCTCCGCAGAAGCGCCGCAACAACCAAATTAAGCAGTGCTGTTGCGGAGCAAAAAAGGAGTGCACGGAAGCGGCTCCTTTTTGCGGCACACTTCTACCACCCCAAAGCGCCAGTGATGGCATGGGTATGTTGCAGTTGCGCCGCCCCGTTTGGAGGTGGCACATCAGCAATATCACCGTTATGCGCCATGTCTGGTGGGTGCGCTGCAGCTGTGGGACCCTCGTCACTTGCGAGGGTTGCCAGCTGTGTGGACACTCCGCCAACCAGGCAACCCTCGCACATGTCGAGGGTGCCTCAAAGGCTTCTAAAGGCTTCTAAAAACAGATCAAAGCGACTAAGAGTAAAAGCACTGGTAAAACACAATAACAACTTGTCATTGTTGTGTCCCAAACCCTCCCAATTCCTCCCATCCACAATAAAATATAATTAAATTCTTAAACAATTATTAAAACAATTATTAAAATAAGGCAGAAGCAGTTAGAGTAGTTGTTGAACAATTCAACTAATAAGAGATTGCTGGAATGCTAATCTGGAAAGAGATATGTCTTGATGAGCTTTTTAAAGCCTTAAAGACTGGTGGTATATCGGATCTCTTCTGGATGTTGTTCCATAACTTGGGAGAAGGTCCTTTGTGTAACTGCAGAGAGCCTTGTTATTGCTGGCTGCAGTAAGTTTTTACTAGAGGACCTCAAAGTGTGGGGCAGATTGTATGGGAGAAGGCGATCCCGTAAGTAAGATGGACCCAAGCCATGGAGGGCTTTAAAGGTTATAACCAAGACCTTGTACTGTCCCAGGAAATTAATGAGCAGCCATTATAGGTCTGATATGGACACCTCTATATATTCCATTGACCACTCTGGCTGCCATATTTTGGATTAGTTGGAGTTTCCGTACTAAGTGCAAGGATAGCCCTATGTAGAGCTCATTGCGGACGTCAAGGCATGAGGTTACCAGCGCATGCATCATAGTTTTCATGTCCTCAGGTTCCAGGAAGAGACGCAGTTGGCGTATCAGCCAAAGCTGATAACAGGCACTCCTTGCTGTCACATCTATCTGAGCTGACATCTGGAGCGACAGATTCAGGAGCACCCCCAAACACAGTCCTTTAGGGGAAGTGCAACCGCTTCCAGGACCAGTTGGCAAACCTCCATACCTGGATTAGGACCTCCAACAATCAGCACCTCCGTTTAATCTGGATTCAGTTTCAGTCTGTTTTTCCTCATCCAGCCCATTACTGCCCCAAGACATTCATTCAGAGGGGAGATGCCTTCCTTAGTTGACGCTGAGATATATCTTGGTGTCATGAGGATACTGATAGCATCCCGCCCCATGCCTCTGGATGATCTCTCGCAGCGGTTTCATGTAGATGTTAAACAGCATTAAAAGAAAGCATCCTTAAAGTTGTGCATAGATGGTACCTCACACCATGACAACTTGCAGGCCTTACTAAGAGCCCCATCTGATGCTGTTGGAGAGGATGTAATACTAGAGGTACCTTCCTGCACATGTGGTCCGATTGTCCAAGTGTATTTGCATTTTGGCATTCAGTAGTTAACTTAGTTTCAGAAATCAGTGATCAAAAGATTGTCCCTTCTCCAGAACTTTTATTGCTTTCAGTGGTTATTAATGAAAACAAGACATTACACAATAAAGATATTGTGGCACTTTTGTTGGCATTGGCCAGGATTGAAATTGCCAGGGCTTGGAAAACTGGAAAGGTCAATATGACTGATTGGTAGTCTCGATTTTGGGATTTTTGGTTTATGGAAAAGCTCGCTGATCAATCTAGAAGGTTGCGGGGTGACTCTGCCTTTTGAAGAACGATGGCCCCACTTATATCTGATCTCAACCACATTGGAGCAGAAGTGGGTCTTCCTTTGTAATAGGATTCCCTTTCGAGGACTGAACTGGTGCAAAGAAGGTATCTCTGTCTTCTGAGTCCATCCCTGTTTTTATGTAATGTTGCCCTTTTACATCCCATGTGACCTTGAATTTTTGAAGTTGGTTTTTAAGGTTTAAGAAAAAACAGCATTAGTGACAGGACGACTCCCCAAGGAACGCCAGATTTAAGCTCCCTTTCAGAGGAGCAACTGTCCCCAGCATCTCCATCTGGAATCTGCCTGAGAGATAGGACCAGAACCACTGCAACACATTGCCCTTGATCCCCAATTCCCTCAGGCTTTCCATAAGGATGCCATCGTCGATGGTATCGAAGGCCTCTGTGAGATCCAAAAGCATCAACAGGGTCACACTTCACATGTCGATGCTCAAGCAAAGATCATCTACTAAGGTGGCCATAACAGTTTCAACTCCGTATCCCACCCTGAAGCCAGTTTGAAATGGGTCCAGATAATCCATTTCATCCAAGACCGCTTGGAGTTGAAGAGCAACTGCCCTCTCAATCACCTTGTTTAGAAATATAAGATGGGAGACCGGTATGTAATTATTCATGTCCAAGGGATCTAGGGAGGGCTTTTCCATAAACAGCCGTAACACCGCTTCTTTTAAGCAAGATGGAAAATAGCCCTCCCTAAGAGATGCATCTATGATATATCTCAGGTGAGTCCTAAGTGCATCTCCTCGTTGGAGGACCAGCCATGAAGGGCAAGGATCCAGAGGGAAAGTTGTCTTCTTCTCATTTCCAGGGAGCGTGACCACCTCCTTAGTACTCACAGATTCAAATTGATCCAGTATGATCTCATTCACAGAGTCACTGGACACCTGACCTATGGCCTCTGCAACAATGCTGGCGTCCAAGTCAGGTCTTAGCATTTAAATCAGGGGTCCTCAAACTCCGGCCCTCCAGATGTTTTGGACTTCAGCTCCCAGAATCTCAGATCATTGGCCAAGCTGTCAGGGAGGGCATTATGAGGTAGGAAGGAAATTTGCATGTGGATGGTGATTGGCTGAGAGACAAAGAGGAAGGAGGAGCCTTTGTAGGGCTCTGTAAGTCTCTTCAGATTGACTGTAGACTACTGAGGTAGGAAGGAAATTTGCATGTGTGCAGTGACTGGCTGAGGCTTCTGGGAGATGAAGTCCAAAACCCCCTCCCCTCCATGGCCACGCCTCTCTCCAATGGTTCCCACGGCGTCTATTCTCATAATAACCCCCGAAGTACCTGGGACCCAAGGAATCCTCCTAGTAGGGGGCAGGGAACGAAAGAGGGAGAGGAGACCTGGCAGGCCCCCTGCCTTTCTTTGGGAGAAGAGGGGTTTCCTTCCTTCTTATAACCCCCCAAAGGCCCCCCAGAAGACCCTCCAGCCATTCCTCTGAATGAACAAGGGCTCTCCCCACTTTCCTCCCTCCTCAGAACAGACTGTGAGGAAAGCCATGGCTTCAGGGGCTGAGACTGTGCATGCATAGATGCCCCCAAAGGCCCCTCCTCAGCATTCGCAGGGATTGCCAGGGCCTAGCTGCTGCTGCTTATTCTGCTGGCGGCCTTTGCAGGAAAGGAAGGTATGCGCCAGGGGTTCAGCAGCCTCCCCTTCCTTCCCTCATTTCTTCCTTTGAGGAGATCGCAATGGAGGCCAAGGTGCAGAGCTGGACTCAGGAGGGAAAGACAGGAAAGGAAGGCTCTAGTTTTGAAATATAGCTGTCTTTGTGCATTCTGTGTGTGTGTGTGTTTGCCTCTGCTTTTCTTATGGCTGGAAATGGAGCTGAGGACTGAGGAGAGAAGAAAGGGTCAGTTTGGGCAAATTCAGAACTTCTGTGCATCAAAGAGTCCACTGTGTTGAAACAGCAAAGAACTTTATTGAGAACACACAGAAATCCAGTGTTTAAGCCAGAACTGCCCACTCCAATCCAAACAATACATTAAAACCCCAAACGTTCAACATCACCCTCTTCCAAACCTAGCCTCACCCCCAATTCCCACAGTCTATGCCCCACAGGTAACAAGGCCCGCTTGGCCATTCCCAGAAACTTGCCCTTTCGGTTAATACCCCAAAATTTTCTTCAGACAACATCTCACACTTTGCAAAAGATATCATTCCCATAACTATTCTATCCAGCTGCAACAAATCCCACCCCTCATCTACCTAACCTATACCACAATCCACAATCCACGACAAATATACAACCCAAAGCAATTACCTATACTATTAGCAATTAAAACCTAAACTTAATAAAATATGACTTTTAAACATAAACAGACATATGGACAGACAAAGCTAATAAAATCATAAGGGCCTTTTCTTATTACACCAGGATTAAAAATATATTCTTTGTACTCCTTCTTGACAAATATAATGTTAGTTCATTACTGGGATTGCTGTAGATTCTCCCCTGTGTGGCCTCTCTCATGTTTCACTTAGGCTTAACTTCCAAGAAAAACATTTCTCACAATGCTGGCATTTGTATGGCTTCTCTCCTGTGTGGATTCTCAGATGTTTCACTAAGTCTCCCTTCAAAGAAAAACAGTTGCCACAATGCTGGCATTTGTATGGCTTCTCTCCTGTGTGGACTCTCTTATGTGTCACTAGGCTTAACTTCCAAGAAAAACATTTCTCACAGTGCTGGCATTTGTATGGCTTCTCTCCTGTGTGGACTCTCTGATGTGTCACTAGGTTTGACCTCCGAGAAAAACCTTTCCCACAATGCTGGCATTTGCATGGCTTCTCTCCTGTGTGGACTCTCTGATGTGTCACTAGGTCTGACTTCGAAATAAAACATTTCTCACAATGCTGGCATTTGTATGGCTTCTCTCCTGTGTGGACTCTCTGATGTCTCACTAGGTGTGACTTCCAAGAAAAACATTTCCCACAATGCTGGCATTTGTATGGCTTCCTTCTTGTGTGGACTCTCTGATGCTTGACAAGGACTGACTTGTAGGCAATTTTTTCCCCACAATGCTGACATTTATGTGACTTGTTTCTTGTGTGGACTCCCTCATGACTGACATATTCTTCTGTAAACAAGGACAATGACAGACAAGACTGAATCTCAGCATTAAGAGAGGAAGGTATTACCCCAAGATTTAGCCGTACGTTCACCCCTCCCTATTTCAGGTTAAATTAATAAAGTTGGTGTGAGTGACATGAGCATGACACTGTTCTGGATGCCACCAAACCCATATAATGATTGTATCCTTACTCCTAGGAGCTAGCAAAGAAGAGATTGTAGGGGAACTGCCATGAGGAAATCAGTGGAAGCAGATAGTCAGACAGTTGAAAAATATTCCAATAAATATACGTAAAACTATTTTAATAGAAAAGTGGCATCATTTCCTGTGAGACTGCCATAGAGTCTTGAGTCAGAGCACTTGGCATGATGCAAGCTACCTGCAGAGGATGCTTCATGCTGTGTGGCACCAGGAGATGACTCACAACCAATACAATATACAGCTAAAAAAGCCAATGTCATTCTAGGTTGCATCAATAGGAGTAAAGTTTCTAGATCAAGGGATGTAATAGTTCTACTCTATTTTGCTTTGGTCAGAATAATCCTGTGTCCAGTTCAGGGCCCCACAATTTAAAAAGGATGTTGTCAAGTTGGAACATGCCCAGAGGAAGGCAGCCAAAGTGGTGAAGTATCTTGAAACTATCAAGCCCTTTGAGGAGCGACAGTAAGAGCTCTTTGACAGTGCAACTCTCTTAGTTTCGTGGAGTCCTCTTCCTTGGAGGTCTTTAAACAGAGGCTGGATGGTGTTTGGAAATGTATTCCTGCATGGCAGAAGGGGGTTGAACTGGATGGACCTTGTGGTCTATTCTAACTGTATGATTCTATAATTCTAGTGGAATCATAGCACCATGATAATTTAGTACAAAAGGGACCTCAGTCTTCATAGAAAATACAATGGATTCCGGTTCCTTACCAACAGAGGCCACATTCTCATAATTCTCCATCATCACATAACTGTACATCAGTCTCTGCTTCTTTGTCAACAGTTTCCATTCCTCCTCAGTGAAATATACTGCCACATCCGCAAAGGTCACCTGCAACAGAAAACAGCCCTCATCCAGAGAGTGACTAAGCAAAAGGGGAGGAAAGCCCATGGTGCATCCAAATATTTCATCACTTCAGAATTCAGTCCAGGAAATAAACTTTAAGCTATGTTAGCAAGCAAAAACCTGCTGCCTTTAAATCCAGTTTGTCTCAAATCCTTTCAATATAATATACTTAGGGAGCTGGACATGTTTAGCCTGGAGAAGACAAGGTTAAGGGGTGATATGATAGCCCTGTTTAAATATATGAAGGGATGTCATATTGAGGAGGGAGCAAGGTTGTTTTCTGCTTCTCCAGAAAACAGGATCTGGAACAATGGATGCAAGCTCCAGGAAAAGAGATTCCACCTGAACATTAGGAGGAACGTCCTGACAGTAAGGGCTGTTTGACAGTGGAACACACTCCTTCCTCAGAATGCAGTGGTGTCTCCTTCCTTGGACGTCTTTAAGATGAGGCTGGATGGTCATCTGTCAGGGATGCTTTGATTGAGAGTTCCTGCATGGCAGGGGGTCGGACTGGATGGCCCTTGTGGTATCTTCCAACTCTATGATTCTAATATCATAAACAATATAATTTAGGCCATGGCTGGCATATTGAGGATGTATTACGATACTCACTATCCCAACACAAACAGAACATTTAGCCACCAAAGAGTTATAGTGCATTTAGAAATTTCTTGCAACATTTCAGAGGCAAACGTCATTTTTTAATCACAGTTTTGGGGAGCACGCTGGGATTGAGGGCCCATGGGGCTACCCCATATTTAGATCCAGAGATGTTCCCCCATATCCTCCAACATTTCACTGATGGGAAAAGGAAGACACATGTGGACAAGCAATCCAGAAGGCAGTGAAGATGGCCAAAGTTGTTTATGAGGAAGGTGACACAAATGGGGAAGGGCACAGCAGTTTGCCTTTGCTTCAGCCTCCTGGGAAGGGCAATATCCTGCCTCCGTCTTTCCTCTCTTCTCCCCACTTTTGAGTTGATGGGGTGCAAACTGAATGGCACTCAGGAACTGAAGTGAGCTGAGAAGGGGGAAAGTGGGGGGAGGAGAGAGCAACCGGGACATTTTAAAATCCCCTGACAGAGGGTTAACCAGGACTGTCTCTGCTAAATTGGGAGCATATGTTCTCCATTTGCTTTCATGAACTGGCCCAGCAGTGACACAGATGAAATTAATAGTCAACAACGTCAACTCACCAAAGAATTCTTGTACCTCCGCAGCCTCTTTCTTTTGGAGCCAAACTCCCTCCGCTTGGCCTCTGTGTTGGCCATCAGGTGGGCAGGGATCCTGGTGGTCTTGCACTTGGTCACTTCCAGCAAGAGAGGCCCCAAAGCAGCATAGAAGGAAACAAGAGATGAAGTTCCTGAGAAAAGGGACCAAGGTTAGGATTGAGTTGGCAAGAAACCCTGCAGCACTCAAAGACACAGAGAACAGCATCCTCCTGGTGAGATACGCAGGTGACATATGTCTCCTTTGGGCTAATGCAGAGGTGGGAATCCCCTTCCTTCCTCTGCACCAAACAAAGCACCCTGGACCTAGCATAGGTGCACTGCAGCTTCCCTACACAACAGATACTCCATGCCTTCTTAGAGTGGTGAAGGATGAGGAGATGGGGAATTGGAGAGGACCCTGGTTATGTCCCCGAAGCTAGATGTGAACTGAGTGCATCATAAATAAATCGTCTGCTGAAACGTCCAGAGCTCCCCAGTGCTTACCCCCAGCACCATCCCCTTTCCAAAGAAGGATGCATCCGCACTATAGAAATAAGGCACGTTGACACCGCTTTAACCGCTCAGTGCTATGGAATCTTGGGATTTTACCTTTGGGACACTTAGCCTTATCTGCCAGAGAGCTCTGGTGCCACAACGAACTCCAAATCCCAGGATTCCACAGGATGGAGCCAGTAGAGTTAAAGTGGTTTCGAACCAGATTATTACTCTAGAGCAGATACAGCCTAAATTGGTTGTAAAAGGATAGAAGCACCCAAGTCTTGTTTTTACCATCCAAATAATGGTTTTCCTTTAAAAAAATAAGTAGTTTGTTTTAGTCTGTAATCCTTATTTTTGTTGTTCTTGTTTGTTTCTATTTTTATTTGGTCATTTGAGATGGCTTCCTTCTTGAGTGAAAATATGTTAATAAGAAACTGGGGAGACTTTTAAAACCTCCCAAAGGAGCTACTTTTGACCTCTTTTGGGGGACTAGCCTCCTCTTAGAAGCCAAAGCCCAATGTTTATGAATAATAATAAGGCTTGTATTAAAACTATCCTCCCCATTTCTGATCCCTTTTAAAACCCATGTTCCCCAGAAGGAGCAGAGCAGTGTAATATAAAAACCCTCTCATAAAAGAGACACAAAAGACACACAAAGAGACACACTTCCTTCCTTTTGGCCCAAGGAGCCTGGCCTCCTTCTCTCTCTGGAGCCTCTGGAAAGAAAGAGAAGCCTCTGTTCAACTGAGACTCAGAGAAGGTTCTGGAACATTATTCCCCACAGTCACAAGCAGCACAAAATGGCCTCCAGAACACAAAATGGCCACCTCCACCTCAGCACTTGGCAGTTGGAGGCCTCAGCGCACCAGTGAAGCCTACCGCTTCCAGGCCTTGTCCCTCTGCTTCCTCTCCACTCCCCACACTCGTTCGTTCGTTCGTTCGTTCGTTCGTTCGTTCGTTCGTTCGTTCTTTCTTTCTTCCTTCCTTCCTTCCTTCCTTCCTTCCTTCCTTCCTTCCTTCCTTCCTGTCTCCTTCTGTCCCTTTCCCACTCTCTGCTCCTCACTCTCTCTTCCGCGCACAGAGCTAAATAGAGAGGCAGAAGCTCCTCCCCTCTTCATTCTGGCCAATGAGGGCAAAGGAGTTGGAAGGCCCCTCCCCCTGCCCCACCCTCACAGGCTCCTCCTGCAGTTAATATGGAAGAAGGCAGGAGGGACTGAGGGACCCTGGAGCCCCAGCCACACGGACACTGGCCAAAGGCACACATTCCCAGAGCCTAAGGCCCATGAAATGGCAGCCCTATGCAGGGCAGGACCCTCCTCTCTCTGGCCCTGTGGATGCTGGGAGATCCAGTCCAGGAATACACTGCAAATCCCATTGGCAAGAGAAAAGGGGTCCCACAGGGATCTGCCCTGGGCCCAGTGCTATTCAACATCTTTATCAATGACTTGGATGACAGAAATGGGGGCATATCAAATTTGCAGATGACACCAAATTAAGAGAAGTAGCTAATACCCCAGAGGACAGGATCAAAATTCAAAATGGCCTTAATAGATTAGAAAGCTGGGCCAAAGGTAACAAAATGAAATTCAACACGGAGAAATGTAAGGTACTGCACTTAGGGTGAAAAAATGAAATGCAGAGATATAGGATGGGGGACACCTGGATGAATGAAACTATGTATGAAAAGGATCTAGGCGTCCAAGTAGACCAGAAGTTTAACATGAGTCAACAGTGTGATGAGGCAGCTAACAAGGCCAATGCGATTTTAGGCTGCATCAATAGAATATAGTGTCTAGATCAAGGGAAGTAATAGTGCCACTCTATTCTGCTTTGGTCAGGCCCTAATTGGAATATAGTGTCCAGTTCTGGGCACCACAGTTCAAAAAGTATGTTGAGAAACTGGAGCGTGTCCAAAGGAGGGCAACTAAAACGGTGAAGGGTCCGGAAACCATGTCCTATGAGGAACGACTTAGGGAGCTGGGGATGTTTAGCCTGGAGAAGAGAAGGTTAAGAGGTGATATGATAGCCCTGTTTAAATATTTATTTATTTATTTAAGGTATTTATACCCCGCCCTTCAGCCCTAATGGCTCTCACAGTGGCTTACAATTATTATTTTTAATTAGACGGTTCCCTGCCCTCAGACTTACAATCTGAAATGATGCGACACAAAAGGAGAAGGGAATGGTGGTGGGGAAGGGGATGAGGTCCAGTGGTTCTTCTCTCCCTCTGCAGCCTGGATCAAGGCAGATGGACTGCTGGGAGGGCTCTCTTTCTTCAGGCTAACCCTGATGGAGCTGGGCCTGCCTGTTCACTGCCTCTCAGCTGTGTATAAGATTCTCCAGTTCTTCCACCAAGCGCCCCATGCCTGGGTTGTCCAGATCTTGTATGGTCTTCCTGACTGGCCGCATCTTCTCTTCGCACTGAAGAGGGGAACAAACAGAGAGGAGCCATGTGAAAGTGAAGGGTGGGAGGGAAGGGGGGAGGAATTTTTTTAACTTGCCTATTGCTTTGGACAGCTAAGGAAAGTGGAAAATCAGCTCATCTAAAATGTGATGCTGAAGAAGAGTTCAATGGATACTCTTTTCTGCATGCTTTCAACATGATGTGAGTGGCAGAAAACGTACAATGTCAAATGTTTCTTGGTCCAGTTGCTCTTCCTCCTCTTCTTCCTCCTGTTCCACGATAGCTATGGGCTCGCTCCCATTTGCAACGTAGACAGGGCACTTTGGTGGGTTCCTTGTATCTCCAACTTTGGCCTCACTGTCTTTGGCCTGTGAAAGAAGAAAATTGGGCAGATTAGTCCTAAAGTAAAATTAAGGATGTGACAAAATCAGGGATCTGGCCATTGAAAGAAAGGAGGGGAAGAAGGTGTGACATTGCCTTGTTGTGGTGCTGCTGTTGGTGGTGCTGGCATGTCTCCGGGTCATTTTTGACTAATGGAGGCCTAAAGGCAGACCTGTCTTAGGTTCTTCTGGGCAAATTTATTTAGAGGGGGTTTGCCATTGCAGTCTTGTGAGGCCGACAGTGTTTGACCTGCCTAAGGTCACCCAGTGGGTTTTTTTATGTTTGATCAGGGAATTGAACCCTGATTGCTAGGGTCCTAATTTAATATTTAAACAGGCATGCTATACTTGCTATACCTTCTCTGTCTTGTCCTTGGTTTTTCCCCTCTTCTTCTCATCCTTCTTTTCTGGACTGATTGCAAGAATTTCTTTATCTTCTTTGTGCTCTTTCTTCTGCTCTGTTTTTTCAAGGCTCCTATCCTGTCCATCCTTCTAGGATGGAAGAAAGGATGGAGTAAAGGAGACAAAGGGACTTTTTGGGAGACCTAGTTTAAAACTAAAATAGCCACATCATGCTGGCTCTACCTTCTCTTTCCCCCTCTTTTGTTTCTTTCTTCTCCTTCTCATCCTCCTTTTCTGTATCTTCCTTGTTCTCCTTCTTCTCCCCCATTTTTTCAAGGCTCTTATCCTGTCCCTGCTTCTAGAAAAAAGGAAGAAAGGATGGAGGAAAGGCGACCAAGGGAATCCTTTTTATACCTTCTTTCTGCTAAAAGATGCAAATGAATATTTTTTTCAATCCCAAAACAAGCAATGAAGTAGCAAGAACAATGCCCCTTGTGAAAGAGCTGGCTGGCACATGGAGGAGACACTCCATTTAGCTGGCTGAAATGTACCTGCTCAGAAGTCAGCCTGCCCCTCTCGCTTTTCTCAGTATGAGGTTGCATCCTGGAATCCAACATATCATCCACGGGATGTTCTTCCAATGGCCAGCCAAAAATCTCCTGATGCATTTTACTAAACTGGTACAGGAGAGACATTGATGATGGGATCTATGGGGTTTGCTTTACCTTATCCTTTCCTTCTTCCGACGGGTTGTCCGAGTGCTGAAGAGAGACTTTAATCCCACCCTCATCCTTGCCTTTGATGGATTTGTTTTCCTTTTTACACAGGGCTTCTGCTTTTAGGAGCCCTGGTGACACAGCGGATAAATGCCTGTACTGCAGCCACTCACTCAAAATCATAAGGTTGCGAGTTCAAGACCAGCGAAAGGGCTCAAGCTCGACTCCAGCTTGCATCCTTCCGAGGAAGTTGCTAAAATGACTTCCCAGATTGTTGGGGGCAATTAGCTTACAGTTGTAAATCACTTAGACACTGTTAGTTCAGTATGAAGCGGTATATAAATGAAGCTGTTTGTTTGTGTTTCACCTTGATCAGAGGAGGGAAAGGATCCCTACTTAAGAAGGAAAATAGTAGCAGCTGGAAGCATCTCATTTATGTGAGCACTGGATCCCATCCCTGTCAAACCTCTCTTGGGCTTCAAGAGGTTTCATTAACTGCTTCCTGCAAGTTTGCAAAACTACATCTGTTACGATTGGAACTAGGCACTTAGTTATTTAAAGACCTAAATGGCTTGGAACCCCTGTACTTGAAGGAGTGCTTCCTATGGACCCATCTGCCTAAGAAATAAAGTCTTTTGGAGAGGACCTCCTCCATGTTCCTCCAGTGGGCTCTGTTTATGGTGGGAGGATGTGAGAGAGGGCCTTTTCTACTAGGGCGCCTTCAGGGGTCCAATTGGCACCAACACCGATTTCATTGAATGCCAAATAAAACTTGGCTTTTTGCTTCCCGGTGCCTTTGTATTTAATCCATATTTGTGCATGTGTTTGGTTTCAAATTGTTTTCAAAGGCTGTCGGCTCTTCTATTTTAATTTGCCATATTTTTAGAATATAGGTTTACCCGACTTAAATCACTCTTCTTTAAATTTGCAAAGAGATCTTGTGGCACCTGTGAGCTTTTCTCTTTCAAGGGCTCGTTTTCCTGCTTCTTTTTCTTGACCAAATTCAGTAGTAGTCACGCTGGGTTTGGAGATGCTCCTCCTGTGGCGTTTTGTCTCTCTCAACTTCCAGGATCTTTGGATGGGAAAACACACAAAAAGAAAGGAATATCCCACATGTTTTTTAAAAGTCCCCTACCAGAGCAAGGCAAGCAAGGGTTGGAAGGCGTGATTTTGAACGTGATGTGAACATTGTTTTCTGCGAGCAGCTTGTAGGTGACACATCTGATTCACATGGTCATTATGGTATTAATGGTTGTTCCATTGTAATAGGAACTCCACAACGCATGATCTGTGATTGCACAGTTTTTCTCCCTGTCATTCTGTATTAATAACAATGAGAAGTAACAGTTACGTAAAGGTAATGATACAACAAACAAAAAAAATTAGTTTGTATAACTATCTCCAAAAACTAAAACAGCAAATCCCAGCAAGACAAATCATTTCGGCTTGTGTACCTTTCTACAAATAGATGCAGGAAGTTTAACAGGAAATGTGTCTAGTTTTGTTTACATATGCAATGCAGATATCCCAAATCTCCAACAAAAATGTTGTATAATCAAATATTCCCTTGTATCTGTAGCCTAAATCTGTGTTTATCATGGCAAGGAATTCACTTTATATACATTTTCCCATTAGAAAGGGGGTATGTAAATAAACTTGACTTGCCTCGTAAAATTCATCGAACGGCTCTCACTAGAGACAAAGGTCTGCATCCCACTGTGTCTAACCCCCTTAGTCGTTTCCATCTTAGTGGGACAGTGAATCCATGTTGGTTTTAATCTTGATTGTCCAAGGCATTGAATTTATTGGGGGGAAGAGAGTTCAGTAAAAAGTTTGAGGCAGATTTAATGCTCCCCTGCTCTGACCTCCATTACTTTAAGGATAAATTCTCAGTGGGAAGGAATAATTAACTCTCTTTCCAAGACAGCCAGATGTGAACACGCTGCCCAACTCTAAAACACCATGGAAAGTGCATGAGCTTCTTCTGTTCCTTGTCAGTTAGTTCCAGGTCATCCTCTGATTCTATGAGATCCATGTTCCTGTAGCCATGCCAGTAAGATCCCAGCTGCAAATGTGAGTCATCCTCCAATCCGCATTCAACATCCAAATGGGCTCTTTGACTCCGTAGGTCAGAGAAAACCTGTCCATTTGAGCAAAGAGTAGAAAGATGAGGTGGTGCCCCTTTTCCATATTGCGGCTTTTCTCCTAAGGCCAAGAACCTATTGCATAAAAGTGTCCCAGACTCACTTGGCTCCCTTCCTCTGGGTCAGAAAATTTCTGCTTTGGACTCTGGGTCACGATCGCTGTCTCTTCTTCATTTAACATTATGCCTTTCTCATTCATGTTAAGGCCAGACAATTTTGTGGAGAGACCTTTCTTCTTTCCAAGACCATTGTCTGGAGAAGATTTTTGTTTTAAGTATAAGAACAGTCTAACAAATACATACAATTTTACCTCAGCAAATTAAGTGAAACTAAGGAGAAGCATCATAGGATCTATCAGGAAGAACTCTCTTCATCATGTAAACTTTTAGCAGGTTCGCTAGTGGTCAAGTTGAAGGCAGTTCTTCATTTATCTGTGTTCAAAGGAGGTTTGTCATAGGCCACCTCCACCATAAAACTGTGGATGAAAAAGCCCACCAGCCTCTATGCCTAGAAAAGAAATTGAGGGCACCTTCCTGGTAGGATTTTTCTTGAACTGCCTCCCAAATAATATGTCTTCTGTGAAAGATTACAAGCCTTGTGTTTTCTAAGGAGCAAAGCTGTGTCTAAGCATTGCCATGGAAGAGGTTCATACATTTCTGCATGGGGTTGAGAAAGTGGAAGGAGTCACAGTTTTCTCCTTCTCTCTTCTTGCTTGATCTTGGGGTCATTTAGTGGAGATGGAAAATTCAGGACAGACAACAGCAAAACAAAAACCACATTTCACACATTTCATGTAAACTTTGACAGACTGTGACTTCCATATTATTGGGGCATTGAATTTCCTCCAGGTTTTCATCCATGGGGCTGGAGCCCATTTCCAAAATAGAGTCAGCACCAGAGAGAGCTCAGACTAAAAGACAGAGCAGATTCACTAACATGGAAGTCTCCATTCACTACTGTCTATGTGATATAACTCCAAGCCATTGTCCTCCAATGTCCTCTTTCCCTCCCAGTTAACATTTGTAGATTATCCCTTGCAGATCTTGGAGAACGAACTTCCAACTGAAGGAATAGCAGTATCCTTATTTTACTAGCATCTGTTCTTTTTAAAAAATGCTTTTGTTCAATCTTTATTTTGTATCCTAAGCCACCTTGAGGCCCACCCATGGGAGAAAGGTGGGATGAAATGTAATAAATAACACAACCATACAGTTCAAAGAACGTACAATAGGAATGAATGAATAAGAAGGATGCTTTCAGGTGAGATCAACCAGTCCAACTTGTGATGCCTTCACAAAGCAGGAGTAGGTTCCACTGTAAGAAAGACAGTATTCAAAACACTAACATAAAATAGGAAACAGGCAAACTAACCCAGAGAAATGCTCTTGTCCTGAGGTCTCTCCTCCTTCTCTCAGCCTCAACTGACTCAACTCCCACCTTGGACAAGAGTCTCAGTTCTTTCCAGGGAAACCAACCAAAGAAACACATTCTCCTTGGTTCCATCTGACCACTTCTCCATGAGTCCAATGACATGGGTTACATTTCTCTTAATAGGATGAACTGCTTTTTAACCTTTCACAGTCAGCTCTCAGGATCCACAGATTCTGCATTTCAATATATCCCCCAAAAGCCAACCTTGATTTTGCCATTTTATGTAAGGCACGTCATACTACAACCCCATTGTTTGTAATAAGACTTGAACATCCATGGATTTTGGTTACTAAGTGGGGTCCTGAAACCAAACCTCAGCAGATACTGAGGTCAAACTGTAAATAATGTTCAAATTCTTTTTACTTTCAGAATAAACAACCATACAATCAATAAAATTACAATTCAAACAAACATCACACTTTTTCTTATTTTTGTTCTTATTATTACCATCTACTTCTTCCATCTACATCTTTCTCCTTCCTACCTCCTTTGTTCTTTAAAGACATGTGAAGACTAGATTGGGTGGAGAGGCTGAGGGGAGAACTTCTATCTATGCAGGGCAGCCGGGGTATCGGTATCAATAACAGTGTCGGTGACAGTGTTCTAGAAAGACCTGCCGAAAGAGATCCATCTTAACAGCCTTTTTAAAGGCTTCTAAAGTGGTGATGTGATGGATCTCTTCTGGCAGGTCATTCCAAAGCCTAGGAATGGCAGAAGAAAAGGTCCTCTGGGTTGTTGAAGCCAATCTAGTCTTCTTAGGCTTTAGGAGACTTTTTCCAGTGTGGGGAGGATTGTGTGGAAGAAGGCACTCCTGCAAGTAGTCTGGACCCAAGCCATGTAGGGCTTTAAAGGTTACAACCAACACCTTGTATCTTGCCCAGACACTAATGGGCAGCCAGTGGAGGGATTTAAGAACCGGTGTAAAGTGGGCAGTTCTAGAAACTAGAAACTACAAATTCCATGATTTCACAGGATGTTGCTATAAAAATTAAACTGGAACCAGTGTCCCACGCAATGTAGCTTTCTAGAGCACTTGCCCCCATTCTATAGGAAGGGCAATGGGTCCTTACCCACAGAGGACACATTTTCATAGGTTTCCATCATCACCTCTTTGTACAGAAATTTCTGCTTTGGACTCAAGAGTGGCCATTCCTCCTCTGAGAAGAACACTGACACATCTCAAAAGGTAATCTGCAATACAAAATAGCCTTTGCTGAAAGACAGAGGATTGTAAATAACACCCCCATTGCATCCTAGTCAGTCAAATTCCCAATGGCTCCACCACGAAAAAGGAGGTCTGGACACTAACCTGTCCGGAGGTGTTCTTTCCTCCAATTTCTTCAACAAAGGAGGAATTGAGGGTTGTTTCTCTTCTCTCCCTTCTTTGGAAGCCATCTTGGTTCTTTCCACACCTGCAGAAAATACAAAGTGTTTTTATGTGCACACATTTATGCAATCTTTCACGGACCACTGAAAATACAATTCAACAGCGCTAAGAGCAATTCAAACCTGAACCTTCCCTAAAATTCAAAATAAATCCATTGGAAAGCAGGATATTAACTAGTGATGATATTATTATTATTACTATTATCAGTCTCACCTCCAAACCCTCAGAGAGAGAATCTTGTGAATGCTGGAAGACTAAGACAGTTCACTGGGCCTTTGAGGGCATAGAGACCAGCATCCTTAGCCGGCATGAGGGCAAAGATGGCGTCTGCAGAGCGCACTCCCTGACTCTTCTCCTATGCCAGTGTGACGCTGCACACCGCACTACATCACAGGCGATGTAGTGCTAGTCCTCTGGCACTACATCCAGATGACGCAGTGCCAAAGTAGTGCAGAAAAGCCACAATGTTGGTGGATATGGCACTTTTTCCCTGGCGCAGAAAGGAGCTCCTTTTTGCACTATGGAAAGGCCACATCAGGGCCACAGCGTAGCCTTATTATAGTGCAAAAAGGAGCTGCAACAAGCAGTGTGTTTGCCATGGCCCTGATCTGGTGCTAAAAGGGGCGGCCTGTACATCCCCTTAATTTCCAGAAAATGGGTCTAGGATTGGAGTCCTAGGGCTGGCCCCAGCCTTCATCACTCCAAACATGTCAAGAGGAGGAGGGCTGGGTAGGACTCATGTGTCTGATTGATTTTAATGGTTCTATTTTTTTCTTCCAATAATCTACATAAAAATTATAATGTATAGATAGACAGCAATAACAACAACCCAGTAACAACAACCATAGCAATTGCAATACTTAAATGTTGCTATTAAATATTTCCCATTGCCTTCCCTTAAGGCTGAGAGAGTGTGACTTCTCCAGTCACCCAGTGAGTTTCTATGTTGGAGCTGGGATTCAAACCCTGATCTCCAGAGTTGTAGTTCCACTATGCTCAAACCACAAGGCCACACTGACTCCTATATCATGGACATCGTTTCACTGGTCCATTGTATGTCATGGACGTGCCCCAACGTAGTCATCCATGAGAGCCTGAGATCACCATGGAATAGTCTCAATGCTTCAGGTGAGGAGCATCAGACTGAAGTCACAATGGGACAGTCTCAATGCTTCAGGCAAGGAGCATCAGATGCCCTCGGTTCGCCTCTGACATCTTCCTCCTCTGCACCTTTAACCTGGGCACCATCCACTTCATAAGGTCTTTTAATTCCTTGATGTCTTCCTCCATTCGATAAACGTCTACCTGGGGTTCTTCTTTGCTGGGGCGGCTATCAAGCGATTCCCCCACTGCCAGGTCCCAGGCTGTCACTCTGCCTCCCGACGGCCTTCCTTTCCCCAGTCTGGGGCCGGAAACCCAAATCCTCCAGTGGTGGCCTGGGTGGTGTGAGCTTCATGAGGTTTCCCAGTCTTGGGCTTGGCTCCTAGTTCCTCTGAAGAAGGCACCTGCTCCTCCACCACCGGGATCTCCAGAACCACTCTTCTTGTTCCTGGGTCTCCACTGGAGGTAAATCTGTGAGACTTTGCAAACTGTGAGATCTGGAGTCAGTCCTGTGCTCAAAAAATAAAACTCATTTGAAACAAAAGAAGCTTTATTGATGAATCCAGGCAGAAACATCCATTAACACCTTTCTGCAAAGTCAGAAGTCCAAAGGAACTTGCTCCCTTCTTAACTCACTCAACCCAGCCCCCAATTCCCAAGCTAAAACAACACAAGCAGAGGTTGCATAGATACCAAGGTTGTCTATACTTCCCTTCCCTTCTCCCAGACAGCCTCACCTTGAAGAGCGGTGTTCAATAGCCAGCTTCACTCCTCCTTGAAAACCCGTCTACAGCTGCAACCCCATCCCTTTTTCCAAACGCCCTCCTTCATCTAAAAGCCACTCCATCTGTCCTTCTATCACTTTCCATTATGTGCTTTCTATAACCCATCACTCTACACTGCCTACTAAGAACTACAACTATAACTCCTACTTTAATAACCAACCCCTAATATTTTTACCCTTTATGACAGAACTCTTATACACAAGTTCTGACCTTTCTCAATCCTTCAGGGACACACCACCAGTTTGAAGTGACAATTCTCCCATCTCAATTGTTCAGGCAAGGAGCATCAGCCTGAGGTTGCAATGGGCCAGTTTAAATCTTTCAGGTAAAGAGCACTACCCTGAAGTCACAATAGTAATGTCTCAATTCTTCAGACAAGGAAACTCAGGCTGAGATCACAATGGGCCAGTTTCAATCCTTCAGGCAAGGAGCATCAGCCTCAGGTTGCAATGGTCACGTCTCAAACCTTCAGGTAAGCAGCATTAGCCTAAATTCAAAATGGTCCCATCTCATTGTTGCAGGCAAGGAGCATCAGCCTGAAGTCACAATATGTCATGAATCCTTTTATTCATGCATTTATTCATTTAGGGATTCATGCCATAAAGGTTATAGGTTTTAGTGTAGATTAGACTTAAGATAGATGGGATTTATGGTGGGTTAAAGTAATATGTTTTAATATCTGCTTTAATAGAAGATACTAGAAAGAGGTAGAGAGATCATGGCTAAAGAATGTGCTTCTTTGCTAGGATTGGAATGTGTGGGCATCACCCTTCTAACAGAGGCTTGAGTTTAAAAGACTGGTCTCTGTAAAAGGAGGGGGAACCTAGAGAGTTATTGGTATTTTTTATATTGCATTATGTTGCTATGGGTTTGTGCTTGTTATATTTTCATATGGTACCATATTATGTGGAGATTGATGGGGTTTTGTATTATAGATAGCTATATATATTGTTAAGCCATAATGTTAATGAAAACTGTTGTGTGGCTGAGTTCTCTGGTCCAAGGCCACAGGTGCAGTGGTTGAGAAAAGGCACATGAGAGCGTAATTGGTTTTAGGAAAGCTGCCAGAATCCCGGATGGGAGGACACTGCGCAGAAAAGGGCGGGAGAACGCTGTGCGGGAAAGGGCTATCCAATTAATTTGGTTTACTGGTAAATGGAGTGGGGTGGATTCATATGGTTATAAACTGGATATCTTTATACTTTCTTTCATTCGTGAAAAAAAAGTTACTTCCATTACTTCTTCTTCAATACAAGCTCTTCCTTTTGCAAAGTACTGCCTTTTGTGTTGCAAGAGGGGCTGCGATTAGGACCCTGACAGATATCTCTCTCCCCTTCCATTCACCCTGCTTTCCCAAAAGGGCTGGAGAGCATACGAAACCAACCACAGAACCTTTCCCTGCTCTTGTGTAATGCCAGGTCAGTCAAAAATAAAACGCACATAGTCCATGATCTCCTACTGGACCAAGAGGCTGACCTGGCTTGTTTCATGGAGACCTGGCTGGTGATGATAGCTCAGCCAGCTGGGATCAGGCCTTACCAGCTGGGTTCTCCATCAATGAGAAGGTAAGGGGAATGCCTTTGGTCCATGAAGACAATCTTGCCTTGAGCAGGATACCTATCCGTATGATCGACCACATCGAATGTATTTACCTCAGCTTAAAGACTAGAGAAAGTCTTGGGAATCTGTTGGTTTACCATCCTCCCTGTTCCGTAACAGACTCCTTAGCCAAGCTGACACAACTGGTCTCAGAGCTGCTGCTGGAGTCGCCTAGGCTTTTGGTCCTGGGCGACCGCAACATCCCCTTCAAGGCCCCTCCTCAGCATGCGCAGGGATTGCCAGGGCCTAGCTGCTGCTGCTGCTTATTCCGCTGGCATCCTTTGTGGGAAAGGAAAGGGATTCAGCGGCCTCCCCTTCCTTCCCTCTTTTCTTCCTTTGAGAAGACTGCAATGGAGCCCAAGGTGCAGAGCTGGACTCAGGAGGGAAAGGCAGGAAAGGGAGGCTCTGTTTTGGAAATAAAGCTCTCTCTGTGTATCCTGTATGTTTGCCTCTGCTGTTCTTACGGATGGGAATGGAGCTGAGGAGAGAATAAAGGGTCAGTTTTGTGCATCAAAGAGTCCAGTGTGTTGAAAAAGTAAAGAACTTTATTGAGAACACATAGTCAGAAATTCAGTCTTTAAGCCAGAACTGCCCACTCCAAGTCAAACAATACATTCAAACCCCAAAACTTAAAACTCCACCCTCTTCCAATCCTAGCCCCCACCTCCAATTCCCACAGTCTATGCCCCACAGTAAACAAGCCCCTCTTTGCCATCCCCAGAAACTTTCTGTTAATACAAGCCTCCAACTTTCTTCAGCCAACATCCCAAACATTGCAAAAGCTATTATTGCCATAACTATTCTAGACAGCTGCAACAAATCCCAGCCCCCCATCTAGCTAACCTAGCTAACCTATACCATGACCCATAATCCCCAGCCATGACCCATAATCCCCAGCCAAATTTATAACCCAAACCAACTATCTATATTATTAGCAATTAAATTCTAAACTTAATAAAATACAACTTTAAAACCCAAAGAGACATATGGACAGACAAGCCTTACAAACAAAATCACAAGGGCTTTTCTTAGTAACACTGAATTAAAGTATTTTATATTCCTTATTGACAAAAATAAGGTTAGTTTACTCCTGAGATTTGTATGGCTTCTCCCCTGTGTGGACTCTCTGATGTCTTACTAGGTGCGACTTCTGAGAAAAACATTTCTCACAATGCTGGCATTTGTATGGCTTCTCTCCTGTGTGACTTTTCTGATGTGTCATTAAGTGTCCCTTCAAAGAAAAACATTTCCCACAATGCTGGCATTTATATGGCTTCTCTCCTGTGTGGACTCTCTGATGTATCAGGAGGCTTGACTTCTGGGAAAAACATTTCCCACAATGCTGGCATTTGTATGGCTTCTCTCCTGTGTGGACTCTCTGATGTGTCACTAGGTGTGACTTCAAAGAAAAACATTTCCCACAATGCTGGCATTTATATGGCTTCTCTCCTGTGTGGACTCTCTGATGTATCAGGAGGCTTGACTTCCGGGAAAAACATTTCCCACAATGCTGGCATTTGTATGGCTTCTCTCCTGTGTGGACTCTCTGATGTCTCACTAGGTGTGCCTTTGAAGAAAAACATTTCCCACAATGCTGGCATTTGTATGGCTTCTCTCCTGTGTGGACTCTCTGATGTCTCACTAGGTGTGACCTCCGAGGAAAACATTTCCCACAATGCTGGCATTTGTATGGCTTCTCTCCTGTGTGGACTCTCTGATGTCTCACTAGGTCTGACTTCAAAGAAAAACATTTCCCACAATGCTGGCATTTGTATGGCTTCTCTCCTGTGTGGACTCTCTGATGTGTCACTAGGTGTGACTTCGAGGAAAAACATTTTCCACAATGCTGGCATTTATGTGACTTCTTTGCTGTGTGGACTCTCTCATGACTAAGATATTCTTCTGTAAAAAAGGACAATGACAGTTAAGACTGAAAATCAGACTTAATAGAGGAGGGAGTTACCCCATGATTTAGCCCACATTAACCCCTCCTTATTTGAAATTTAATTAATGAAGTTGCTGTGTGGAACCCAAGCATGGCCCTGTTGCTTATGCCTCTAAATCCATGGAATGATTGTATCCTTACTCATAAGAGTTAGCAAAGAAGAGGCTGGATGGGGACTGCCTTGAGGGAATCAGTGGAAGCAGATAGTCAAAGGACTGTTGAAACAATATTCCAGGAAACATGTGCAAAAATACTTTGATTGATAGGTGGCATCATATCCTGTGAGACTGCCATAGAGTGCTGAGTCAGAGCACATGGCATGATGCAAGCTAACTGCAGAGGTCACTTCATGCTGTTTGGCACCAGGATATGAGTCACAACTAATACATTATATAGCTCACATGCGGATTGGTGTGGATTGGATTGGAGTTGTGTGTTCAAGAGATGGTGAAGTTCATGGAAGTCAGAGAGGAGAGCTTGCAAATATTTGTATTAATTTGTAACTCAAGATAGAGAACTTCCAAAGATTTCAGTGAAATCAACTGTGTTTGTGACTTACTTTTAAGTTTGAAAAGTGGTCAGTGCATTGCCAATATCTATATCTGGATATTTGCTTCCGTACTCTGCTATGTTATTGTTGAGCTGCATCTGGGAGCGTTACCCTCAGATTGTGCTGTATATTGGCTCATGAACGCGATCAGAATTCACAGCCAAGAAGGACTGAGAGCCAGTGTGCTAATCCTTTTTGTCTGAGATATTTACACCAAGCTCCCATTGCATTCAATTTGGTTTCAGACCATTGTTCCCCCCAGGAAACATTCTAAAGCAATTTAAACCTTGTTGCCCTCAAGCAACAATTCCAGTGTGTGTGTGTGTGTGTGTGTTCTTTGACGTCAGTCCAATTACAGACAGTCGGTTTACATGGCTAAGCACCTCAATGCACTCGCCAAACCCATTTGTCGCAGGAGCTCCTGACTTCTCTTCCCATTTCACACACTCAGCAATTGGAATCAAGATCCACCTAGGTAAAGTATTACCATTATGAAAGTCTTACATCTCTTCACCACTCCCACCTGTTATCTAGTTCTTGTGTGTGTGTGTGTGAATGCTTGTGTGTGTGTGTGTATTTTGCTTTTCACCTAAATAAAACATAAAAACCTATTTCAAATGCCTTTGGAGTTCTGTGGGCTTACAGGCCTGGTGTAGTTGGGCTCAATCCCGAGGTCACTCTTGCCCCAACCAAACTATATATCTCCTTTCAGCTAAGCTAATTTCTTTCAACTCTATGATTCTATGTTAGAGATTCAGGGGAGTAATAGTGCAACTCTATTCTGCTTTGGTCAGGCCCTCACTTGGAATACTGTGTCCACTTCTGGTCACCATAATTCAAAAAAGGATGTTGAGAAGCTGGAGTGTATCCAAAGGAGAGCAATGAAAATGGTGAAGGGTCTAGAAACCATCAAGCCCCTATGAGGAGTGGTTTAGGGAGCTGGGAATGTTTAGCCTGGAGAAGAGAAGGTTAAGAGTGCATATGTTAGACCTGTTCAACTATTTGAAGAGATACTGAGGATGGAGCAAGCTTGCTTTCTGCTGCTCTAGAGTAGGGTTGCTATGTCACGGATTTAGGTGGGACAATCCCATGTTTTGGCCTCCTGTCCTCCAGCCTGCTGCCCTTGTCCTCCAGCCCACTAACCTCCTCCATTTTGGCCTTCTTCCTGGCCCTTGAAGCTTGTAGTTTCCAATAGGAACCCACTGTGATTACAAGCCCCAGCAGTCATTGCGACCTGAAGTTCCGCCCCCAGAAGCTTCTCTGATTGGTTGCGAGGCTGGGAAGGGGGAGCGTCCACCCCATCCTGGTTTAGCCCAAGAAGAATATGGCAACCCTACTCTATAGCAAAGGACATAGAACAATGGTCAGAAGCCACAGGAAAAGAGGTTCTACCTAAACTTTAGAAGGAACTTCCTGAAAGTAAGAGCTATGCCATAGTGGAATATACCCCCTCAGAGCATGGTGGCATCTCGTTGTTGTTGTTGTTGTTATTATTATTATTATTATTATTAATTGTTAAAGTTCTCCTTCTTTGAAGGTCTGTAAATGCCTTTAAACAAAGGCTGGGTGGCCATCTGTCAGGGATGCTTTCAATGTGTTTCCTGCATGGCAAGGGGTTGAACCAGATGGTCCTTGTGGTCTATTCCAGATCTAAAGTGGAATCATAGTGCCATGATAATGTAGAATGAAAGGGCCCTCAGTCTTCATAGTAAGGGCAATGAATTCACCTTCCTTACCCACAGAGGCCACATTATCGTAATTCTCCATCATCACATCATTGTACATAAGTCTTTGCTTCTTTGTCAACAGTTTCCATTCTTCCTCAGTGAAATATACCACCACATCCGCAAAGGTCACCTACAATAAAAAATAGCCCTCATCCAGAGAATGACTAATAAAAGGGGAGGGAGGAGCAAATCCCAAAAATTATTTGATCACCTCAGAATTTTGTCCAGGAAATAAACTTTTAATTCTGTTAGTAAGAGAAAAGCTACTGCCTTTTAGACCCAGTTTGTCTCAAATTCTTTCAATGTAATATACAATATAATCAACAATATAATTTTGTCCATGGCTGGGATATTGATGATGGATTAGGATACTGTCTATTCCAACACATATAGTACATTTAGCCTCCAAAGATTATAGTGCATTTAGCCATTTGTTGCCAAATTTCAGAGGCAAATGTCATTTCTAAAAAGCAGTTTTGGGGAGCACTGTGGGCTTGAGGGCCATGGGGCCACCCCCAATTTAGATCCAAAGACATTTCCCCATATCCCCCAACATTTCACAGATGGAAAGAACAAGACACATGTGGACAAGCAACGCCAGAAAGTGGTGAAGATGGTCAAAGTTGTTTATGAGGAAGATCACACAAGCGGGGAAGGGCACAGCACTTTGCTTTTGCCTCAGACTTCTAGCAAGGACATGTCCCTGCCCCCTTCTTTCTTCTCCTCTCCCCACTTTTGAGTTGATGGATTGCAAACTCCTTGGCATTCATTATGCGGAAATAGGAGTCAGCTGAAGAAGGGGGAAAGTGGGAGGAGGAGAGAGAAACCAGGACATTTTAAAAGCCTCCCAAATAATGGGGTGACAGAGGATTAACCAGGACTGTGTCTGCCAAACTCGGATAGTATTGTATTTCATTCCTTTCATAAATTGGCCCATCAGTGATCCAGACGAAGCTAATAGGATAGTGACTCACCAAAGAGCTGTTGTACCTTGGCAGCCTCTTCCTCTTGGAGCCCAACTCCCTCTAGGTGGCCTCTGTGTCGGCCATGAGGTCTGCGGGGGGGGGGGGGGGGCTGGTCGTCCTGCACTTGGGTCACGTCCAGAAAGAGAGGGCCCAAAGCCGTGTACAAGGAGGCCGAGATGAAGGTCCTGAGAAAAGGGACCAAGGTTAGGCTTGGTTTGGCAAGAAACCCTACAGCGCTCAGACACAGAGAACAGCATCCTGCTGGTGACATACGCAGGTCACATATATCTCCTTTGAGCCGATGCAGAGGTGGGTATCATGCCAGACAAATCTAATCTCCATAGATGATCCTGGTAGATGAAGGGAATGCTGTGGATATAGTATATCTTGATTTCAGTAAGGCCTTTGACAAGTATCCCCTTGTCATTCTTGCAAACAAGCGATTTTGGGCTGCAACAATGGAAGTATAGTGTCTAAATCTGTCATCCGCCAGCCTGAGAGGGAGTTCACCAGGCAGGTCCAGCTCCATCAGGGCTAGCCTGAAGGAAGGAGACTCCGCCCTCTATAACTGCCATCCGCAGGCCTGAGAGGGAGTTCACCAGGCAGGTCCAGCTCCATCAGGGCTAGCCTGAAGGAAGGAGACTCCACCCTCCATAACTGCCATCCGCTGGCCTGAGAGGGAGTTCACCAGGCAGGTCCGTCTCCATCAGGGCTAGCCTGAAGGAAGGAGACTCCGCCCTCCATAACTGCCATCCTTCTGCCTGAGAGGGAGTTCACCAGGCAGGTCCAGCTCCATCTGGGCTAGCCTGAAGGAAGGAGACTCCACCCTCCATAACTGCCATCTGCCGGCCGGAGAGGGTGTTCACCAAGCAGGTCCAGCTCCATCTGGGCTAGCCTGAAGGAAGGAGACTCTGCCCTCCATAACTGCCATCTGCCAGCCTGAGAGGGAGTTCGCTAGGCAGGTCCAGCTCCATCAGGGCTAGCTTGGAAGAAGGAAGAGCCCCCCCTCCAATCCATCTGCCTTGGTCCAGGCCTCAGAGGGAGCGAAGAACCACTGGACCTCATCCCCTTTCCCTCCACCATTCCCTTCTCCTTTTGTTTCGTGTCTTTTAGATTGTAAGCCTGAGGGCAGGGAACAGTCTGATTAACAATAATAATCGTAAGCCGCTCTGAGAGCTATTAGGGCTGAAGGGCAGGGCATAAATACCTAAATAAATATTAAATCAAGGGAAGTAGTAGTGCCACTCTATTCTGCTCTCTCAGGCCCCACCTGGAATATTTTGTCCAGTTCTGGGCACAGTTCAAAACAGACATTGAGAAACTGGAGCTTGTCCAAAGGAGGGCAACTAAAGTGGTGAAGAATTTGGAAACCATGCCTTATGAGGAATGACTTAGGAAGCTAGGGATGTTTAGCCTGGAGAAGAGAAGGTTAAGAGGTGATATGATAGCTCTGTTTAAATTTTTGAAGGGATGTCATATTGAGGAGGGAGCAAGCTTGTTTTCTGTTGCTCCAGAGACTAGGACCCAGAACAATGGATGGAAACTACAGGAAAAGAGATTGCACCTTAACATTTGGAGGAAGGTCCTGACAGTAAGGTCTGTTCAACAGTGGAACAAACTCCCTCCTTGGAGTGCAGTCGAGTCTCCTTCCTTTGAGGTCTTTAATCAGAGGCTGGATGGCCATTTGTCAGGGATGCTTTGATTGAGAGTTCCTGCATGGCAGAATGCGGTTGGACTGGATGGCCCTTGGGGTCTCTTCCGACTCTATGAATCTATGATTCTATGATTTATATCCCAGATGGAGAAACTCCGGTCCCTGGGCTGGATAAGACCTGTATTTCTTCAATGATCTGATCAATGGCCTTCCCTCATCATACCCCCTTCCCCATTTAGACACTGGTGAAAATAATCATTTCATTTTTACAAATGAGACAAATCTCTGAGCTTAACTGCTGTGTTTATAATATAATAATATAATAATAATAATACATTTATTTATATGCCACTTTTCCAAAAAGATCAAAGCAGTTTACAAATGGACAATTACAAGATTTGTGTGTTTGTGTGTGTCAGTCATAGCAGGAGCATGAAGTATGCACCTTCTTCCTCTGCTTGCTAAAGGCACATAGAAATTGAGGCATGTACATTTGTGTGCATTGTTTCTGAATGGATCTATTGTCAAAATCACAATTTCTTCACTTTTCCTTGTATATTTTTTTAAAAGATGCACAATGCTGAATATGTTGCACTTATACAACAAAAATCTATAAATGTATAGGTTTATGAATGAAGATTGCATCCTTGATTATACTCATTTTTGGGAAGTGAAGACCTATGTAAATTCATTTTGTAAACCCAGTGAAACAAATATCTCACAAAGCTCTAGTAAACAACATGGACACACACAGTCCCCACACAAAGGACTCACTGGCGCACTGTGTGTCTGGGGTCTGGAAATCTCACTTCCACCTTCTGGGAAGACAATGCTGCCAGAGACTGAACTGGGGACTTTATTCCTGCAAAGCATGGGCTCAGTCTCTCAGCTGCAGCCCTTCCACACAATCCTGGACTGAAACATTTAAAGAAAGGTCCTCTTTCAGCTCCAGGAATAAAGGCCTACCTTCAGTACAAGGACACTGACTTCTGCAGCTTCAGAAAGGGCTCTTCTGTAATCCTTTATGGCTGGAGCTTCCCTGGGTCAGAGGCCGTCTCCTCAGCCGTAGAGAAGGGTTGCTCTGAGTGCGAAGGAGGAGGAGGTCCACAGGGCTGAGGGAGGGAAGGCAATGGGGAAAGGTCAGTGCCAATGGCCATGGAGGGCAGAAGGTGACAATGCCTAGGAAACGCCTCTGAGTCACAGCCATAGTAACTCCTGGTAGTAAATAGTCCAGGAGGTTGAGGGGGGGCGGTTGTCTCTTTTCCCAAAGTGGGTTGAAAGGACCAGTTCCCATGGGGCCCCATGACCTCTGAGCAAATCTATGGGAGATGCTGCCTCCAAGAGTATTGGAGGAGTCTCTGTCTGGATGGCCATCACTTCGGAGGACTTGGAGGACAGAATGGGACTGACTGTTTGGCCCTTGGGGCTCCCTTCCAGCCCTAGGAGCCTATGAAGCCTACCTTACAAGGCTGTTGTGGGAGTTAATCACAAGACAATTACTACACAAGAATGGCCACCTTTTAGCAGCTTACAATAAAAAGATCCATACAATACAATAAAAACATGTTTCATGATATTCCAAACCCTAAGACTCCCATCCAAAATAAAATACCATTAAATTATTGGACAGTTATTGAAACAGTTATTAAAACAGGGATAGTAGCAAAAGCCCAATGTTAGTGAAGAAGAATAAGGCTTGTATTAAACCTATCCTCCTCATTTCTGATCCCTTTTAAAGCCCATGTTCTGCGGAAGGAGCAGAGCTGTGTAATAAGAAAACTCTCTCAGAAAAGAGACACAAATGTCACACAAAGGGACACACTTCCTTCCTTTTGGCCCAAAGAGCCTGGCCCCCTTCTGACTCTGGAGCCTCAGGAGAGGAAAAGAGGCCTCTGTTCAATTGAGACCTCAGAGAAGGTTCTGGAACATTATTCCCCACAGTCACAAGCAGAACAAAATGGCCACCAGAACACAAAATGGCCACTGGAACACAAAATGGAATTCTGGGAAATGTAGTTTTGTGAGACATTGCGCCTACTCTGTCAGAGAGGTCTGGTGCCACAATAAACTCCATTTCCCAGGATTCCCTAGCACTGGGCCGGGGCAGTTAATGTGCTCTCAGACTGGACTATTGCCGCCATGTCTATTGGACCTTTCTTGGCCGCAAACTGTCCATAGCCTGCAATGCATCTCCTAATTCTGTTGGCAGTCCCTCCCTCCCAACACTTTCTCATTTCCCCCCAAAACCAGCACAAAGCTGGCAGATAGAAAGAGGTTTTAAAGCAGCATTTAAATCCGCCATATTTGTTTTTAAAAGACTAAATGTCCCAAATGCTATTATCAGTTTTATAGCTATTATTACAGAAAGACGCAGAGTGCAAACTCCTCAAGTACCTTTGTTTTCTGGAGTGAGATGTGCTTTTCCAACTGACTCACTGTGATGATCTCCGGTGGTCCAAGCAGCCAAACTGCGGCCCTGTAATAATAATAATAATAATAATAATAATAATAATAATAATAATGTTTTTATATCCCTCTCTTCAGCTAAAAGGCTATCAGAGTGGATTACAAATTGTTAATTAGACATTTAGACATTATGGCTCTTAGCCCAGGAGACCCTTAACTTCCTTAAATCACGCTGCCTCCATCCAGTGAATTATAAAAGGGTTTCCCTTAACCTACACTGGGACCAGTTAAGGAACCTTATTTCTCCTTCTTTACTGATCTTCCCAAGCATCAACCGAGCCAAAACACGTGTAAAACGAGCATCGAGTAGTAGATACTCCAAGGAGGTATTTATTATAAACAACAAAATATAACTGAAATATAAGTCCTACAAGATATTAAGAATCTTGCAGGAACAATATTTGTAAGTATATAATATTCAATTCATACAAGCTATTAAACAAATAAATGAACCTAAGCGTCCAATTCTGAGACTAACTTCCAAGATCCGCTCTTTAACTCTCTCTCTCTCTCGATCTCCAACCGACACAATTCCCCCAACTGTCTCTTGGTCTCTCAGGCCTTATATCTCCTTCTCACGGAAGCTTCCAGAAGAACCTTTATCTTCCTCTCTGATTGGTCAAGAGAGCCTTCCATAGCAGTGATGTCACTCTGCATTTGCATAAACCTCCCTTTCCTGCCTGAAGATCTCCATTGACTGGAGCCCTGTTATGACAACAACAACAACAACAACCCCTCTTTTCATTGGAAGAGATTCACAACTATACCTTGTTTCCTGGATGGGAAGAATAGGAGGATTCCAAAGGTTTCAATTTCCACTAAGATTAGGAGCTCCCAAATTCCCATGGAAGAGGTTTCCTAAGGCATGTGCCAGGACAGAGCAGGGAACAGGCTCCTCATGGGCGAATGGCTGTTTGTCAGCTGAACTTGGGGCTCATGGTCCCTAAGAAGAGGAGGTGACCAGCCCCCCCAGAATCCCCTCTGAGCCTCAAGGAGAGCAAGACTCAGGGAAGGGACAGTCTGCGAGGGGCTCAGAGTCTGTCGGGGCAAACTTTGAGGGCCCTTTCCCAAAAGCTGGCCAGGATTAGTTTCAGGGGCTGGCATTTTCCTCTCAGAGGACCATCAGGATCTCAAAGACCACTCCCCATTTTGGATTTTGTCTTTTGACTGTGCTGCCCTCAGTGGAGACTTGCTTGCTTCTAAGGTGCCATGGAGGTGAGCATGGAACGTACAGGGAAGATGGCTTTTGCAATCTTTTCCACCATTGAGCTTACCTTGTGTTGTCTTCAAGCCTGTCAAAAGAGAGCAGGAAAGTAGTTGGGGGGAGAAAGCAAAGCCCCACATTTGCTCCCATAAGCTCCCACTGAAGCTTTTCCCAGCATGCCCTAGTTCTTAGTCTCCCTCCCAGGCTCCTCCGTCTCCTAGAGAGATGGAAACCTTCAAGGGAGAGTCCTTGGGGGTCAAGCCAAGCTCTCCTCTGCTTCCCAAGGCCTCCTTCTCTATCCACTGCTGGCCTTTGGAATGGAGACATAGACTGCTCTTGGGAAAGTTACTTTTGGAGGAACAGGGACTCCCAAAACCTCCCAGTCTGACTCTAACATCAAGTATGTCAGATATCTGCAATGAACTGGGCCAGGTCTTACGCCAGGAGTGGGGATCCTGGGGCTCTCGCTCTGTATCCCATTAAGAAAAAGAATGAATCTCCATGACTGGTGCTATGTTTCATACTCTTGGGATGGGCAGCCAGGAAAACAGAATGCTTGAAAGAATTCAAAGGTTTATTGGATGGAAATAGAAGTGTAAGATGCCTTAAAATCATATGCTCTGAATCAAAAACAGCATCAAAGGGGCTCTAATAGTTTTACAGGACAGAATCTGGATAGACACTTCCTCCAAACGAAAAGTATTTCGCACTTCCACTTTCTCTCCTTTCTGGAAATGCTGATGCCTCAAGGGCTGGATCCTAAGTAAAATAAGAGATAAGGTTTGAACTGCTATGCAGTTCAGAGATCAAGGTTTGTATATGTTTTTGATACAATTTACTAATTTCAAGTTGCAACTGTATAAAAGGTTTATTTTTTTTCAAAAATATAACGTTAATCCCTTTGCATTGTTTTGAATTTGTACTGTATTAAATTTGCTGTTAGGCACCCTGAGACCCTATATTGGGAGAAAGGATGGATGTATATAAATAAAATACATAAACTGGAGATCCCTTGAAGATCCATGGGTTTCTTGGTGTAAATAGCCATCCACCAATAGAGACAGAGACTGAAGAAGTCTGTCCAGAATTGCTATGGGTCATTTTTGGCACCTGGGTTGTGTCTCCATTGCCGAAACCTAGCACTTTGACGCCATGAAGATTCCAGGACTCTGTCCAATAGAATCCTGGGATTTCTTATTTCATGAAGTACTTAGAATTATATAGCAACTTTCATGAAGGACTGCATGGGGCTCTCTACCAGGCATCCAGTTCTAAGCACCCCATTCCCAGGTTTCTCTAGGGTGGATCTATAGCCGTTAACATGGCACCAAACTGGTACAATTGGATAATATGTATAGGACTTTGGTTGCCTACTTTGTGGTGTCCCTCCATCTCTCTTATAGGGTTGTGAATTCAGGTCCTGAGGTTTGTGAGCTAAAACCTAGGACCTGGGGCAGGGCCTCTAGCGATCTCATTCAGCCCAATGCATAAGTTACAAACCACAGTCGCTCACAGTTTGTCATTCAAATCTACTCAATATACTTTTCTGTGTAGAAATGAAGTGAGACATTTTTAAAGGTCTGTTCCCAGATCAAGGGGAAATGAAGGAGTTATTCTTTCTCTCTCACTTCAGGAGACATGATAAAGCACATTCAATTTAGCCTCTTTGTTTCTAGCCAGATGGTGGTTGCAGAGTAGAGAGGTGAGCCCTTGTACCACCACAACTAGGAGAAAGCAGGAAACTGAGCAAATCCATAGACCCTACAATCTTTGTGAGTTGAAGTAACCAATGAATCAAGCCTTGCAAATTAGAATCATAGAATCATAGAGTTGGAAGAGACCACAAGGGCCATCCAGTCCAACCCCTTTCTACCATTCAGAAAATCCAAATCAAAGCATCCCCAACAGATGGCCATCTAGCCTCTGCTTAAAGACCTCCAAGGAAGGAGACTCCACTACACTCTGGGGGAGTTTGTTCCACTGTCGAACAGCCCTTACTGTCAGGAAGTTCTTCCTAATGTTGAGGTGGAATCTCTTTTCCTGTAGCTTGCATCCATTGTTCCGGGTCCTGTTCTCTGGAGCAAGCTTATAATAAGCTACTGCTCTAGCAGCTGAATGGATATTTGCACAGGACCGTTTCCTTTTGTCTGGAGTTGGGCTACCCCCAAAATGGAGAAGAGGCTCCCTCATGTTCTTCCTGAAGATGATCCCTGAAAACTGGAAGCTCAATGCCAGGCCCTGGTATATGCATCCCTGCTGTCCCATGGAAAAAGAGCAAGAAAACACACACGTTACAGGAGAAAAGAAATAATCAATCAATAATTTTATTACAATCAAATCAAAACTGAAATAACACATATAACAAAACTACTCAGTTTTAAAAACAACAATAGGGAGTTAAGAGGTCCTGGGGAAAAGGAGGGAAATCAGGATTTGACTTGAGAGTTAGCGAATGTTTTGTGTTTCAATGAAGGGCTAGAAAGGAGACAGAAATGCATCTTCAGCATCCCCTTTTATGGTTGCAAACAGTTGAATTCTGGCAGCACTTCATTAACACTAATGCTGATGCTTCCATAATTAATGCTATCCTTCACAGATTCTAGATATGCAATGAAGAATGAGAACGGTCCAAATAATGCAAATGTTTATTGAATGTTCCTGTAAAGGCAAGGTGCTTTCAAACCAAAAACCTTGAAGCAGAAGTGGCATAAATAAAGATCATAATAGAACTTTACAAAATACAACAAAATGTATGAAGGTTTGTTTTCCAAAAATGTATTTTGAACCATTAACATTTCTACACTTTCTCTCTAATGTTGATTTTGAGGCCTCTAAAAGTGTGAATTCTGAGAAAATTGTTTAACACAGTCTTACATTTCTATGGCTTCTTTCCTATATGAATGCTTTGGAGATGTGTAAGGTTGGTACCTGAATGAAAACACTTGCCACACTCCTGGCGTTTGTATGTTTTCTCTCTTGTGTGGACTCTGTGATGAACCATAAAGTTTAATTTGTCTATAAGGTATTTTCCACTCTGCTGGCATATCTATGGCTTCTCTCCTTATGTGGACTCTCTTATGCACCACAAGGTGCATCTTCTGAGCAAAGTTTTTCCACACTGCTGACATTTCTATGGTTCCTTCCCAGTCTCCATTCTTTCATGATTCTCAAATTCTTCTAGAAAGAAGACCAAAGACAGACAAGTCTTAGCTCAGCATTAAGAGAAGAGAGACCTAACAATCTACAATGGAGCTAAGGAAGCTCACTAGGAAAACAAATAAGAGATAAGGGAGTTTTGGTGTCCCTTCATAGATATCAGTCATAATGGCTGCAATGGAACCCCTTAAAATGTCTGAAAACAACAACTTGACCTGGGTCACACAAGTTTAGATGTAGCGGTTGTTAACATTTTTTAGGTTCACAGGTTCCTCCCAATACTTGAGGCGCCTCTATTATGCACTTTCCCAGAGTCCCAAACTGAGTTCTGTCCAAACAGAGCCAGACATCTTTGCTCTGCTCCTTCCCTGGCTTCCAGATCCCTGATCCCCTTCCATTTCTCCCTCCTCTCTCCAACTTCGCCACCTGCTCTCTTCGCCATCTGCACTGATAAAGCATTTCACCTTCAGCATCTCTTCTCTGCCATTCTCTCTCTTAGACACACTGAGAAAGTATAGGGCAGACCTAGAGACACTTTCAGTCCCATTTCATGAGAAAGGTAGGATAATACAAAGATAAATGAATCCATAGGAAAGGCTGGAGAAGGGGGCTTGGAATTAGACTCCAGTTTTGGTGAGGCTAGGGCTCAAGGGAGGAGCCTTGAAACAGCCTGGAGACATCTGCAAGACAGGGGTGGGCAGCCACATTGGGCCCCAGGGATCTCAGAGGTACCTCCCTTTGTACCATTGAATACCACCCACTTTCCTTAGGGGAAGTAGAGGCAGTTTTCTCACTGTTGGGACCACTCTGGGCGCTTGTAGTAGGGCCAAGGGAGGCCTTTTCCCCAAGAGGGCATTGGAAGCTTGTCCAGAGCATAGAAAAACAGGGACCAAAAATCCCTGTAAACTTGCTGAAGGATATACTGAGGAACTTTTGGGGCCAAAAACATTAACTGACATGGTTCCTTCCTAGGAAATCCTTGGATTGGCAGTCAAGGAAGGAGTATTTACAACCCTGAAGTAGAGAGCTACAGTAGCTCAATGGGCTGCAAATCCCAAGATTTCAGACAATGTTGCTATGATAATTAAAGTGGAATCATAGTGCCATGCTATCTAGCATACAAGAACACACCCCTATTCTGTAGGAAGGGCAATGGGTCCAAGTTCCTTACCCAAAGAGGACACACTTTCATAGGTTCCCATCATCACCTCATTCTACAAAAATTACAGACCCAAGAGTGGCTCTTCCTCCTCAGAGAAGAAGACTTCCACGTCTGGAAAGAGACTGACTGAGCAAAAGGGGAGGAAGAACACGGAGCATCCAAATACGATTGTATCCCTTCAGAATATCAACAGAGTGGGATACATTGGGATATCCTCCCTTCCCTTTTCCTTGGCTCCCTGGATCTCCAAGAAAGGGATGAGAGGGAAAGACAAGGCTGCCATCTTGGTCCCTGATCCTCTAGATTTCTCCTTGATGGAGACTGTGTTTAGCAATGGAGGCTCTTCCCTGGAGGTCTTCCCAATCTGCTTCACTGAACTGACAGAAGTCTAGGGCAGCCTTTATTATTCATGGATTTATGTCTGTGTTTGATTTCTAGTCTGTCTGGAGGCCAAGTTCTCCTTGGATCCAAGGCAGAGAACACTCCAGGGCCCTCTTCCCTTCCCTGGGAATAGAAATAGGAAGACCACTATTCAGTCATTAGGAATGGCTTCCTTCCATCATGGCTCCAAAATAACTGCCTTCATCAGGAGCCTCACTGCATCAAGCCCTGTCTCAAAGCCATGGGTTCAATGCTCTTCTAGGAACAGAAGAAGTCTCCTGAGGACACTCTGAGGGCTGCCATTGGCTGGAATTTCAGTCCCTCCAACCATCCCTGGCCCTGATTGGCTGGAATCCCAGTCCCTCCCTCCATCCCTTGCCCTGATTGGCTGGAATCCCAGTCCCTCCCACCATCCCTGGCCCTGATTGGCTGGAATCCCAGTCCCTCCCACCATCCCTGGCCCTGATTGGCTGGAATCCCAGTCCCTCCCTCCATCCCTTGCCCTGATTGGCTGGAATCCCAGTCCCTCCCACCATCCCTTGCCCTGATTGGCTGGAATCCCAGTCCCTCCCACCATCCCTGGCCCTGATTGGCTGGAATCCCAGTCCCTCCCACCATCCCTGGCCCTGATTGGCTGGAATCCCAGTCCCTCCCTCCATCCCTTGCCCTGATTGGCTGGAATCCCAGTCCCTCCCACCATCCCTGGCCCTGATTGGCTGGAATCCCAGTCCCTCCACTATCCCTGGCCCTGATTGGCTGGAATCCCAGTCCCTGCCATCATCCCTGGCCCTGATTGGCTGGAATCCCAGTCCCTGCCACCATCCCTGGCCCTGATTGGCTGGAATCCCAGTCCCTCCACTATCCCTGGCCCTGATTGGCTGGAATCCCAGTCCCTCCCTCCATCCCTGGCCCTGATTGGCTGGAATCCCAGTCCCTCCCACCATCCCTGGCCCTGATTGGCTGGAATCCCAGTCCCTCCACTATCCCTGGCCCTGATTGGCTGGAATCCCAGTCCCTCCCACCATCCCTGGCCCTGATTGGCTGGAATCCCAGTCCCTCCCACCATCCCTGGCCCTGATTGGCTGGAATCCCAGTCCCTCCCACCATCCCTGGCCCTGATTGGCTGGAATACCAGTCCCTCCCACCATCCCTGGCCCTGATTGGCTGGAATCCCAGTCCCTCACACCATCCCTGGCCCTGATTGGCTGGAATCCCAGTCCCTCCCACCATCCCTGGCCCTGATTGGCTGGAATACCAGTCCCTGCCTCCTTGTGTTCTGGGGGACTTTAGTGTTCCAGCAGCCATTTTGTGTTTAGGCAGCCATTTTGTGTTCTGGTGGCCATTTTGTGCTGCTTGTGACTGTGGGGAATAATGTTCCGGAACCTTCTCTGAGGTTAATACAAGCCTTATTCTTATTCTTCTTCACAAACATTGGGCTTTGGCTTCTAAGAGGAGGTTTGTCCCCCAAAAAGGCCAAAAGTGGCTCCTTTGGGAGGTTTTAAAAGTCTCCCCAGTTTCCTTATTAATAGGTTTTCAGGGAAGAAAGAAGGAGACAACCAGAATAACCCATAGTACCAAGAATGAAACGAATAAACATACAAACAAACAAGAACAACAAGAATAAGGATTAGACAGAAAAACAAACTGCTTATATTTTAAAAAAGCAAAACCTTTTTTAACAGGATAAAAATCAACTTTGGTGCTTCTACCCTTTTACAACCGACTCAGGCTGTATCTGCACTGCAGAAATAATCCAGTTCTAAAGTGTGTTAACTCTCCTGTTTCCATCCTGTGGAATCCTGGGATTTGTAGTTTGTTGTGGCACCAGAGCTCTCTGGCAGAGAAGGCTAAGTGTCCAAAGGTAAAATCCCAGGATTCCATAGCACTGAGTGGTTAAAGCGGTGTCAAAGTGCCTTATTTCTATAGTGCGGATGTTGCCTTCTTGGGAAAGGGGCTGATGCTGGGGAAAAGAGGAGGAATGCAGAAGGAAGGGAGGACGGTTGGACGGACAGACCTGAGCTGGGTTGTGGACGATGGGCCCTCTTAATATCAATATTAATATCTTTCACTATTGATTGTAATTGAGGAGGGGATCAGGTTCCTCCTTTCAATCGCATCAGGGAAATGTTTGGATGTTGTTAAGGTTTGGAAGTCCTGTTTGGGAACTTTCTGTGTTCTCACAGCCATCAGATGCCATCAGGAAAACTTTTCTTTAGGATCAGAAATCCTGTTTGGGGTCCCTTCCAACTTTGGGGACCTTTCATCCCCCATTTTGGGTTTTCTCAAGGTCTCAAACTGCCAAGCGCTGAGGCAGAGGCGGCCATTTTGTGTTCCAGCGGCCATTTTGTGCTGCTTGTGACTGTTGGGAATAATGTTCCGGAACCTTTTCTGAGTTGAACCAAGAGGCTCTTCTTTCTCTCCCTGAGGCTCCAGAGAGAGAAGGAGGCCAGGCTCCTTGGGCCAAAAGGAAGGAAGTGTGTCCCTTTGTACCTCTGGCCCTCCATTTTGGGGCGAAGGAAGGAAGGGAGGGAGGGAGGGAGGGAGGGAGGGAGGGAGGGGCCGGTGGGGGTCTGAGGAAGGGGAGGCAGGGACTCAGGGCCAGTGGGGAGGCTGGGCTTTGGGGGCTGGGAGAGGGAGGTGGGGAAAGAGACCCTCCCTTTGGGCCCTAGCTGGGGAGGGTCCACCGGTCCTTGCCTCCCCCTTTGGGAAAGGATACCCCCTCAGCCCCCTGGACTCACTCCTGCCACTCATTCCTAGAATGGCTGGGACTCAGAGGAGTTTCCTAGGCATTGTCACCTTCTGCCCTCCATGGCCATTGGCACTGACCTTTCCCCATTGCGTTCCCTCCCTCAGCCCTTGGACCTCCGCCTCCTTCGCACTCAGAGCAACCCTTCTCTACGGCTGAGGAGACGGACTCTGACCCAGGGAAGCTCCGGCCATAAAGGACTGCAGAAGAGGCCTTTCTGGGGCTGCAGGAATCAGGGTCTTTGTACTGAAGGTAGGGCTTTATTCCTGGAGCTGAAAGAGGACCTTTGTTTAAATGCTTCAGTCCAGGATTGTATGGAAGGGCTGCAGCTGAGAGACTGAGCCCATGCTTTGCTGCATAAAGTCTCCAAATCAGTCTCTGGCAGCATTGTCTTCCCAGAAAGTGGAAGTGAGATTTCCAGACCCCAGACACATGGCCCTTTGTGTGGGGAATATGTGTGTATGTGTTGTTTACTAGAGCTTTGTGAGGTATTTGTTTTACTGGGTTTATAAAATGAATTTACATATGTCCTCTCTTCCCAAAAATAAGCATAATCCAGGATGCAATCTTTAATCTTAAACCTATACATTTATAGACTTTTATTGTATCAAGTGGTGTGCATACCTTTTAAAAATATACAAAAAGAAGTGAAAATGAATGTGATTTTGACAATGGGTCTGTTCAGAAACACTGCACACAAATATACAGATAAGGATTTCTGGATGGCCTCAGCAAGCAGACAGAGGAGCTGCACACCTCATGCCCTATCTATGACTGACAGACAGAAACACAGCAGTTAAACCTAGATGAACACACTCATTTGTAATAATGAAATGATTATTTTCACCAGTGTCAAAATGGGGATGGGGGCATGATGAGGGGAGGCTGTGGATCAGATCCGTAAAGTAGTGCATATCTTATCCAGTCCAGGAGCTAGATCTTCTCTTCGTGGGACATAAAACAGGTCCTCCTCCTCCTCCTCTACATGAAAGAGTAGTCTAATTCTCATCCGTGACTTTGAAACAGCATTTCTTCATTTAAAAAAACTGAGGTGGCATGAATCCTGTTGGTTAACCCTAGAGATTAGACCCACTGAACCCATAAGTGACTGGCGAGTCAACCTATAGGTAAATCCAACTGATTCAGTGATTCTCCTCTGATCAGGACAAAGCATAGTATAGGTTCCAGGTTAGGATTTAGTCCTGCATGTGTAAATCAGGTGCTCTCTTCCCATCAGCCCAATCCTCTGGTGCCCCCCAACCCTGGGAGGAGGGCAGGATACAATGCAAGGGGAGCAACCAGAGAAGAGAGAGCTCCTTTCCTGCCCTGCCTGACCAGGGTCCTCCCTGGGGGATGGAGGGCAACTGGTTTGGGAGAATGAGGGGCCACCAGGCCACACAGCCTGACTCAGCAAAACCCTCCACGCTCCAGTGTTGTTCTGGGTGGAATGAGGCTACAACTGGCCATTCACTGACCCAGGTCCTACCATAGAGTTGTGGATGCCATCCCGCATGGCCATTCCATGCCTTGTGAGAGTGTCGGGTGCGAGGTATTAGAGAAGCATCCAGCTGTGTTTCTGTAGCCAGAAGCAAAATGAAGACATCTTCCTCTGAGGACCACTGGGTACTTGTGGAGATGGTGCACTCATTTCACATCTAGCTACAGGGATATAGACAAGGCTCTTTCCAATTCCCCATCCCCTGATTCCCCACCACTCTCACAAGGCATGGAATAGCTGTTGTGTAGGGGAACTGCAGTGAATCTATGCTAGGTCCAGGGGGCTTTGTTTGGTGCAGAGGGAGGAAGGGGATACCCACCTCTGCATTGGCCCAAAGGAGGCATATATAACCTGCGTATGTCATCAGCAGGATGCCGTTCTCTGTGTCTTTGAGCACTGCCGGGTTTCTTACCAAGCCTATCCTAACCCTGGTCCCTTTTGTCAGGAACTTCATCTCGGCCTCTTCGTACATGGCTTTGGGCCTCTCTTTCTGGAAGTGACCCAAGTGCAAGACCACCAGGACCCCTGCCCACCTGATGGCTGACACAGAGGCCAAGCGGAGGGAGTTGGGCTCCAAGAGAAAGAGGATGCAGAGGTACAAGAACTCTTTGGTGAGTCTAGGTTCTTGACTATTAGTTTCATCTGTGTCACTGCTGGGCCAGTTTATGAAAGCAAGCGGAGAACATACTCTCCCAATTTAGCAGAGACAGTCCTGGTTAAGCCTCTCTCACCCCACTTTTTCAGGGACTTTTAAAAATACCCCATCCCACTTTCCCCCTTCTCAGATCACTTCAGTTCCTGAGTGCCATTCAGTTTGCAGCCCATCAACTCAAAAGTGCGGAGAGGAGAGGAAAGAAGGAGGCAGGATATGCCCTTCCCAAGAGGCTGAAGCAAAAGCAAACTGATGTGCCCTTCCTAGCTTGTGTGATCTTCCTCATAAACAACTTTGGCCATCTTCACCCCCTTCTGGATTGCTTGTCCATATATGTCTTGCTTTTCCAATCTGCAAAATGTTGGGGGATATGGGAGAATGTCTCTGGATCTAAATTGGGGGTGGGCCCAGTGGCCCTTATTAAAAATGACGTTTGCCTCTGAAATTTGGCAAGAAAGATCTAAATGCACCACAATTCTTTGGTGGCTAAATGTACTATATGTGCTGGGATAGTGAGTATCCTAATCCATCCTCAATATCCCAGCCAAAATTTAAAGTTTATTTCCTGGACTGATTTCTGAAGTGATGAAATACTAATATTTCGGATGCACCATGTGTTTTCCTCCCCTTTTGCTTAGTCACTCTCTGGATGAGGGCTATTTTCTATTTCAGGTGACCTTTGCAGATGTGGCAGTATATTTCTCAGAGGATGAATGGAATCTGTTGACAAAGAAACAGAAACATTTGTACAGTTATGTAATGATGGACAATTATGAGAATGTGGCTTCTGTAGGTAAGGAACCTGAATCCATTGCTCTTTCTATAAAGACTGAGGGTCCTTTTATCCTATATTATTATGTTTCTGTGGTTCCACTAGAATAATAGAATCATAGAGTTGGAATAGACCACAAGGGCCATCCAGTTCAACCCCCTTCTGCCATGCAGGAATACACATTCAAATCACCCCCAAGAGATGGCCATCCAGCCTCTCTTTAAAGACCTCCAAATGAGAGAACTCCACCAGACTCTAAAGGAGTATATTCCACTGTCAAAGAGCTCTTACTGTCACAAAGTTCCTCCTAATGTTTAGGTGGAACCTCTTTCCCTGTGTCTTGCATCTATTGTGGTGTCGCCTTTTCTCTGTAGCAACAAAAAGCAAGCTTGCTCCTTGCGCAACATGACAACCTTTCAAATATTTAAACTTGGATATAATATCCACTTTTCTCCAGGCTAAACATAACCAGCTCTTAAAAGTGTTCCTCACAGAACTTGATAGTTCCCAGACTCTACACCACTTTGGTTGCTCTTCTTTGGGCATGCTCCAATTTGTCAACATCCTTTTTGAATTATGGGGCCCAGAACTGGACACAGGATTATTCCAAGTGAGGGCTGACCAAAGCAGAATAGAGTGGCACTATTACTTCCCTTGATCTAGAAACTATTCTTGCATTGATGCAGCCTAGAATCACATGGGCCTTTCTAGCTGCCTCATCACACTATTGGCCCATGAAGAGATGGAAGGGCGACACAAAAATCCCTTTTTCTCTAATGTTTCTTTTCCAATCTGAGCTTGCTTAGTTCCATGGTTGATTCCAGAGGCCCTTTATTACCTGATTGCTGGAGTCTGGGGAGGACACCCCCAAGTGCTATGCTTTTAGGGGAATTTCATACTTAGTTCAAAGGAGAGATTGGAGCAACAGGGACCTCAGTAGTTCCGGACCCCCCCCCCTCCGGCATTAGACGAATTCCGTATATTCCCAAGCCCTATTTAAATGAATGAGGCGCCATTAACCCTTATGAGGCATGCCGGCCCTTTTCCCAATGTGACTTTTAGTGTATGCTGAAATCCGTGTAAGGCATGTCCGCGTATGACGCAGGTGCACTCTACACTCAGGCACACACATATAGGTGTTGACGCACAAAAACAAGAACTAGGTAACAAAGGTGGGACTGGAGATGTTAGGCTTTGCTAATGATAATACATAACCTAGACAGAACTTGATTGCAAGTGCTGACAGTCCAGAATGGTGAGAGAAATCAGTAACTCCCATGGCAAGTGTAGCTGGCAAGTGTACTGAGGTGTTTAGCAATGTAAACCAACAGAGTGTCTGTCTGCAACTGGACTGACGCTAAAGAACAGCCAGTTGGTATATTTATACTGAAATTGTTGCTAGTGGGCAGAACTTGAGTTTCTATAAGGTTTAAATCGTTTCAGAAAGTTTCCTGGTTGGGGAAAATATGGTCCAAAATCAAATGGAATAAAATGGGTGCTTGGTACAAATACCTAAGACATAAGGGATTAGCACTCCGGTTCTCAGGTCCTTCTTGGCTCTGAATTCCAGTCCCGTTCACAAGCCAATGTACAACACAATGTGAGCACGATGCTCCCAGATGCAGCTCATCAATAACATAGCAGAATATGGAAAGAAATTTCCAGATACAGGTGTTGGTAATGCACTGACCACTTTTCACACTTAAAAATAAGTCACAGACACAGTTGATTTCATCTGAATCTTTGGAGGTTTTTCATCTTGAGTTGCAAAATAAAAAATATTTGCAAGCTCTCCTCTCTGACTTCCATCATGTTCACTGTCTCTTGTATAAACAACTACAATTCAATCCTATCCACAGCAATCCACATGTGACCTGTATACTGTATTGGTTGTGATTCATTTCCTGATGCCACACTATGAAGCGTCCTCTGCAGTTAGCTTGCATCATGCCATGTGCTCAGACTCAGCACTCTCTGGCCATCTCACAGGATATGATGCCACTTTTCAATCAAGATATTTTTACACATGTTTAAATGAATATTTATTCAACAGTCTGTATGACTATCTGCTTCTACTGATTACCTCAAGGTAGTTCCCCACAATCTCCTCTTTGCCAGCTCCTCTGAGTAAGGATATAATCATTTCATGGATTTGGGGCACCTGCACCAGAATCATGCTCAGGTCACCCACTCCAACTCTATTAATTTAATCTCAAATAGGGAGGCGTGAACGTAGGGCTAAATGTTGGGCTAACACTTTCCTCTCTTAACTCTAAATTTCAGTATTATCTGTCATTATTCTTCTTTACAGAAGAACTTGTCAGTCATGAGAGAGTCCACACATCAGAGAAGCCATACAACTGCCAGAATTGTGGGAAACATTTTACGTACAAGTCTATCCTTGTCATGCATCAAAGAGTCCACACTGGAGAGAAGCCATACAAATGCCAGCATTGTGGGAACTGTTTTTCTCGGCAGTCTCACCTACTGAGACACCAGAGAATCCACTCAGGAGAGAAGCCATACAAATGCCAGCATTGTGGGAACTGTTTTCCTCAGCAGTCAACCCTACTGACACACCAGAGAATCCACTCAGGAGAGAAGCCTTACAAATGCCAGCATTGTGGGAACTGTTTTTCTCGGCAGTCTCACCTACTGACACACCAGAGAATCCACTCAGGAGAGAAGCCTTACAAATGCCAGCATTGTGGGAAGTGTTTTTCTCAGCAGTCAACCCTACTGACACACCAGAGAATCCACACAGGAGAGAAGCCATACAAATGCCAGCATTGTGGGAACTGTTTTTCTTGGCAGTCAACCCTACTGACACACCAGAGAATCCACACAGGAGAGAAGCCTTACAAATGCCAGCATTGTGGGAACTGTTTTTCTCGGCAGTCTCACCTACTGACACACCAGAGAATCCACTCAGGAGAAAAGCCCTACAAATGCCAGCATTGTGGGAACTGTTTTTCTCAGCAGTCCCACCTACTGACACACCAGAGAATCCACTCAGGAGAAAAGCCATACAAATGCCAGCATTGTGGGAACTGTTTTTCTCGGCAGTCCCACCTACTGACACACCAGAGAATCCACACAGGAGAGAAGCCTTACAAATGCCAGCATTGTGGGAACTGTTTTTCTCAGCAGTCAAACCTACTGACACACCAGAGAATCCACTCAGGAGAGAAGCCTTACAAATGCCAGCATTGTGGGAACTGTTTTTCTCAGCAGTCAAACCTACTGACACACCAGAGAATCCATACAGGAGAGAAGCCACACAAATCCAAGCAGTGAACGAACTTTATTTTTGTAAAGAAGGAATACAAAAATCTTTTTTCAATCCAGCAGTGCTAAGAAAAGGCCCTCATGATTTTATTTGTACGGTTTTTATGTCCATATGTCTGTTTATGTTATATTTTGTTAAGTTTAGGTTTTCATTGCTACTAGTATAGATAATCACTTTGGGTTATAAATTTGGCTGGGGATTATGGGCTGGGGTTTAGGTTAGTTAGATGGGGGACTGGGATTTATTGCAGCTAGCTAGAATAGCAATGATAGCATTCAGAATTTGTGGGATGTTGGCTGAAGAAAGTTGGGGACCGGTAGTAACAGAAAGGGAGCTAGCTTCTTCGAATGTCTGGGGCGGGGAGAGATTGTGCGTGTGAGAAGGATGGCAAAGTGGGGCTGGTTAATAGTGGGGGATAGATTATGGTAATTGTAGGTGGGGGCTAGGTTTGGTAGAAGGTGGAGTTTTAGGTTTTGGAGTTTCAGTATATTCTTTGTCTTGGGGAGGGCAGTTCTGGCTTAAACACTGAATTTCTGGCTGTGTTTTCAATAAAGGTCTTTGTTATTTCAACACATTGGACTCTTTGATGCACAGAAGTTGTGAATTTGCACAAAACTGACCCTTTCTTCTCCCCTCAGTCCTCAGCAACATTCCCAGCCATAAGAACAGCAGAGGCAAACACACATACATCTATATATATCTATATCTATATACATACAGTATACATAGAGAAGCTATTTCCAAAGCAGAGTCTTCCTTTCCTGCCTTTCCTGGGCACCACTGTGGCCTCTTCAAAATCTCCTCAAAAGAAGGAAAGGAGGGAGGAAGAAGGAAGGAAGGAAGGGGAGGCTGCTGAACCCCCGGCGCGCTCCTTCCCTTCCCTCAAAGGCTGCCAGTGGAGTAAACAGCAGCAGCAGTAAGGCCCTGGTGATCCCTGCACATGATCAAAAGGGGCCTTTGGATGTATGTGCGAATGCGCAGTCTCAGATTTTAAGGCAACTATTGATGGTGCTGAACCATATCCCTCAAACTCAGCATCGTAGAGGGTATTAAAACTGAGAACAGGTCGACATGGAAGCCAAGACCCATGATTGCTCCTGCATTCAACTATGTTCCAGACTGCAATCTGCCGTGTCCATTGGACCTCAAGGGGAGCCACCGAGAGCCAAACAAGCTCCCTTTCTATAGCCCTGTCCTGGGTTTTCCGTCGGGGTCATTGGATTCCATGGTAAAAGGCCTGGCAGGAAAGTAGCTGAGGCTTACCTTCGCCAAAGTATAGTTTCCTGCTTGTTGGAATAAGTATTCAAGCACTCGCCGATGTGGTCGCCTATCTCAACAGACAGCTGAGCATAGATTCTTCAGTTCTTCCACCAAGCGCCCCTTGCCTGGGTTGTCCAGATCTTGTATGGCCTTCCTGACTGGCTGCATCTTCTCTTCGCACTGAAGAGGGGAACAAACAGAGAGGAGCCATGTGAAAGTGAAGGGTGGGAGGGAAGGTGGGAGGAATTTTTTTAACTTGCCTATTGCTTTGGACAGCTAAGTAAAGAGGAAAATCAGCTCATCTAAAATGGGATGCAGGAGAAGAGTTCAATAGATACTCTTTTCTGCATGTTTTCAGCATGATATGAGTGGCAGAAAACGTACAATGTCAAATGTTTCCTGGTTATATACTCTTCCTCCTCTTCTTCCTCCTGTTCCGCAATGGCTATGGGCTCACTCCCAGCTGCAACGTAGACAGGGCCCTGTGGTGGGTTCCCTTTATCTCCAACTTTGGCCTCACTGTCTTTGGCCAGTGAAAGAAGAAAATTGGGCAGATTAGTCCTAAAGCAAAATTAGGGATGTGACAAAATCAGGGATCTGACCATTGAAAGAAAGGAGGGGAAGAAGGTGTGACATTGCCTTGTTGTGGTTCTGCTGCTGGTGGTGCTGGTGTGTCTCCAAGTCATTTTGGACTAATGGAGACCCAAAGATGCTTTTGTTCATTCTACATTTTGTATTCTAAGCCACCTTGAGACCCACCCATGGGAGAAAGATGGGATGAAATGTAATAAATAACACAACCATACAGTTAAAAGAAGGTACAATAGGAATGAATGAATACGAATCATAGAATCATAGAATCGTAGAGTTGGAAGAGACCACTAGGGCCATCCAGTCCAACCCCCTACGATGCAGGAAATCCAAATCAAAGCATCCCTGACAGATGGTCATCCAGCCTCTGCTTAAAGACCTCCAGAAGGATGCTTTCAGGTGAGATCAACCAGTCCAACTTGTGATGCCTTCACAAAGCAGGAGTAGGTTCCACTGTAAGGAAGACAGTACTCAAAACACTAACATAAAATAGGAAACAGGCAAACTAACCCAGAGAAATGCTCTTGTCCTGAGGTCTCTCCTCCTTCTCTCAGCCTCAACTGACTCAACTCCCACCTTGGCCAAGATTCCCAATTCTTTCTAAGGAAACCAACCAAAGAAACACATTCTCCTTGGTTCCATCTGACCACTTCTCCATGAGTCCAATGACATGGGTTACATTTCTCTTAATAGGATGATTTTCAACTGCTTTTTAACATTTCACAGTCATCTCTCAGGATCCACAGATTCTGCATCTCAATATATCCCCCAAAAGCCAACCCTGATTTTGCCATTTTATGTAAGGTTCATCATACTACAACCCCATTGTTTGTAATAGGACTTAACATCCACGGATTTTGGTTACTTCATGGGGTCCTGAAACCAAACCTCAGCAGATACTGAGGTCAAACTGTAAATAATCTTCAAATTCCACCATACAATCAATAAAATTACAATTCAAACATACATCACACTTGTTCTTATTTTTGTTCTTCTTCTTATTATTATTATTATTACTGTTCAGATGACACATGCATTTTAAGAGGCCAGAAGCTGCACCAAAAGCTGCGCTCCTGTCCTTAGGATTGTAGTGTGGCTTTGTCATGGCTTCTGGCCTCTTAGGACACATGCATCATTTAAATAGCATACCTCCAAAGTGACCAGAAGCAGCTTTATTTTGGCCTGTCTCTATGGGCTCTAAGTAAGATAAATTACAATACAGATAAGAAAAAGGAAAAATGGGCTAAAATGAGGGTGGAGAGGCTGAGGGGAGAACCTCTATCTATGCAAGGTAGCCAAGGTATTGGTAGCAATAAAAGTGTCAGTGACAGTGAAAAGCCCTAATCTGGAAAGGCCTGCTGAAAGAGATCTGTCTTAACAGCCTTTTTAAAGGCTTCTAAGGTGGAGATGTGATGGATCTCTTCCGGAAGGTCATTCCAAAGACTAGGAGTGGCAGAATAAAAGGTCCTCTGGGTTGTTGTAGCCAATCTAATCTTCTTAGGCTTTAGGAGACTTTTTCCAGTGAAGGGAGGATTGTGTGGAAGAAGGCACTCCTGCAAGTAGTCAGGACCCAAGCCATGTAGGGCTTTAAAGGTTACAACCAACACCTTGTATCTTGCCCAGACACTAATGGCAGCCAATGGAGGGATTTAAGATCCGGTGTAATGTGGGTAGAAACTACAGACTACAAATTCCATGATTTCACAGGATGTTGCTATAAAAATTGAATTCGGACCAGTGTTGCATGCAATGTAGTGTTCTAGAGCACTTGCCCCCATTCTATAGGAAGGGCGATGTGTCCTTACCCACAGAGGACACATTTTCATAGGTTTCCATCATCACCTCTTTGTACAGAAATTCCTGCTTTGGACCCAAGAGTGGCCATTCCTCCTCTGTGAAGAACACTGCCACATCTCAAAAGGTGATCTGCAATAGAAAATAGCCTTTGCTGAAAGACAAAGGATTGTAAATAACACCCCCACTGCATCCTAGTCAGTCAAATTCCCAATGGCTCCACCACAAAAAAGGAGGTCTGGACACTAACCTGTCTGGAGGTCTTCTTTCCTCCAGTTTCTTCCACAAAGGAGGAATTGAGGGTCCTTTCTCTTCTCTCCCTTCCTTTGGAAGCATCTTGGTTCTTTCCACACCTGCAGAAAATACAAAGTGTTTTTATGTGCACACATTTATGCAATCTTTCATGGACCACAGAAAATACAATTCAACAGCGTTAAGGGCAAATCAAACCTGAACCTTCCCTAAAATTCAAAATAAATCCATTGGAAAGCAGGATATTAATTATTGATATTATTATTATTACTATTATTAGTCTTGCCTCCAAACCCTCAGAGAGAGAATATTGTGAATACTGAAAGACTAAGACAGTTCACTGGGCCTTTCGGGGCGTAGAGACCAGCATCGTTGGCTGGCATGAGGGCGAAGATGGAGTCTGCACAGCGCACTCCCTGACTCTTCCCGCATGTGTGATGCTGCACATTGCACCATATCACAGGTGACATCACGGTGTTCTTCTGGTGCTACATCCTGATGATGCAGAAAAGGAGTGGAGAAAAGCCACACCATTGGCAGATATGGCACTTTTTCCCTGGCGCAGAAAGGAGCTCCTTTTTGCCCCACGGAAAGGCCACATCAGGGTCACAGCGTAGTTTTATCATAGTGGAAAAAGGAACTGCAAAAAGTAGCGTGTTTGTCGTGGCCCTGATCTGGCGCTAAAAGGGGCGGCCTGTACATCCCCTTAATTTCCAGAAAATGGGGCTAGGATTGGAGTCCTAGGGTTGGCCCCAGACTTCATCACTCCCAAAGATGTCAATAGGAGGAGGGCTGGGTAGGACTCATGGGTCTGATTGATTTTAATGGGTCTATTTTTAAATTTTTTCTTCCAATAATCTACATAAAATCATAATGTATAGATAGACAGCAATAACAACAACCATAGCAATTGCAATATTTAAATGTCTATATTTAATGTTTCCCATTGCCTTCCCCTAAGGCTGAGAGAGTGTGGCTTGCCCAGTCACCCAGAGAGTTTCTATGTTGGAGATGGGATTCAAACACTGATCTCCAGAGTTGTAGTTCCACTATGCTCAAACCACTAGGCCACACTGGCTCCTATATCATGGACATCATTTCACTGGACCATTGTATGCCATGGACTTGGGCAGCTTCCTCATCCATGGAGGTCATTTTGCAAGCCCCCTTCTACTCCTCCATTTCCAGGCCCAGCTCCTTCTGCATACCCTCCATCTCTCCCAGTTTGGCAGGGACCCTCCCCTTGTTCATCCTCTGCCCTCCCATCTTTTCAGCTGCTCTTCAAAGGCCACAGTTTCCTCCTCCTGCTGCCATTTCTCCCCTTCTCTTCAGCTCACTGCCATTGCTGCAAACTGAGTCCAAAGGGCAACAGGAGTCTGCCCTCCATGAAGACAATGAAGGAGAAAGGAGAAGAGGGGCCCTTCCCAGAGGCTCAGGCAAAAGCAAACAGCTGCAGCCTCTTCTAGTTTGCCTCTCCTTCCTCAGAAAGAACCTTGCAATCTTGATCATATTCTGAGGTTGTTTGGTCACAGCCTCCCTTTGATTCTCTTGGATCCCTCTCCAAAATCTCATGGCCCCACAGAGACTCCCAAGAGAGGAGAGGAGGCCTGGCAGCTGGAGAAGAGGGGAAGAGGAGGGGGGCTTCCTTGCTTCCAGCCCCCAAAGGCTGACTCCATACAGAAGACCCTCCAGACCCCCACCCTTGGCTCCAAAATGGGGGCTCTTCCCTTTAGCCATCCTTCTCACAGAGGAACCAAATTTGGGGGTCCCCCATCGCCATCTCGAGGCACCCACCTTGCCTTTCCTGCCAAGGAAACCCAGAAGGAGCCCTTCTTCTTCCTAAGCAGCCAACAGTCAAAGCCACCAGCCTTCTAGAACCCTATTCAGGCTCCAAGCCAACCGCCAGCCTTTCCCAGAATTCCACGCTCTCCCTCCTCCCAGCGGAGGAGACCGGGAGACGGAGCAATGGGTGCAAACGCCAGGGAAAGAGAGTTTATTGTCTTAAACTTGTAATTCCAGTTGTGTCCCTTTATGAGGGAGAATGAGATGATGATGATGATGATGATGATTATTATTATTATCAACAACAATTATGATAATTAGTGTCTTGTTCCCAAAAGCACAGAGCCTTGTGAAATCTCAAAGACTGTGTTTATCACACGGAGGTTTTGCAGCTCTATGCAGCTCAGATCCAAAGCCACTGCGGGTCCAATGATGCGAATTCAGGCGACAACGTTTTGTGTTATCACACGCGATTCCTTTCTATGGGGCTCCTTCCGTGGGGCTTCCGAAGTCATTCCAAAGTGACCCCTCATTTTGCTGAAATCGGTAACAAGCGAATGCACAGAAATCGCTTCCAAGCTCACTCCGATTCCACTCCGAATTGATCTGGTGTGGAATGTAGCTTCGCTTCTGCTCTGTTTCACCACCGCAAACCCCCCGTTGCAAATTTCCCATGATGCAGTGCTGCAATTCCCCCCATTTCCTTCCGGTGCTCCTTTCACTTTCAGGGCAACCAGGGGGGTGCGTTGTTCGCTCCATTGTTGCTGGGATAAGGCTGAAACCTTTCGTGGGGAATAGGCAGCCAATGGGAGTGGAGGAAAGTCCAGGTAATGGGAAGGAGGCCACACCCCCTCAGGAATGGGGAGCCAATGGAAAATCACATTAGTCCCCATAGACTAATGTTTTAATCAATAAAGAACATTCCTAATACAACGCTGCCCTCTGGTGGATACTCAGGGCACTGCAGCCTCTTTGGGCTTCTCACCAACTTCTATTCTGGAGCGCCACCTGGTGGCCACTCTTGGCAATTCACTAATAGCAGTTAACCAAATTAAACAAGCACTGGGCCCCGGACAGAACCCCACTGGTCACTTCTCTCCAGGATGAAAAGGAGTCATTCTTGAGCACCCTTTGGGTTCGGCCGGTCAATCAGTTACAAATCCATGTAACAGTTGCCTTGTCTAACTTGTTTCATGTTTTTGTTTTATATGCTATTCAACATCTTTATCAATGACTTGGAGGACAGAATTGGGGACATGCTTATCAAATTTGCAGATGATACCAAATTAGGAGGAGTAGCTAATACCCCAGAGGACAGGATCAAAATTCAAAATGACCTGAACAGACTAAGAAGCTGGTCCAAACCTAACAAAATGAAATTCAACACAGAGAAATGTAAGGTACTGCATTAAGGGAGGAAAAATGAAATGCACAGATATAGGATGGGGGACACCTGGCTGAATGAAACTACGTGTGAAAGGGATCTAAGAATCAAGTAGGCACAAGTTGAACATGAGTCAACAGTGCAATGCAGCAGCTAAAAAGGCCAATGCGATTTAAGGCTGTATCAATAGAAGTATGGTGTCTAGATCAAGGGAAGTAATAGTGACACTCTATTCTGCTCTGGTCAGGCCTTACCTGGAATATTGTGTCCAGTTTGGGTGTCCCAATTCAAAAAGGATGTTGAGAAACTGGAGCACATCCAAAGGAGGGTGACTAAAATGGTGAATGATTTGGAAACCGCAATGGGACAGTCTCAAAGCTTCAGGCAAGGAGCATCAGACTGAAGTCACAATGGGACAGTCTCAATGCTTCAGGCAAAGAGCATCAGACTGAAGTCACAATGGGACAGTCTCAATGCTTCAGGCAAGGAGCATCAGACTGAAGTCACAATGGGACAGTCTCAATGCTTCAGGCAAGGAGCATCAGACTGAAGTCACAATGGGACAGTCTCAATGCTTCAGGCAAAGAGCATCAGACTGAAGTCACAATGGGACAGTCTCAATGCTTCAGGCAAGGAGCATCAGACTGAAGTCACAATGGGACAGTCTCAATGCTTCAGGCAAGGAGCATCAGACTGAAGTCACAATGGGACAGTCTCAATGCTTCAGGCAAGGAGCATCAGACTGAAGTCACAATGGGACAGTCTCAATGCTTCTGGCAAAGAGCATCAGACTGAAGTCACAATGGGACAGTCTCAATGCTTCAGGCAAGGAGCATCAGACTGAAGTCACAATGGGACAGTCTCAATGCTTCAGGCAAGGAGCATCAGACTGAAGTCACAATGGGACAGTCTCAATGCTTCAGGCAAGGAGCATCAGACTGAAGTCACAATGGGACAGTCTCAATGCTTCAGGCAAGGAGCATCAGACTGAAGTCACAATGGGACAGTCTCAATGCTTCAGGCAAGGAGCATCAGACTGAAGTCACAATGGGACAGTCTCAATGCTTCAGGCAAAGCGCATCAGACTGAAGTCACAATGGGACAGTCTCAATGCTTCAGGCAAGGAGCATCAGCTGCCCTCAGTTTGCCTCTGACGTCTTCCTCCTCCACATCTTTGTTATGCCCAAGTTTGTAAAGGCAACCTGTTTAACCTGAGAGCGTGTAATGAAAATGTCTCTTTCTGTGGACTGATTCAGAGAAGGGATAACACAGATAGTGAGACACCAAAATTTGAGTTTAAACATAATACATGTAACATTTATTAAATCACAAACATAATACAAACATTGATTATCAAGAGGTCTTTCATTCACTCACACATTCATACAATACTCTCACACACTTTCCTTCCGCCGGACATTGATCAGTTGTCCTCGAAGGCTGGGGATGACATCATTGCTGCGCATTTGGTGCCAACAAAATTAGGGTGAAAGCCAAGGCTCCTTATACTTTTCTTCTCTCTGGCTTTTGGTTGCTGAAGTCTTGCAATATTGCCGCCCATTACTCAACTTCTTCTTTTCGGGAGGAGACAGCTGTTCAAAGGCAGGTCGTTCTGTTCAAATTAGTCCATTGTCCTGTCAGTTCCTCTTTATTGTGACTCAGGAGAAAAGGCACCTTCCCGGTCATAGTTCGACACACCTGAACAGCACCCGGTTTCAGCTTCCAAATTCCTCAGCCTTTCCTCGTCTCAGTTGCCAAATCCCTCCTTCACATCAATGCTCTGCACAGAACCATCTTGTTTAGTTCTTTAGCTTGTTTTAAAACACCATTCCTTGGTTCTTTGGTTCTTCAGCTCTGGGTTTAAGTCAGAACTCACACATTTCTCTTACATCTTTAACTTGGACACCATCCACTTCATACGGTCCTTTAATTCCTTTCTGTATTCCTCCATTCAATAAACTTCTACCTGGGGTTCTTCTTTGCTGGGGCAGGTATCAAGGGACTCCCCCACTGCCAGGTCCCAGGCTGTCACTTTCCCCCCCTGACAGCCTTCCTTTCCCCAGTTTGGGGCCGGAAACCCAAATCCTCCAGTGGTGGCCTGGGTGCTGTGAGCTTCAGGGGGTTTCCCAGTCTTGGGCTTGTCCCTAGTTCCTCTGAAGAAGGCACCTGCTCAGACTGAAGTCACAATAGTACCGTCTCAATCCTTCATCCAAGGAGCATCAGACTGAAGTCACAATAGGCCAGACTCAGTCTCTCAGGCAACGAGAATCAGCCTGAGATCACAATGGGCCAGTTTCAATCCTTCAGGCAAGAAGCATCAGCCTCAGGTTGCAATGGTCAAGTCTCAAACGTTCAGGTAAGTAGCATTAGCCTAAATTCACAATGGTCCCATCTCATTGCTGCAGGCAAGGAGCACCAGCCTGAGGTTGCTATATGTCACAAATCCCTTTATTCATGCATTTATTAATTTAGGGATTCATGCCATAAGGGTTTAGGATTAAATTAGAGTTAAGATAAATGGGATTTATGGTGGGTTGAAATAATATGTTTGAATATGTGCATTAACAGAAGATACTAGAAAGAGGTAGAGAGATCATGGCTAAAGTATGTTCTTGTTTGCTAGGATTGGAATGTGTGGGAATCACCCTTCTAACAGAAGCTGGAGTTTAAAAGACTGGTCTCTGTAAAAGGAGGGGGAACATAGAGAGTTATTGGTATTTTTATATTGTAATATGTTGTCATGGGTTTATGCTTATTATATTTTCATATGGTATCATATTAGATTGGGATTGATGGGGTTTCATATATATATTGTTAAGCCATAATGTTAATTAAAACTATTGTGTCGCTGAGTTCTGTGGTACAAGGCCACAGGTTCAGTGGTTGAGATAAGGCACATGAGAGCTTAATTCTTTTTAGAAACACTGCCAGAATCCCAGATGAAGGGCTATCTAATTAATTAGCTTTATTGGTTATAGGATGGGATTAACTGATATGGTTATAAAAGTGAAATGTATATACATACTTTCTTTCATTCCTGACAAAAAAAGTCACTTCTATTGCATGTATCTTCTTTTTCAATAAAAGCTGTTCCTTTTTCAAAGTATTGCCTTTTGTGTTGCAAGATGGGCTGCAATAAGGACCCTGACAAATATATCTCTCCCCTTCCATTCTCCCTGCTTTCCCAAAAGAGCTGGAGAGCATACCAAACCAACCACAGAACCTTTCCCTGCTCTTGTGTAATGCCAGGTCAGATAGTCCAAGATCTCCTTCTGGACGAAGAGGCTGAGCTGGATTGTTTCACGGAGACCTGGCTGGGTGATGATAGCTCAGCCACCTGGGATCAGGCCTTACCAGCTGGGTTCTCAGTCTTTGAGCAGGTAAAGGGACATCGCTTTGGTCCATAAAGACAATCTTGCTTTGGCCAGGATACCTATCCGTAAGATGGACCACATCAAATGTATTTATTTCAGCTTAAAGACTAGGGAAAGTCTGGGGATTCTGTTGGTTTAATGTCCACCTGTTGCTTAACATAAGTACTCCCTGGAAAAGATAACATCAGAATTAACACAAACCAGGGAAAGAGTGACATTTCTGGAGGAAGAAAATAAAAAATTGGCGAAAGAGATAGAGAGATTATCAAAAGAACATACTGAAGATACAGCAGAAATAATTAAATTAGAGCAAAGATTTAGGGAGAGATGTCTTAGAATAAGAGGTCTTCCCGAACAGAAGGACGAAGATCTATATAAAAGGATAATACCGGCCTTGGCTGAATTTATGCACCTAGATAATGAACCTTTTCTCCTTGAGGTGGACAAGATGTTTAGAGTAAGCAAAACAGAAGAGTCTGCCCAGAGATATTGTGATTTATTTTGTTAGGACTCAAATGAAAGAAGCAATTCTCCAACAACATTTTCATACAAGATTCAGAATTGAAGAAAATGAAATTTTATTGTTTAAAGCTATCTCTGGGAAACTGTTAAAGAAGAGGAAGGAATATGGACCACTGACTAAGGTTTTGCGCAGCAATGCAATCTAGTACAAATGGGAACTAACTCAGGGTCTATCTTTACAATTCAAGCAAAAAAGATACCAATCAACTCGGTACAAAAAGAAAGACATTTTCTACATGAGAATGAAAAAGAACTTAATAAAGGGGGCAGTCAGAAAGAAGAAATAAACAACCCCGGAAAAGGAGAAGAGGATAAGGAGGAAGAGAGCTTAGAAGAAGAAAGAGAAGAAGGAGAATTGCTTAGGAAACCAGATCCAAACACAAGAGAGGACGATATAAATGGAGAATATGATGATGAAACTGGAGAAGACGGACATCCTATCATCGAATGTTAAAGGAATTAACAGCCCAAAAAACAAGGTAAACTTTTTCATTATTGAGGGAAACAGAGGCCTGTTACAGACAGCCAAAATAAAGCTGCTTCAAGTCACTTTGGAGGTATGGTATTTCAATGATGCATGAGTCCTAACAGTCTGGAAGCTTCACCAAAGCTGCACTCCAGTCCTTAGGACTGGAGTGTGGCTTTTGTGCGGCGTTTGCATTCTTAGGACGCATGTATCATTGAAATACCATACCTCCAAAGTGACTCGAAGCAGCTTTATTTTGGCTGTCTGTAACAGGCCAGAGAGTTGATGTCATTTGCCTTCAGGAAACCCATATAAAGGAAGAGGATATAAGATTCCTGAAAAATGCCAAATTGGGGAAAGAATACATAGCAGCCTCAAAAAAGAGGGGAAAAGGTGGAGTGATATATGCAAAGGATAAATGAGAATCTAAAGAGGTATTCTCAGACCCCAAAGGATACTTGGTTGGTGTAGAAGTTACTTTACAAGACCAAAGGATCCTAATGGTGGGAGTTTATGTACCCTTAGGAAATAATGGCCTGTTTTTTGGAAAACGGAAAAAACAAATGCCAGACCATATTTGCTATAGGACCTTAATGATGTGAGATTGGGGTGGGGTGATATGCCCGCAGATAGATAAAAAAGCAGACAACAAAATATACTTATATAAGAAAGGGAAATTGCCGGAATCTTTCTTTGAATTAAAAGAAGCCTTCGCGTTAGAAGATACTGGAGAATGAAGTAGGGTCTGTCTAAGGGATTCACGTTCTTTTCAAACACCCATCAATCCTGGTGGAGAATAGATATGTTCTTGACTTCCCCAACTATTAGCACAATGGTGGAAGCAGTAGAAACCTTACCAAAAATCCTATTGGATCACAACCCAATTTTATTGTCTTTGAAGAATAAACCTAAGGAACTGATATGAAGACTAAATGAGACTTTGGTGCTTTACAGACCACCGCTTTGCGGCAGTCTGCCGGCGCTGTTGTTTGCTCCGCGAGGGAGCCGCAGCAGCCAAACTGTGCGACTCCCTTGCGGAGCAAAAAAGAAGCTCCAAAATGTCCAAAAACATCATAAACGCTGCGTGACGTGCAGACACACAGCGTCCGCTACGTCAAGATGGCGGCGGCCGTGTGGAACGGCCGCTGCCATTTGTTACAGACAGAGTCCGTAACAGGAGTAGTGGCATCTAGAAGAGATGCCCCCTTTTTAAACTGGGATGTCCTGGGGACGTCCCAAATGGCGGTATGTAACCCGCCTTTGATTCCTAAAGAAAGTAAAGAAGTGCTGGCGGTCAAAAATTTCAGACCGATTTCTCTCCTTAACAACGATGATAAAATCTGTGCAATGGTCGTAGAAAGATTTTTAAAAACCCTACAAAATATCATAAACGGAGACCAAACGGGCTTCCTCCCAAAAAGGCACCTTAGAAACAACACGAGGAATTTACTGGATATTATAGACTTCTATGAGAAGAAAACAGATTAAAAAGCAGCTATGATTTTTCTTGAGGCCGAAAAGGCGTTTGATGAAGTTAATTGGAACTTCATGCTGGAAACCTTAAGAAACATGGTTCTAGGAGATAACTTTATAAGCTGGATAGATGCAATCTATAGAAAACAAACATTGAGACTTATTATTCATGGGGATAATAAGAGAGATACCCCTCTCACCTTTGTTATTTATAGCCACTTTAGATACTCTGAGTCCTAGCATTAAAGAAGATAAGAAGACCAAAGGCCTGAAAATAAAACAGGAAGAGTACAAACTTAAACTATACGCGGACAACGTGGTGATATACTTATCTGACCCAATAGAAAGTGTTAATCCCCAACTTCATAAATTAAAGGAATATGGACAGCATTCGGGTTTCCGGATTAACAGGGATAAGACAAACATTTTAGCAATGGATTTAACAAAAGAAGGATCAGGAAAATCTACAAGAGGAGACTGGCTTTAAAGTAGAAAAAAGGGTCAAGTATCTAGGTGTTGAGTTCACCTCTAAAAACCGAGACCTCTTTAAAAGCAACTACAAGAAAATATGGGGTGATATCAACCAAGATCCCAATAGATGGGCTAAACTCAACCTGTCCCTCTTGGGAAGGATCATGGCAGTTAAAAGGAACGTACTGCCTAAATTACTATTTTCATTTCAGACTATACTATCCTTCTTAATGACAAACCATTTTTAGAACGGCAGAAGGACCTGCAAAAATCCATCTGGGCAGGAAAAGACCTAGATCCAGATTTAAATCTCTAATAGATGATGTAACGATTCACAATCCTCTCTTCTATTTTGACCTGACACTTCTTTGGGTGTTTGAAGGACAGTCGTGTGGATGGATTTTAAAACACAGACCAAGCGGCTGATTAAACAAGAATGTAAGTTTATTTTAAAACAGAATAGGCAAAGATATCTTTGAGATGGAGTTGTTACTATGTCTTCTTTTGTTACATATATACAGGGCTGGTTTTAACTCAATAATAATAATAATAACTCCGCCACACAGGCTATACTATCCCTCAAGAAATGCTGTAAGCCAAAGCCCTCTTCCTGAGTCTGGTTCCACTGAGTCTCTCTTCTAGACTCTCCAGAACTAATCCTGTCCCTCTCTGGACAAAGCAGTTCCTTAAGTAACCATCCCTCAGGAACTATGGGAACCCACTCCTCTCTGGGACTCTACTGTTCCCATCCTCTCTATCACTATCTCCCACTGAACTCCCGCTTCATCCCTCAGGATTGCAAACCCTAACTGACTCCACCCAACTGCCAAGCGGAATCTTCAAACTCCTCAGCCAGCACCTGATTGGCTTAGAGTCTCTGGCTTCTGATTGGCTGGTTTGGAAGTCAGTCCGTCACACGCCTCCCCCCTTTAATAGGTTCATTGAGACACAGAACCAAACGGTTCTATGGTCCAAGGAACTCCCAGTTATCAATTATACTTACCCATTATATATAACATTATACACACATCAGGTGACACATGTGATATACTTCATATACTTGTTTTATCAATAACCATTTCCAACTTAAATATCTTTGGTATTTTCCTGTATGTTCCCCTTTTAAACATATGTCTAATATCAGTTCTACCTGTTATAACAACTTACCATCATTTTCTTGTAAGTTTAGCATATTATATCCATATCCCTTATCACTTGTTGGGTTTTAATATTTTAATAACACTTAAATAACCTTTTCCCCAACTTTAGAGCTTTATATGTTCCATTTAAATGTTTTTATCAAACATATTTAATCTTTTAACCCTTTTCTCTTATTGATGGAACATCATCTCCAACTACTTTGCCCCGTTCCCAGTATGGTTTTGAAAACACTTCATCTTCCATTATACTAATGGCAAACTACAATATATTGGTTTTCTAGTCTATCAACTCAATTATATCCTTGTCCTTTTTAGGAGTCTTCTCTGGATCAGTCCTTGTAACTGACCACGTGTTTCTTTTTACCGGCTGTGGACTTAACACCTCATCTAGTAAAAAGTCTTTGCTTCCTCCTGTTTCACTGGACCACATTCCTTGAGTGCGCTGAGCAATCTTTACATCTTCTTCTGGAGACCGTAAAGTGTCCCTTATCAAAATCATCCCGTTCTCTACATAGTTCATTACAATCTTTTTCCCTCTGTTGAATCTCCTTTTCCAGTTGGTTGATGGCTTTTGGGGTCCCAGCGATGCTTGTCTGTCATCTGGTCACCACCAGTATGTTTGACAGTGAAGTTTATAGACGTGAACATGTTCTGCATTTACATATCTATTCTTTCAACTTTTACTTTAAGATTCTTCCAGTCTCTGTGAACTAAACCTTTTTCTTGGGTTATATCACCCATTTGCCAAACTACATATCTTTCAACACTGTCCTATTTAATATATAGCTTCCAGAACCCTGAACTCTTTATTAGAACCTACAAAAGCCTGCTGTGATGTTTTTAATAACTACTTCGCAGACAAAATCTCTCAGATAAGAGCCACTTTGGATGCTGGACTTACGACAGAAGTGACAGGAGAGGTATCCAGAGCCTCTGCCCATACTGTTATTCTGGATCAATTTGAGTCAGTTAGTACAGAGGATGTGGCCAAGCTCCTTGGGAGTATGAAAAGGAAGACTTGCTCTCTCTCGATCCTTGCCCATATAGGCTGGCCATCCAGGGGAAAGATACCATCAAGAGGCTGCTAAAAACATAACTAATGCATCTTTGAGGGAAGGCTGTCTTCCATCTTGCCTCAAAGAGGCGGTGGTTAAACCACTTCTAAAAAAAGCCTTCTCTTGACCCTCTGGACAGAAACAATTACAGTCCAGTTTGGATCTTAATATTCTTAGGCAAGGTAATTGAGAGGGAAGTCGCCATTCAACTCCAAGCAGTCTTGGAAGAAATGGATTTTTCTACATCCATTTCAAACTGGATTTAGGACGGGTTACAGAGTTGAGACGTCCATGGTCGCCTTAGTCGGCGATCTCGGTTTGAGCATCGACAGCTCTTTGAAAAGGGGAAGTGGGACGCTGCTGGTGCTCTTCGACCTCTCAGCGGCCTTCAATACCATTGACCACAGTATCCTTCTGGAACATACGGGAGAGTTGGGAATTGGAGTATTACATTTCGTCGAGGTTCCAGATGCTGTCACTTAGGGACAGTTGTTCGACCAAGAGAGAGCTCAAGTTGGGCGTCCCTCAAGGTGCAATTCTGTCCCCAATGCTATTCAACATTTACATGAAGCTGTTAGGTGAGATCATTCGGAGACATGGGGCGGAGAGCAGGGAGAACTTGAAACAGTAGTACATGCGCTGGTCACCTCTCGGCTGGACTTCTGTAACACACTCTACATGGGGCTATCCTTGTGCCAAGTTTGGAAACTTCAATTGGTACAGAATATGGCAGCCAGGTTGGTTACGGGCTCTTCTAGAACTGCCCACATTACACCGGTTCTTAAATCCCTCCACTGGATGCCCATTAGTTTCTGGACAAGATACAAGGTGTTGGTTCACTCTGGAACGACCTCCGGATGAGATCCGTCCTATTAACACCTTGGAAGCCTTTAGGAAGGCTATTAAGACGGACCTCTTTCCAGACTAGATGAGATCTATTGAATTGCCTCCCCCTCCTCCTGACCCTGACCCTTGCCATCGTTAGTGTGATGGGAATTGCTATTGATGTATATCGTTCCTGCCCTCCCACCTCTCCTTCAGAAAATAACCCATTTCTTGCCCGAAAAACTTTTTTACTGTATTGTGTTATGAAAGTTTTAAATTTTCTTGCTGTTTGATAGGATTTTTAAGGGTTGATTAATGTTTTTATAATTGGGAGAAGGGTTGGGGGTTTGGAATTGTAATTGTATTTCTTAAATTGTATGTTATTTTATTACTGTAATCCACTTTGATTCCATTGAGGAAAAAGTAGAATAATAATAATAATAATAACGTCTCTTCAAGGGGGTCAAAAGCCCTTTCAGTATGCTCCCAGAACTGGGGGGGGGGGTGTTTCTGGGGCTGTGGGTCTCTCTGTTGGTCCTCCTCTGCAGGGTTGTTGTGAAGGAAAAGGTAAGTATGTGAGGGGGTGCCCAATCTGGATCCTGTGGGTCTCTAAGCCTAGTTCCCAGGTTGACAGGGGATTGCCAGAGTTTTGAGGTCCCTCCGTCTCCCTCCTCTTGGCTTTGGCCAAGAGGATTTTGGCTCTTCTCTCCCTCCCCAGAGCCTCCTCCCCCAGGACTCCAGAGAAAACTGCCCTCCCCCAAGATAAATGCTATTGAATTCTATCCTGTGTGATGCTTTCTATTTGGCACAAAACTCTTCCCCAAATGAGGCATCAGAAGAGAGGGTCTCTCCTCAGCCCCACTTTCCATGAGAGAGGGGGCTCCTCAAAGACCTTTTTACCTTTGGATCCCCCTCCCCTCCATGGCCATGCCTCTCTCCAAGGGTCCCACCGGCCTTCATTTCTAATAATAACTCCCCAAGTACCCGGGACCCAAGGAATCCCCCAAGGAGGGGGCAGGGAAGGAAAGAGGGAGAGGAGGCCTTGCAGGACCCCTGCCTTTCTTTGGGGGGAGAAGAGGGGCTTCTCCCCTCCAGCCATTCTTCTGAATGAACAAGGGCTCTCCCCACTTCCCTCCCTCCCTCAGAACAGACTGTGAGGGCAGAAATGGCTTCTGGGGCTGAGACTGTGCAGGCGCATATAGCCCCAAAGGCCCCTCCTCAGCATGCGCAGGGATTGCCAGGGCCTAGATGCTGCTGCTTATTCCGCTGGCGGCCTTTGTGGGAAAGGAAGGTATGCACTGGGGTTCAGTGGCCTCTCCTTCCTTCCCTCCTTTCTTACTTTGAGGAGACCACGATAGAGGCCAAGGTGCAGAGCTGGACTCAGGAGTAGGGTTGCCATTTCACAGTGGTGGGCGGGACTTTCCCACCCCCTGGGGGGTGTGCCCAGTCCCGTCCCGCCCCCGACCCCGCCCCCATTCCCGGGTGGCTGCCCGACTCTGAGCTCCCAGGGCTGCTGCCTGCCTTCTATAGAATGCTGTGCAGTGCAGCATGTTTGGAGCAAGCAGCAGGACGACTGAAACGAGCAGGGCGGGGTCTGCTGCTCTGCCCTGCCTCTATTGGCCAGCCCTCTGCCTCCTTATTTGGCATGCTCCAACGTCGAAGAAGGGAGGGCTTTGCACTCAGGCAAGCTTCTTTTAGTCCTTCCCCTCTTTCTCTTTCCCCTCCTTCTCTTCTTCTTGTTACTCCGTTTTTTTTCTTCTCCTCCTCTTCCCCTCCTCTTCCTCCTCTCCTTTTTCTTCCTTTCTTCCCCTCCGCATCTTCTTTTTCTCTTTCTTCCTCTCTCTAAGCCCCCCTCCTCTTCTTCTCAGGGGTCCAGGGCTTCTCAAGGCTTTGCCCCCATTAGAAAAGAAAAAAGGCTTTGGATCTGTCCCATAAATCCCTCCTAAGTTGAGACATACCTGGGAAAAAGAGGGGGTGAGGGGTTTGGGGGGGTTGGAGGGGGCAAGGAAAAGGAGGAAGGGGGGAATTGCTAAGAAGGCTTGGGAGTGGGATGCTTTGATCTGGATTCCTGCATGGCAGGGGGTTGGACTGGATGGCCCTTGTGGTCTCTTCCAACTCTATGATTCTATGTAGTTTGCAATGGCACAAGGGGCTGCCTGTGATCTTGCCAATGGAAATGTAGTTTGCAGTGGCACAAGGGGCTGCCTGTGATCTTGCCAATGGAAATGTAGTTTGCAGTGGCACAAGGGGCTGCCTGTGATCTTGCCAATGGAAATGTAGTTTGCAGTGCCACAAGGGGCTGCCTGTGATCTTGCAAATGCTATGCCTGCTTGGGAGTGGGAAATGTAGAATTGGGCAGGGGGGGTGTTTGGCCAGAAAGAGACGTACATTTCAGCCTTCTGTCTAGGAATAATGCCAAAATGTCCTCCATTTTGAGCATGCCTACGAAACATGCATTTATATTAACATTTTAAAAAAAATATCAATTTTTTCATGTGTCCTCCATTTTTTATAAAAATGTGTCCTACATTTGAAAAGGTGGCTCTACATTTGTCCTACATTTGTCCCGGCTTGGAGGTCCTGCCTTATGGCAACCCTACTCAGGAGGGAAAGGCAGGAAAGGAAGGCTCTGCTTTTGAAATATAGCTCTCTCTGTGTATCCTGTATGTTTGTGTCTGTGTGTCTGTGCTGTTCTTATGGCTGGGAATGGAGATGAGAACTGAGGAGAGAAGAAAGGGTCAGTTTTGGGCAAATTCAGAAATTCTGTGCATCAAAGTCCAGTGTGTTGAAACAGTAAAGAACTTTATTGCGAAGACATAGAAATTCAGTGATTAAGCCAGAACTGACCACTCCAATCCAAACAATACATTAAAACCCCTAAAACCTAAAACATGACCCTCTTCCAAACCTAGCCCCCACCTCCAATTCCCACAGTCTATGCTCTGCAGGTAACAAGGCCCCCTTTTGCCATTCCCAGAAACTAGCCCTTTCTCTTAATGCCGGCCTCCAACTTTCTTAGGCCAAAATCCCACACATTGCAAAAGCTATAATTCCCATAACTATTCTAACCAGCTGCAACAAATCCCAACCTCCCATCTACCTAACCTATACCACAACCCACAATCCCCAGCCAAATTGACAACCCAAAGCAATTATCTATACTATTGGCAATTAAAACCTAAACTTAACAAAATCCAACTTGAAAACATACAGAAATACTGACAGAGAAATTTTACAAATAAGATCACAAGGGCCTTTTCTTTGCACTGCTGGATTGAAAATATATTTTTTGTATTCGTTATTGACAAATATAATGTTAGGATTTGTGTGGCTTCTCTCCTCTGTGGACTCTCTGATGGTTCACTAAGTGTGACTTCTGAGAAAAACATTTCCCACAATGCTGGCATTTGTATGGCTTCTCTCCTGTGTGGACTCTCTGATGTTTCACTAGGTCTGACTTCTGAGAAAAACATTTCACACAACGCTGGCATTTGTATGGCTTCTCTCCTGTGTGGACTCTCTGATGTTTCACTAGGTCTGACTTCTGAGAAAAACATTTCACACAACGCTGGCATTTGTATGGCTTCTCTCCTGTGTGGACTCTCTGATGTATCATTAGGATTGACTTCCGAGAAAAACATTTCACACAACGCTGGCATTTGTATGGCTTCTCTCCTGTGTGGACTCTCTGATGTATCATTAGGATTGACTTCCGAGAAAAACATTTCCCACAATGCTGGCATTTGTATGGCTTCTCTCCTGTGTGGACTCTCTGATGTTTCACTAGGTCTGACTTCTGAGAAAAACATTTCACACAACGCTGGCATTTGTATGGCTTCTCTCCTGTGTGGACTCTCTGATGTATCATTAGGATTGACTTCCGAGAAAAACATTTCACACAACGCTGGCATTTGTATGGCTTCTCTCCTGTGTGGACTCTCTGATGTATCATTAGGATTGACTTCCGAGAAAAACATTTCACACAACGCTGGCATTTGTATGGCTTCTCTCCTGTGTGGACTCTCTGATGTATCATTAGGATTGACTTCTGAGAAAAACATTTCCCACAACGCTGGCATTTGTATGGCTTCTCTCCTGTGTGGATTCTCTGATGTGACACTACATGTGACTTGCAAGAAAAACATTTCCCACAACGCTGGCATTTGTATGGCTTCTCTCCTGTGTGGACTCTCTGATGTATCATTAGGATTGACTTCTGAGAAAAACATTTCCCACAACGCTGGCATTTGTATGGCTTCTCTCCTGTGTGGACTCTCTGATGTATCATTAGGATTGACTTCCGAGAAAAACATTTCACACAACGCTGGCATTTGTATGGCTTCTGCCCGGTGTGGACTCTCTGATGTATGACAAGGACTGACTGGAAAGGAAAACATTTCCCACAATGCTGGCATTTTTGTGACCTCTTTCCTGTGTGGACTCTCTCATGACTCAAATGTTTTTCTGTAAAGAAGGACAATTACAGATGAGACTGAAAATCAGACTTAACAAAGGAGGGTGTTACCACATGATTTAGCCCTCATTAATCCCTCCTTCTTAGAGATTAAATTAATAAAGTTGCTGTGAGTAACCCAAGCATGACCCTGCTGCTTATGCCTCTAAATCCATTGAATGGTTGCATTCCTACTCATAGGAGCTAGCAAAGAAGAGACCATATGGGAACTGCCTTGAGGGAATCAGTGGAAGAAGATAGTCAAAGGACTGTTGGAAAAAAATATTTAATTAAACATGTGCAAAAATACTTTGATTGACAGGTGGCATCATATCCTGTGAGACGGCCATAGACTGCTGAGTCAGAGCACATGGCATATGCAAGCTAACTGCAGAGGATGCTTCATGCTGTTTGGCACCAGGAGATGACTCACAACCAATACCTAATGCAGCTCACATGAGGATTGGAGTGGATTGGATCAGAGTTGTGTGTACAAGGGATGGTGAAGTTGATGGAAGTCGGAGAGGAGAGCTTGCAAATATTTGTATTATTTTGCAACTCAAGATAGAGAACCTCCAAGGATTTCAATTAAATCGACTGTGTTTGTGACTTATTTTTAAGTGTGAAAAGTGGTCAGTGCATTGCCAATGCCTATATCTGGATATTTGCTTCCGTACTCTGCTATGATATTTTTGAGCTGTATTTGGTGCATCACCCTCAGATTGTAGTGTACATTGGCTTGTGAATGCGATCAAAATTCAGAGCCAACAAGAATCTGAGATGCGGTGAGCTAATCCCTTTTGTCTGAGGTATTTGCATCAAACACCCATTGCATTCAGTTCGTTTCACACCATTCTTCCCCCACAAAGGAAATATTCTAAAGTGATATAAACCTTTCTGAACCCACAGTTTCTGCCCCCAAGCAGAAACCAATTTCCGTCTAAATATCAGCCCCGACTTCTGTTCTTCGGTGTCAGTCCAGTTACAGATAGACACTCTGTTTGTTTTCATGGCTAAACACCTCAATGCACTCACCAACCCCAACTGTCATGGGAACTACGGACCTCTCCTTATTTCAAATCCTCAGCAATTGGAATAAAGATCTAGATAGATAACGTGTCACCATTATCAAAGCCTTACATCTATTCACCACGCCCACCTTTGTTACCTAGTTCTTGTGTGTGTGCATGAACACTTATATGTATGTGTCTGTGTGTTTTGCTTTACCCCTAAATAAATCATAAAAACCTATTTCAAATGCCTCTGAAGATCTGTTTGATTCAGGACCTGCTATAGATTGGCTGAGTCCAGAGGTCACTATTGCCCCAGTAAAACTATTTCACTCTATTGAGCTAAGTACCAAAATCCCCTAAAAGCATAGCACTTGCGTCCCACAACATTCCAGAATTGGCAGTTTAGGATTGGATATTTAGAAACCTTACAAAGTGGAGAATAATAGTGCCTCACTAAAACTAGAAATTTCACGATTCTGCAGGAAGTTGTTATGACAATTAAATTACGTGTGAAAGGGAACTAGGAATCGTAGTACAGCACAAGTTGAACATATGTCAACAGTGTTATGCAGCAGCTAAAAAGGCCAATGTGATCCTAGGCTGTATCAATAGGAGTATAGTGTCAAGATCTAGGGAAGTAATAGTGCCACTCTATTCTGTTTTGGTTAGGGCTCTCTTGCAATAATCCTGTGTCCAGTTCTGGGCACCACAATTCAAACAGATGTTGAGAAGCTGGAGCATGTCCAGTGGAGGGAAACCAAAATGGTGAATGGTCTGGAAACCATGTTCTCTGAGGAACGACTTAGGGAGCTGGGTATGTTTAGCTTGGAGAAGAGAAGGTTAAGAGTGGATATGACAGCCCTGTTCAAATATTTGAAGAGATGTCATATTCAGGATGAAGCAGGCTTGCTTTCTGCTACTCCAGAGAAAAGGACATGGAACAATGGATGCAAGCCACAGGGACAAGAGATTCCTCTTAAACTTTAGGAGGAACTTCCTGAGAGTAAGGGCTCTTCAACAGTGGAATATACTCCCTCAGAGTTTGGTGGAGTCTCTTTCTTTGGAGGTCTTTAAACAGAAGTTGGATGGCCATCTCTTGGGGGGTGCTTTGAATGTCTATTCCTGCATGGCAGAAGATTGAACCGGATGATCCTTGTGGTCTATTTCAACTCTTTGATTCTATCATTCTAAAGGGGAATCATAGCGCTCTGACAGTAGATTATGAAAGGGCCCTCAGTCTTAACAGGAAGGGCAATGGATTCAGGTTCCTTACCCACAGAGGCCACATTCTCGTAATTCTCCATCATCACATTACTGTACATAAGTTTCTGCTTCTTCGTCAACATTTTCCATTCCTCTTCGGTGAAATATACCGCCACATCCGCAAAGGTCACCTGCAACAGAAAATAGCCCTCATCCAGAGAGTGACTAAACAAAAGGGGAGGAAAGCACATGGTGCATTGCAAATATTATTTGATCACTTTAGAATTCAGTCCAGGAAATAAACTTTAAATTCTGCAAGCCAGAAAAAAGCTGCAGCCTTTGAGATCCAGTTTGTCTCGAATCCTATCAATATAATATACAATATAATAAAGAATATAATTTAGGCCATTTCTGGAATATTATTGATTGATTAGGATACTGACTATCCCAACATGTATAGTACATTTAGTTACCAATGAATTATAGTGCATTTAGCCATATCTCACCTAATTTCAGAGGCAAATTTCATTGTTAAAAACAGTTCTGGGGAGTGCTCTGGGTTTGAGGGCCACTGGGCCCACCCTCAGTTTAGGCCTAGACATATTCTCCCATATCCCCCAGCATTTCACAGATGGGGAAAGCAAGACACATGTGGCTAAGCAACACCAGAAGGTGCTCAAGATGGACAAAGTTGTATGATAAAGATCACACAAGCGAGGAAGGGTACCGCAGTTTGCTTTTGCCTCCGTCTCCTGGCAAGGGCAAACCTTGCTTCCTCCTCTCCTCCCTTCTCCCCTCTTTTGAGTGGAAGGGATGAACACTCTTTTGAACATGGAACAAATTTTTCAGCAACTGAACTGACCTGAGGAGAATGGGGAAAGTGGGAGGAGGAGAGAGAAATAGGACATTTTCTAAGCCCCTGAAAAAATGAGGTGACAGAGGATTACCCAGGACTCTTTCTGCCAAACTGGGACAGTATGTTCTCCGCTTGCTTTCATGAGCCGGACCAGACATAGATGAAACTAATAGTAAGGATGGCAGCTTACCAAAGAGCTGTTGTACCTCAGGAGCCTCTTTCTGTTGGAGCCCGACTCCCTCCGCTTGGCCTCTGTTTCGGCCATCAGGTGGGCAGGGGGATCCTGGTGGCCCTGCACTTGGTCACTTACAGCAAGAGAGGCCCAAAGCCGTGTACAAGGAGGCCGAGATGAAGGTCCTGAGAAAAGGGACCAGGATTAGGATTGACTTGGCAAGAAACCCTGCAGCACTCAAAGACACAAAGAACAGCATCCTGCTGGAGACATACGCAGGTGACAAATGCCTCCTTTGGCCCAATGCAGAGGTGGGCATCCCCTTCCTCCCTCTGCACCAAACAAAGCTCCCTGGACCTAGCATAGATTTACTTCAGCTCCCCTACTCAACAGATACTCCATGCCTTATTAGAGTGGGGGGGGGGGGGGATTAGGGGATGGGGAATTAGAGAGGCCCCTGGTTATGTCCCCATAGATAGATGTGAAATCAGTCCATCATAAATAAATAAACCATCTGCTGAAACCTGCAGAGGTCCCCAGTGCTTTTCCCCAGCATCAGCCCCTTTCAGAAGAAGGCTGCATGCACACTATAGAAATAAGGCACTTTGACACCGCTTTAACTGCTCAGTGCTATGGAATCCTGGGATTTTACCTTTAGGACACTTAGCCTTCTCTGCCAGAGAGCTCTCATGCCACAACAAACTACAAATCCCAGGATTCTATAGAATGGAGCCAGGAGTTTCAAACTGGATTATTTCTGCAGTGCAGATACATCCTGAGTTGATTTTAAAAGGATAGAAGCACCCATGTCTTGTTTTTATCCTCCTAATAATGGTTTTCCTTTAAAAAATTAAGTAGTTTGTTTTAGTCTATAATCCTTATTTTTGTTGTTTGTTTTATGTTTCATTCTTGGTAATATGAGTTATTCTGGCCTGTCTCCTTCCTTCTTGCCTAAAAATCTATTAATAAGGAAACTGGGGAGACTTTTAAAACCTCCCAAAGGAGCCACTTTTGGCCTTGTTTGGGGGACTAGCCTCCTCTTAGGAGCCAAAGCCCAATGTTTGTGAAGAAGAAGAATAAGGCTTGTATTAAAACTATCCTCCCATTTCTGATCCCTTTTAAAACCTATGTTCCCCAGAAGGAGCAGAGCTGTGTAATAAGAAAACCCTCTCAGAAAAGAGACACAAAAGACACACAAAGAGACACACTTCCTTCCTTTTGGCCCAAGGAGCCTGGCCTCCTTCTCTCTCTGGAGCCTCAGAGAGAAAGAGAAGCCTCTGTTCAACTGAGGCCTCAGAGAAGGTTCCGGAATATTATTCCCCACAATCACAAGCAGCACAAAATGGCTGCCAGAACACAAAATGGCCACCTCTGGCTCAGCACTTGGAGGCCTCAGTGCAGAAGTGAAACCTACAACTTCCAGGCCTTGTCCCTCTGCTTCCTCTCCCCTCTCTCTCTCTGCCTCCTTCCTTCCTCCTTTTCTTTCTTTCTTTCTTTCTTTCTTTCTTTCCTTCCTTCCCTCTGTCTCTCTGTCCCCTTCTCACTCACTCTTCCACGCGCAGAGCTAAATAGAGAGGCAGAAGCTCCTCCCCTTCTTTAATCTGGCCAATGGGAGCAGAGGAGCTGGAAGGCCCCGCCCCCTGCCCCACCCTCACAGGCTCCTCCTGCAGTTAATATGGAACAAGGCAGGAGGGACTGAGGGACCCTGGAGCCCCAGCCACAATGGCGGCCATTTTATGTTCTGGCAGCCATTTTGTGTGCTGTTTGTGACTATGGAGTATGTTCTAGAACCTTCTCTGAGTCCTCAGTTGAACATGCATAAACACACACAGATACACACACACACAGACATACAGACACACATATACACACATTATATATATATATATATATATATATACACACACACACACACAGACATATATACACATACATATACTGTATATATACATACGTGTCACAACAAACTACAATTCCCAGGATTCCCTGATTTGAGAAGGGAATTGCCTCCACGCTTCAAGATCACAGCCCCAGTATATCAGCATTGCCAATTTAAGTCCACTTTTTCAGCTGCATTTGAATTTAATAATGATAATAATAATGGTGATGATGATGATAGATAGATAGATCGTGTAGCACATTTGAGACTCACTAAAAGAAAAGTTGGCAGCATGAGCTTTCCTAGACTTAAGCGTACTTCCTCAGATGTATGGGAATTGTAGTTTATTGTGGCACCAGAGCTCTTTCTCACAAAACTACAATTCCCAGGGTTCCCTAGCACTGAGCCACGGCAGCTAAAGTGGTCTTGAACTGGATTATTTCTGCAGTGTGTCTTGGAACCAACTCAGACTGCATCTTCACTCCAGAGACAACCCAGTTTCATACCGTTTTAACTGCCATGGCCCAGTGCTATGAAGTCCCACTAATTGTAGTTTGTTATCATACCAGAGTTTGCTGAGAGAGAAGGTTCAATGTCTCACAGAACTAGAATTCCCAGGATTCCATAGCACCGAGCCTGGGCAATTAAAGGGGTGTCAAACTGGATTATTTCTGCAGTGCGGTTGCAGCCGAACACGTTTCTATTTTGCATAAATCTTCCTGGCCCCCCTTCATGTCCAAATAAGTATCTTAGGCCCCATACAGACAGACCAAAATAAAGCTGCTTCGGGTCACTTTGGAGGTAGGCTGTTTCAATGATGCATGCGTCCTAAGAGTCCGGAAGATGCGCCAAAGCTGCACTCTAGTCCTTAGGACTGGACTGTGGCTTTGGCGTGGCTTCTGGATTCTAGTATGCATGCATCATTTAAACAGCATGTACCTCCAAAGTGACTCCAAGCAGCTTTATTTTGGCCTGTCTGTATGGGGCCTTAAAGGTATTAGAAGGACTGAAAGATTCTTTGTTTGGTCCAATGGTAATTTTGAGAGTTGAAATAAGTTACAATTATTTTTATTCAATTAGGGTTACGTTTATTTGCAAAAGATACGCCATATTAATAAATATATAAATAAATCCTATTATTATTATTATTATTATTATTATTATTATTATTAACATTACGGGAACTTTCAAGGGATTTTGACTGAATATTCCGTGTAATATGGGGTGGATTCCATGGATTTTGGTAAAACATGCCGGGAAATAAGTTCAAGGCTTCTTACCAACACTGGTCCTGCCCTGCAGTAAGGCCACTCCAATCCCTCTCAACCGAGGACTACAACTCCCAAGTCTTCTTTCTTTCTTTCTTTCTTTGTTACTTTCCTTCTTCCTTCCTTCCTTCTTTTCTCCCAAGCTGCCTTGTGTTAGTGCTGTTACTGCTCTTGTTGTCGTTGTGTGCTTCTAAGTTGTTTCTGACTTATGGTGACCCTAAGGGAAGTCCATTGAAGGCTTTTCTTGGCAAGATTTGTCCAGAAGTGGTTTTGCAAGTGCCTCCCTCTGAGGCTGAGAGAGTATGACTTCTTGCCTAAGGTCACTCAGTGGATTTCTGTGGCCAAGAGGGCATTCGGACCCTGGGCTCCAGGGTCATAGTCCAATGCTCCAGCCACTAAACCACCGCTGGCTCTTTCTTGAGGCTTTGTAGTTTTTTGTGGAGTGGCTCTAAGTCATTGCCGACTTCTGGGGAGCCTTCCCTGGGGTTTTCTTGGCAAGAGTTGTTGAGAGGAGGTTTGCCATTGCCTTCCTCTGAGGCTGAGAGAGTGAGACTTCTTGCCCAAGGGACCCAGCTGGTTTCATGGAGGATTGGGGCACTGGACCATGGCTTCCAGAGTTGTAACCCAACACTCAAACCATTGCACCACACTGCCTCCCGTTCCCATGTACAACCTGAGAAATAATAGCAGACTTTTTTCTGTTCTTCATGTGTGTCTTCAAGTCTAATCCAATTTATGGCAACCCTAAGGCAAACTTATCATGGGGTTTCCTTGGCAGGTTTATTCAGAGAGGGGATGCCATTGCCATCCTCTGAGGCTGAGAGAGTGTGACTTGCCAAGGGTCACCTAAGTCCAAAACACTCTGCAGCAATAATCCAATCTGAGATTGCTTTAACTGCCCTGGCTCAGTGCTAGGGTATTGTGGGAGATGTAGTTTTGTGAGACATTGAGCCTTCTCTGTCAGAGGGCTCTGGTGCCACAATAAACTCCAGTTCCCAGGATTCCCTAGCACTGGGCCAGGGCAGTTAAAGCGCTCTCAGACTGGACTATTGCTGCCGTGTGCTTTGGACCTTACTTGGCCGCAAACTGTCCATATCCTGCAATGCATCTCCTAATTCTGTTGGCAGTCCCTCCCTCCCAACACTTTCTCATTTACCCCCAAAACCAGCACAAAGCTGGAAGATGGAAAGAGGTTTTAAAGCAGCATTTAAATCTGCAATATTTGTTTTTAAAAGACTAAATGTCCCAAATGCTATTATCAGTTTTGTAGCTATTATTACAGAAAGACGCAGAGTGCAAACTCCTCAAGTACCTTTATTTTCTGGAGTGAGATGGGCTTTTCCAACTGACTCTCTGTGATGATCTCCGGTGGTCCAAGCAGCCAAACTGCGGCCCTGTAATAATAATGATAATGATAATAATAATAATAATAATAATAATAGTTTTATGCCCCTCTCTTCAGCCAAAAGGCTATCAGAGTGGCTTACAAATTGTTAATTAGACATTTAGACATTATGGCTCTTAGCCCAGCAGACCCTTAAATTCATGAAATCACACTGCCATCATCCAGTGATTTATAAAAGGGTTTCCCTTAAACTAAACTGGGACCAGTTAAGGGACCTTATTTCTCCTTCTTTACTGATCTTCCCAAGCATCAACCGATCCAAGACATGTGTAAAAGGAGCTTCGAGTAGTAGATACTCCAAGGAGATATTTGCTATAAATAACAAAATATAGCTGAAATATAAGTCATACAAGATATTAAGAGTCTTGCAGGTACAAAAGTATATAATGTTCAATTCATATAAGCTATTAAAATAATAAATAAACCTAAGTGTCCAATTCTGAGACTAACTTCCAAGATCCGCTCTTTAACTCTCTCTCTCTCGATCTCCAACCGACACAATTCCCCCAACTGTCTCTTGGTCTCTCAGGCCTTATATCTCCTTCTGACAGAAGCTTCCAGAAGAACCTTTATCTTGCTCTCTGATTGGTCAAGGGAGCCTTCCGTAGCAGTGATGTCATTCTGCATTTGCATAAACCTCCCTTTTCTGCCTGAAGAAGACCTCCATTGACTGGAGCCCAGTCATTACACTTTCCCAAGGCAAGGCTTGCACCTATTTCCCAATGCTGTTCTTGGGGTCTGCCTCCCAGTTGTTTCCAGGTCTTATGGTGACCTTATGGGAGTCTCTGAAGGGGTTTTCTTGGCAGGTTCCTTCAGAGTGGGTTTCCCATGGCCATCCTCTGAGGCTGAGAGAGTGTGACTTGCCCAAGGCTTCAGTTCTTTTGGAAGCCTTTTTGCTTTCTCTTCTAGAAGGCAGCTGAGGTGTTGCTTCTTGCTCTGAAGAAGGAGAGGAACATTATGGCATCCAAAAGGCTAACATTCTCTGGAGTTATGTCTGATAATATGAATATATAGAATTGAAATACCTGTTCATTTATTAAAATGTTTATAGTGCACCCCTTATCATAGACTCTCATAGCTATGTCTCTTAATAGCAGTTAACCAAATTAAACAGTATATAAAACAAAAACATGAAACAAGCTGGACAAGGCAACTGTTACATGGATTTGTAATTGGTTGACTGGCCAAACCCAAAGGATATTCAACAGTGGCTCCTTTTCATCCTGGAGAGAAGTGACCAGTGTGGTGTCCAGTGGGGCTCTGTCCTGGGCCCAGTGCTATTCGACATCTTTATCAAGGACTTGGATGACTGAGTTGGGGGCATACTTATCAAATTTGCAGATGAAACCAAATTACGAGGAGTAGCTAATACCCCAGAAGACAGGATCAAAATTCAAAATGTTCTGAATAGACTAGAAAGCTGGGCTAAAGCTAACAAAATGAAATTCCACACGGAGAAATGTTTGGTATTGCACTTAGGGTGGAAACATGAAATGCAGAGATATAGGATGAGGTACACCTGTCTGAATGAAACTACTTATGAAAGGGATCTAGGAGTCCAAGTAGACCACAAGTTGAACATGAGTCAACAGTGTGATGAGGCAGCTAACAAGGCCAATGCGATTTTAGGCTGCATCAATAGAAGTATAGTGTCTAGATCAAGAGAAGTAATAGTGCCACTCTATTCAGCTTTGGTCAGGCCCCACCTAGAATATTGTGTCCAGTTCTGGGCACCACAATTCAGAAAGGACATTGAGAAACTGGAGCATGTCCAAAGGAGGGCAACTAAAATGGTGAAGGATCTGGAATCCATGCCCTATGAGGGAGTGGGAATGTTTATCCTGGAGAAGAGAAGGTGATATGATAGCCCTGTTTAAATATTTGAAGGGATGTCATATTGAGGAGAGAGTAAGCTTGTTTTCTGCTGCTCCAGAGACTAGGACCCTGAGCAATGGATGCAATCTACAGGAAAAGAGATTCCAGCTCAACATTAGGAGGAATTTCCTGACAGTGAGGGCTGTTCGACATTGGGACACACTCCTTCCTCGGAGTGCAGTGATCCTTGGAGGTCTTTAAAGAGAGGCTGGATGGCCATCTGTCGGGGATGCTTTGATTGAGAGTTCCTGCATGGCAGAATGGGGTTGGACTGGATGGCCCTTGTAGTCGCTTCCAACTCTATGATTCTATGATTCTAAGTGAACATGAAACATGTAATAAGAAAGTAATGCTATGTAATGAGAGGAAAAGGTATGTATACAAAGAACAATTACAATACACAAATCAGCTTCAATTTATCTACTCTGAATAACATACTGATGTAATGCAGAATAACATCTAAACAATGATAATGTAAAAACTAATTTCAGTTTATTACTATGAATAACCTACTAATGTAAGTAATACAGAATGACTGTATATAAACAAGGGCAATTGTGAGTACAGTTACACAAAGGCTTCAGTACAATGACAATACATATAATTAAGAATGGGCGACAACAAAACAACAAAAGGAACAATTACAAGACACAAACTCCCTCCAATATATCTGCTCTAGGTGACATGCTAAAATAGATGATATGAAACTGAATAAAGTGCTGTTATCCCTGTCTTTGGGAACTGATGGAGGACGTTTCAAGACAAGAGGCCTTCCTCAGCCGCAAGGGAGCAGGCTGTCATCTGAGATACTCTAGTTCTTCCTCATTCAAGAAATGTGCCAGAGACGTATTTTGCAACCCATCTTCCTCTACTTTTCTGCATGAAACTTGTCCTGGTTTTGGAATCTTCTGGGGAGGCCCTGGTTGCTGTCCCAGGAAACTCTCAGCTGCATTTGGGGGGAAGGCAGGAGAGTGCTGCTTGGGGGCTGCTCTCAGGAGTTGGGACCCCTTCTTAGTCTTGCCGTTTTCATTAATATTCTGCTTCCCCCAATTTGGGACACAAGGCAGGTTCTAACCATTAAAACAACTGTTGTTTTTGTTGTGTGTCTTGATGTGGTTTCTGACTTATGGCGACGCTATCCTGGATTGTTCTTGACAAGATTTGTTCAGAGGAGCTTTGCCATTGCCTTCCCTTGAGGCTGAGAGAGTGCGACTTCCCCAAGGTCACCCAGAAGGTTTCTTTTTTAAATCTTTATTGTATTAAAAGACATATTTTGTGACAGCAGCTAGAACAGAAATAGCTAAATTATGGAAATCTGATAAGAGACCAACTTGGGAAACCTGGATGCTGAAAGTAAATGAGTGCAGGGAATTGGATAGACTTTCATGTCTATCCCAAAATCATGATAAAGGCAGAAGAAAGGAGGAGTGGAAGAAAGTTTTGATAAAGTGGGGGAAAGAATGGGAATTAAACTTGTCGCTAGTGGAGGACTAATCAAAGTCCTCTCTTTTTACTGTTCTCAGTGGATTTGGGAGAATGAAATTTAAGGATCTTTAAGAATATTATGCTATGCATGTTATAAATTGAATATAAACATATTCTGTTTCTTTTTGCTTTCTTATATAAATCCCAAGTCAACAGAGGATGATTGAATGAATCGCTGTGTATATTAAAAACAATAGAGAGAGATCCATGCAATGAAATTGATGTGAACATCTGTATAAATATATATTTCTTCAGTTGTTGTTAACCTTACAAAATAGTAAGAGAAGTAGACAAATTTTCTATGTAACATCAAATGAAACAATTTGCAGTTTCTTTCTTTTTTTACTTAAATTGTAAAAGAATAATTCACAGCTAGACTTCATATTTCGGAGGGAGGTTTCAAGGCGAAGGACATTCAAATGGGCTCAGATTCAGAAGACGGAAAAGGAAGACTTAAGAGGGTTCCAAATGACCAGTCAAGACTCAGATTTGCTTTTACAAGCAATCTTTATTTAGATTATGTATTGGTCGTGTTTTATGTATTTGGAAAATTAAATAAAGATGAATTAAAAAAAATACATATAACTTATAACAAACAAATGAACAACATTTAAATTACCAAACAAACATAGGAATACCATAGATACATATAATTCTTAATGCAAAGTACATTAGAATAAACTTCCAAACCTAAAGGGACAGCTAGCTCCTTTCTTTAAATAATCCTCTTTTATCGCTGGCTAATTACATCTTTTCTTGTTCTTATCTGCCCTCAAGTCGATTTAGACTCATGGCGACTCTATGGATGAGAGTCCATAATTCTCTATTTATCTTCATACTTGACCTATACCAATTTTATTTTGAACTGGAATTATTCCCTCCCCTTTTCAATGTAAATCCTTTGTACATATTCCCCCAGATATTACCATTTCTTCCCACAATACATAGTAATCTTCATTACAAATTTGACGTTTATATAATCTTTATTATTTTCTGAGTCATAAAAATAGAAAACAACAACACAAATATAGTATCCATAACATCACTGTCACAAATCTTTCCGTTTCCTTGGACCCACTTTCTGCTTTCTGTCTTCTTGGCCTTTCAAAGAGCTCACTTTCATCATATTATAACCGAACCCTGCTTTTAAACACAAATTTTATGCACAACTCTAAAATGTATGAACACAATATATCCCAGTTGCTTATTGATAATATCAGTTTTCATTTATGTTCTTATCTATTGTCAAAATAACGTACGCATAACTTCGCAGTATTCGATTCCTTCTTTATCATGCTTTACTTTAAGCAGGAGACTCAAACTTTCTTCTACTGACCTATAATTAATCAGGAAATAAAAATACACATTTAAACAAATGTTTGAAGAACAAACTTTGTAGATTCAATTCCAGTTAATTCAAATCTCAATGAGCTTCAGATTTCAGTTCCATTCTTTTCCCCATTCCTCTTCTCTTTTTCCATATCGTAATTCTGAGCCCTACAAGAGAGTTTGTCCCGTTCCCTGCAATCATTAACTCTCTGCATCCCATTTTCCTGTCTTGGAGTCTCATCTGACTTCCATAACTTTGCTATTTCAATTCTAGCTGCTGTTACAAGATATAATATAATCCTCCAATATTGTCTTTCGTCCTGTGGGCTTAAAATCGAAGTTATATTGAGTAAGTACAACTTAGGGCTGATTGGGAATTTTATTCCCAATATCTGCTGTATTGAGTCATGTACTTTCTTCCAAAATGTCTGAATTTCCCTGCATTGCCACCATATATGATAGATGTTTCCCTTTTCACAATCACACCTCCAACAATTCCCCTGTGCTAATTTATAAGGTTTGTTTTAGCTTCCATGGGGTGTAATATCACCTGTTCATTATTTTCATGTGATTCTCTTTTAGATCCTGTGCTTCTGTAAATGTATTTGTTCTATTCCAGGCGTTTTGCCATTCTTCCATTTCCATTTTGCATCCCATATCCTGCGCCCATTTCCCCATATACTCTTTTACAGTCTCCTGTTCCATATTCCTGCTCAACAGTAGTTTGTGTCATTTGGATATCTTTTTCTTATCAGGTTGCCAGAACAAATCATCCAATCCATTTAGTCTAGCTTCGATCCCTATTGTTTTGTTGTCTACCAGAAATCTTTGTTTTAGCTGGTAGGAATTAAACCACTGTACATTATGTCCATCCTTGTTAATATCTTCCCTAGATCTTATCGACCAATTCCCTGATTGATCCTTCTTAAGCCAATGTTTGTAAGTGAGCCAATTACTGATGCTTATCCATCTACCGAAGAGTGCCTTCTGGGCCAATGTCCGAAGTGGTAATTTACAATAAAATGTCTTTTTAATCTTGTTCCAAGCGAGTAGTAAAGATTTCCTCATTGGATGATTATTGAAATCGTTATTCATCCCCAACTTCTCATAACATAAGAAGGCGTGCCAACCAAATCTTAACAGCACATCCTCTAGATCAAGCATTTCTTTGTCCTCTAATTTAATCCATCTTTGTATCCAAATTAGATTACATGCCCAATAATATAATCTGAAGTCTGAGAGCGAATAGCCCCTCTCTCTGAAGCATATTTGAGCTCCTCCCATTTAATCCGAGGTTTGTGTCCTTTCCATATGAATCTTTTTAGCTCGGCTTCCCAACCTTTAAATATCTTATCCTTAATCTCTATTGGCAAATTTTGTAGCAGAAACATAATTTCCTGTAGAACTGCCATTTTGATTATGGCAATTCTGCCTAGTAGTGAAAGATTTAACCAGCTCCATCTCCTTAAATGTTCTCTTATGTCTTTCCATACCCCTAAATAATTATTGTCTTTAGAAATCCAAATTCCTAAGCACCTCAGTTTCTTTCCTACTTGGAAGCCCGGTTTCCTCTTTCATTCCTCTACCTCTTGTTCAGTCATATTTCTAGTTATCAACACTGTCTTGTCTCTATTGATTTTCAGTCCTGTGAATTTGCCGAATTTGTTAAGCTCCTGTAGCAGCGGTTCTCTGCCCCGATTTGGGTCCTCCAAAACTGTTACCACGTCATCCGCAAACGCTCTTATCTTGGTTTCCTTTCCTTTCCTGTTAATCCCTTTTATATTTGGATTACCTTTAACAGAGGAAATCAAAATTCCCATCACTTCTAAGAATAAGAGCGGTGATATCGGGCATCCTTGCCTTGTGCCCTTATTTATCATACATCCTTGGAATCTTTCTCCGTTTATAATTAAGCTCTTTGTCGATTATATATTTGCCTTATTCTCTCCCATTTCCATACTTTTTTCCACTTCTATCAAAAAATCCCATCTCACACCGTCGAAGGCTTTCTCCGTGTCAATAGCAATGGCACATTTTTTCTCATTACTGACCTGGTAAAATTCAAGACAATTTATAATCGTTCTGATATTGTTCCTAATCTGTCTGCCCAGTAAAAACCCGTTTTGCTCCTTCCCAATTGTCGAATTCAAAATTCCCTTCAGTCTGCTGGCAAGTATTTGTGTGAATATCTTATAATCAGTGTTCAGCAAACTTATTGGTCTATAATTAGTCATTAACAAGCTGTCCTTTCCTTCTTTAGGAATTAAAGTGACACTCGCTAGCTCCCATGAGTCTGGAATCCCCTCTGCATTAATAGGATTAAACCATTTATATAGTGGATCCACTAGTTCCCCTTGAAATATTTTATAATATCTAGCTGTAGATCCATCCACTCCAGGGGATTTCCCTCTTTATAATCTTCTTATCTTCCCTCCGTCTATGGGGCCTGCAAAGGGAGGGGGCTTCCTTTCCTGGGGAGGGCATGGTCTAGATCTTCCCTGTCTATGGGGCTTCAAAAGAAGGCTCCAGGGCAGAGGAGAATGTGGCCCAATAGAGGGACCCTAACATTTCCCCAAATGAGCACATTCTCCGTCTCTCTGTCCAGAGGCAGAGCCCTCTTTCCCAAAATGGCTGCTGAGGGATTCCTATCCAAATGCCCCCTGTCTTTCAGCAGCCCCCTTTATGCCTTCTCTTTCCTTGGCACTTTCCTTCTTTCCTTCCTTTAACCTCCATCCTTTCAATGAAGGAGACTTTCAGGCAAAGAACTAACAATGGCTTCCATGTCCTTTCTGCATTTTCCCAGAGGAGGATGACTAATCTTTGCAGGGTTGTTGTGAAGGGTAAAGAAAGGATGTGTGTGTGTGTGTGGGGAGGGCTAATTCAGCTCCTGTGGGCCTCTAAGCCTAGTTTCCAGGGGGTATCCCTCTCCCCAGAAGGGGCTTTGAGCTCCCTCCATCTGCCTGCTCTTGGCTTTGGCCTAAATCTGGGCTCTTCTCTCCCTTAAAGACAGAGCCCCCTTCCCCCAGGGAAAACCCCTTCCCCCAGAAAGCTATTGTTTCCAATGCAATTGAAGCCTAAGCTATCTGATGCTTTTTATGTGTCACAAAAGTCCTTTGACTGGGAGCCTCCCCTCTTCCCAGAGATGAAGAGGGTGCCCCCATTGGAAGACCAAAGAGGGGGGCTTGCGAGCCCTTATCTCCCCCCAAATGAGGAGGAAGGGAGGGAGGGTCTCTCCTCTGACCCACTTTCCAGGAGGGAGGGGCTCATCAAAGCCCTTTTTACATCTAAAGGACCCTGCCTCCTCCCCCCATTTCCATGCCTCTCCTCAAATGCCCCCTGCCCCCTTTTCTCATCCATTTCTCTCCCCCACTTCCATCACTTCCTCCCTCAGAACAGACTGTGAGGGCAGCAATGGCTTCAGGGCCTGAGACTGAGCATGTGCACATGCCCCAAAGGCCCCTCCTGAGCATGCGCAGGGATCGCCAGGGTCTTGCTGCTGCTGCTGAGGCTTATTCCATTGGCAGCCTTTGCGGAAAGGGAAGGAGTGCACCCTTCCTTCCTTCCTTCCTTCCTTCCTTCCTTCCTTCCTTTAAGGAGACTTGGAGGATGCCAGAATGGAGTCCAAGGAGGAGCTGGACTCAGGAGGGAAAGGGAAGGAAGGAAGGCTCTGCTTTGTACATAGAGCTCTATCTGTCTGTTTGGTATGTGTTTGTGTGTTTCCCTCTTTTCTTCTTATGGCTGGGAATGGAGCTGAGCACTGATGAGAGAATAAAGAGTATTTTGTGCAAATTCAGAACTTCTGTGCATCAAAGAGTCCAACACATTGAAACAACAAATAACTTTATTGAGAACACATAATCAGAAATCCAGTGTTTAAACCAGAACTGTCCTCCCCAAGACAAAGAATACATTGAAACCCCAACACCTAGAACCCCACCCTCTTCCAATCCTAGGCCCCACCCTCAGTTCCCACAGTCTATGCCCCAAAGGGAACAAGGCCCCCTTTGCCATTCCCAGAAACTACCCCCTTTCTGTTAATACCTACCCCCACCTTTCTTCAGACAACATCCCACACTTTCCAAAAGCTATCATTCCCATAACTATTCTAGCCAGTCGTAAAAAAATCCCAGCACCCCCTATCAAGTTGACCTATACCACGACCCATAATCCCCAGCCAAGTTTATAACCTGAAGCAATTATCTATACTAATAGCAATTAAACTTAACAAACTATAACTTTAAAACATAAACAGACATATAAACAGACAAACGTAACACACAAAATCACAAGGGCCTTTTCTTTGCACAGTTGGGTTGAAAATATACTTTTTGTATTCCTCATTGACAAAAACAATGTTAGTTTACTGCTGAGATTTGAGTGGCTTCTCTCCTGTGTGGACTCTCTGATGTCTCACTAGGCTTGACTTCCGAGAAAAACATTTCCCACAATGCTGGCATTTGTATGGCTTCTCTCCGGTGTGGACTCTCTGATGTGTCACTAGGTGTGACTTCAAAGAAAAACATTTCCCACAACGCTGGCATTTGTATGGCTTCTCTCCGGTGTGGACTCTCTGATGTATCACTAGGCTTGACTGCCGAGAAAAACATTTCCCACAACGCTGGCATTTATATGGCTTCTCTCCGGTGTGGACTCTCTGATGTTTCACTTGGGCTGACTTGTCAGAAAAACATTTCCCACAATGCTGGCATTTGTATGGCTTCTCTCCTGTGTGGACTCTCTGATGTGTCACTAGGTGTGACTTCAAAGAAAAACATTTCCCACAACGCTGGCATTTGTATGGCTTCTCTCCTGTGTGGACTCTCTGATGTGTCACTAGGTGTGACTTCAAAGAAAAACATTTCCCACAACGCTGGCATTTGTATGGCTTCTCTCCGGTGTGGACTCTCTGATGTATCACTAGGCTTGACTGCCGAGAAAAACATTTCCCACAACGCTGGCATTTGTATGGCTTCTCTCCGGTGTGGACTCTCTGATGTTTCACTTGGGCTGACTTGTCAGAAAAACATTTCCCACAACGCTGGCATTTGTATGGCTTCTCTCCTGTGTGGACTCCCTGATGTCTCACTAGGTGTGACTTCAAAGAAAAACATTTCCCACAACACTGGCATTTGTATGGCTTCTCTCCGGTGTGGCCTCTCTGATGTTTCACTTGGGCTGACTTGTCAGAAAAACATTTTCCACAATGCTGGCATTTGTATGGCTTCCCTCCTGTGTGGACTCTCTGATGTTTCACTTGGGCTGACTTGTCTGAAAAACATTTTCCACAATGCTGGCATTTGTGTGCCTTCTCTCCTGTGTGGCCTCTCTGATGTTCCACTAGGTTTGACTTACAAGAAAAACATCTCCCACAATGCTGGCATTTGTATGGTTTCTTTCCTGTATGGACTCTCTGATGTGTCACTAGGTGTGCCTTCTGAGAAAAACATCTCCCACAATGCTGGCATTTGTATGGTTTCTCTCCTGTGTGGACTCTCTCATGACTAAAATGTGCTTCTGTAAAAAAGGACAATGACAGTTAAGACTTAAAATCAGACTTAAGAGAGGAGGGCGTTACCTCATGATTTAGTCCACATTAACCCCTCATGTGAAATTAAATTAATGAAGTTGCTGTGAGTAACCCAAGCATGGCCCTGCTGCTTATGCCCCTAAATCCATGGAACAATTGTATCCTTACTCATAAGAGCTAGCAAAGAAGAGGTTGGATGGGGACTGCCTTGAGGGAATCAGTGGAAGCAGATAGTCAAGGGACTGTTGAAACAATATTCCATGAAATATGTGCAAAAATACTTTGATTGATAGGTGGCATCATATCCTGTGAGAGTGCCATCGAGTGCTGAGTCAGAGCTCAAGGCATGATGCAAGCTAACTGCAGAGGTTACTTCATGCTGTTTGGCACCAGGATATGACTCACAGTCAATACAGTATACAGCTCACATGCAGATTGGTGTGGATTGGATTGGAGTTGTGTGTACAAGAGATGATGAAGTTCATGGAAGTCAGAGAGGAGAGCTTGCAAATATTTGTATTAATTTGTAACCTAAGATAGAGAACCTGCAAGGATTTCACTGAAATCAACTGTGTTTGTGACTTACTTTTAAGTGTGAAAAGTGGTCAGTGCATTGCCAATCTGGATATTTGCTTCCGTACTCTGCTATGTTATTGTTGAGCTGCATCTGAGAGCGTCACCCTCAGATTGTGCTGTATATTGGCTCAGGAACGCGATCAGAATTCAGAGCCAAGAAGGACCTGAGAGCCATTGTGTTAATCCTTTTTGTCTGAGATATTTGCACCAAGCTCACATTGCATTCAATTTGGTTTCAGACCATTCTTCCCCCAGGAAAGATTCTAAAGCAATTTAAACTTTGTTGTCCTCAAGCAACAATTCCTCTGTGTGTGTGTGTGTGTGTGTGTGTGTGTGTGTATCTGCCCTGACTGGCTGTTCTTTGACGTCAGTCTAATTACAGACAGACAGACAGTCAGTTTACATGGCTAAGCACCCCAATGCAGCCGCTAACCCCACTTGTCGCAGGAGCTCCTGACTTCTCTTCACATTTCGAACCCTCAGCAATTGGAATCAAGATCCACCTAGGTAAAGTATTACCATTATGAAAGTCTTACATCTCTTCACCACTCCCACCTGTTATCTAGTTCTTGTGTGTGTGTGTGTGAATGCTTGTGTGTGTGTATGTATTTTGCTTTTCACCTAAATAAAACATAAAAACCTATTTCAAATGCCTTTGGAGTTCTGTGGGCTTACAGGCCTGGTATAGTTGGGCTGAATCCCGAGGTCGCTCTTGCCCCAACAAACTATATATCTCCTTTCAGCTAAGATAATTTCTTTCAACTCTATTATTCTATGTTACACATTCAGGGAAGTAATAGTGCAACTCTATTCTGCTTTAGTCAGGCCCTCACTTGGAATACTGTGTCCACTTCTGGTCACCACAATTCAAAAAGGATGTTGAGAAACTGGAGTCTATCCAAAGGAGAGCAATGGAAATGGTGAAGGGTCTGGAAACCATCAAGCCCTATGAGGAGTGGTTTAGGGAGCTGGGAATGTTTAGCCTGGAGAAGAGAAGGTTAAGAGTGGATATGTTAGACCTGTTCAACTATTTGAAGAGTTACTGAGGATGGAGCAAGCTTGCTTTCTGCTGCTCTAGAGTAGGGCTGCTATGTCACGAATTTAGGCGGGACAATCCCGGGTTTTGGCCTCCTGTCCTCCAGCCTGCCGCCCTTGTCCTCCAGCCCACTAGCCTCCTCCATTTTTGGCCTTCTTCCCGGCCCTTGGAAGCACGGCCGGACGTCCCTCCCCTTCCCGGCCTCGCAGCCAATTAGAGAGGCTTCTGGATGGGTAAAGAGGTGGGACCTCCAGCCGCAAAGGCCAATGGGACCTGTAGTTGCAAGATGCCCTGCCCCTTCCCAGCCTCACAACCAATCAGAGAGGCGTCCTGGGAAGGGACCTCCGGTCGCAATGGCTTGTAGTCGCCAGTAGGAACCCACTGTGATTACAAGCCCCAGCGGTCATTGCGACCGGAAGTTCCGCCCCTGGAAGCCTCTCTGATTGGTTGCGCGGCTGGGAAGGGGGGGTGTCCACCCCACCCCGGTTTAGCCCAAGAAGAATATGGCAACCCTACTCTAGAGCAAAGGACATAGAACAATGGTCAGAAGCCACAGGAAAAGAGGTTCTACCTAAACTTTAGAAGGAACTTATTGAAAGTAAGAGTTATGCCACAGTGGAATATTACCCCTCAGAGCAGGGTGGCATCTCATTATTATTATTATTATTATTATTATTAATTGTTAAAGTTCACCTCCTTTGAAAGTCTGTAAAGGCCTTTAAACAAAGGCTGGGTGGCCATCTGTCGGGGATGCTTTCAATGTGTTTCCTGCATGGCAAGGGGTTGAACCAGATGGTCCTTGTGGTCTATTCCAGATCTAAAGTGGAATCATAGTGCCATGATAATGTAGAATGAAAGGTCCCTCAGTCTTCATAGTAAGGGCAATGAATTCAGCTTCCTTACCCACAGAGGCCACATTATCGTAATTCTCCATCATCACATCATTGTACATAAGTCTCTGCTTCTTCGTCAACAGTTTCCATTCATCCTCAGTGAAATATACTGCCACATCCGCAAAGGTCACCTGCAATAGAAAATAGCCCTTATCCAGAGAATGACTAGTAAAAGGGGAGGGAGAAGCACATGATGCATCCCAAAAATTATTTGATCACCTCAGAATTTTGTCCAGGAAATAAACTTTAAATTCTGTTAGCAAGAGAAAAGCTACTGCCTTTTAGACCCAGTTTGTCTCGAATTCTTTCAATGTAATATACAATATAATCAACAATATAATTTAGACCATGGCTGGGATATTGATGGTCGATTAGGATACTGACTATCCCAACACGTATAGTACATTTGGCTTCCAAAGATTATTGTGCATTTAGCCATTTGTTGCCAAATTTCAGAGGCAAAGGTCATTTCTAAAAAGCAGTTCTGGGGAGCACTGTGGGCTTGAGGGCCATGGGCCACCCCCAATTTAGATCCAGAGTCATTCTCTCATATTCCCAACATTTCACAGATGGAAAAACAAGACACATGTGGACAAGCAATGCCAGAAAGTGGTGAAGATGGTCAAGTTGTTTATGAGGAAGATCACACAAGCAGGGAAGGGAACAGCACTTCACTTTTGCCTCAGACTCCTAGCAAGGACATGTCCCTGCCCCCTTCTTTCTTCTCCTCTCCCCACTTTTGAGTTGATGGGGTGCAAACTCCTTGGCATTCATTATGCAGAAATTGGAGTCAGCTGAAGAAGGGAGAAAGTGGGAGGAGGAGAGAGAAACCAGGACATTTTAAAAGCCCCCCAAATAATGGGGTGACAGAGGATTAACCAGGACTGTGTCTGCCAAACTCGGATATTATTGTATATGACACACCAGAGAGTCCACACAGGAGAGAAGCCATACAAATGCCAGCATTGTGGGAAAGGTTTTTCTCGGCAGTCAAGCCTAATGACACACCAGAGAATCCACACAGGAGAGAAGCCATACAAATGCCAGCATTGTGGGAAATGTTTTTCTTGGAGGTCAGTTTTAAAGTTATGGTTTGTTAAGTTTAGGTTTTAATTGCTACTAGTATAGACAATTGTTTTGGGTTATAAATTTGGCTGGGGATTATGGACTGTGGTTTAGGTTAGTTAGAGGGGGGCTGGGATTTGTTGCAGCTATCTAGAATAGCAATGATAGCATTTGGAATTTGTGGGATTTTAGCCAAAGAAAGTTGGGGACCGGTAGTAACAGAAAGGGAGCTAGTTTCTTCAAATGTCTGGGGCAGGGAGAGATTGTGTGTGTGAGAAGGATGGCAAAGTGGGGCTCATAGTGGGGGATAGATGGTGGGGATTGTAGGTGGGGGCTAGGTTTGGTAGAAGGTGGAGTTTTAGGTTTTGAGGTTTCAATATATTCTGGCAGTTCTGGCTTAAACATATTTCTGATATGTGTTTTCAATAAAGGTCTTTGCTGTTTCAACACACTGGATTCTTTGATGCACAGAATTTGTGAATATGCACAAAACTGACACTTTCTTCTCTCCTCAATCCTCAGCTCCATTCCCAGCTGTAAGAACAGCAGAGAGAAACACACATCTATCTATCTATCTATCTATCTATCTATCTATCTATCTATCTATGTGTGTATATACAGTATACACAGAGAGAGCAAAGCCTTTCCTGCCTTTCCTGGGCTCCACTGCAGCCTCTTCAAAATCTCCTCAAAAGAAGGAAGGAAGGAACAAAGGGAGGGAGGGAGGGAGGGGAGGCTGCTGGACCCCAGTACACTCCTTCCCTTCCCTCAAAGGCCGCCAGTGGAATAACAGCAGCAGCAGTAAGGCCCTGGTGATCCCTGCACATGATCAGAAGGGGCCTTTGGATGTATGTGCGCATGCGCAGTCTCAGACCTGAAGCCATTGCTGCCCTCACAGTCTGTTCTGAGGGATGGAAATGGGGGACAACCCTTGTTCCTTTAGAACAATGGCTTGAGGATCTTCTGGGGGGGGGGGCTTCGGGATAACAAGAAGGAAGGAAGCCCCTTTTTCCTCAAAGAAAGGCAGGGGGGGGTGCCAGGCCTCCTCTCTCTCTTTCCATCCCTGCCTCCTCGGAGGAGGACTCCTTGGGGCCCAGGTACTTAGGGGGTTATTATGAGAAAAGAGGGCGGGGGTCCCTTAGAGAGAGACATGGCCATGGAGGGGATCATTATCCAAATATACAAAGGTCTTTGAGGAGCCCCCTCCCTCCTGGAAAGTGGAGCAGAGGAAAGACCCTGGAATAATGTGTCCAGTTCTGGGCACCATAATTTAAAAGGATGTGGAGAAAGTGGAGCATGTCCAAAGGAGTGTGACTAAAATGGTGAAGGGTCTGGAAACCATGCCCTATGAAGAACACCTTAGTGAACTGGGAGTGTTTAGCCTGGAGAAGAGACGGTTAAGAGGTGATATGATCGCCCTGTTTAAATACTTGGAGTTTATCGCACTGCGTTCTGAGACCGTTCTCATCACGTGATGAGAACGGAACGCATTTGAGTATACCGCACAGTATGGAGATTATCGCACTGCGTTCTGAGAACGTTCCATATCATCACGTGATGAGACCGTTCCTGGAACGGATATTACCGCATTAGCAATCAAAACGTGATGAGAACGTGATCAGAACGGCAGTTTACCGCACTGCGATTCCTTTTTCTTGAAACCGTTCTCAGAACGGTTTGCTATAGCGCATGCGTATTAGATCTTGGGGGCGGTGTACCAATGACGTCGCCACTCGGTGGTTGTTTTTAACCGGAAGTCGTCCGGTGACTTCCTTGTGGGGTGTAAAGATGGCGTCGGAGAAAGCATGGTTTGATCTTGTGAGCATGGTAGAGAAAGAAGAAGAGCGAAGAAGGAGAAGAATGAGTCGCATTGCTCAATCACTGGTCCTCATTTCGCGCCGGAGGGCTGCTCTGAGTAAGATTGCAGTCATGGCTGCCAGCGGCAATCTTGATATATCCAGTTGTCTGGCATGGATGGCGACCTGGCCTCGCATCCCACGTTGGTGGCAGCAACCCCGGGAGCGGACCAACTGGTGGAGTGACGAAGTCCTCCAGAGATGGGATAACGACATGTGGGTTTCTAACTTCCGCATGTCTAAAGAAACCCTTTTTGATCTGGCCAGCATCTTGAGACCAGAGCTGGAGCGTGGGGAGTCTAGATTCCGGAGTCCCATCCCGGTGGAGAAGAGAGTGGCCCTGACTATTTGGTGGCTCTCAAGCCCTCTGATGTATAGGAAGGTGGCTTCCCGTTTCGAGGTTGGAGCATCCACAGCTGCAGAAATCGCCATCGAGGTGTGCCTTGCCATGGAGAAGCTGCTGCTGAGGAAAACTATCCAGCTTGGAAACTACCACACGGTGTGTATCAATATTACTTTTAAACCTAAGACTTCTGGGTGCAAATGCATTAATGCATATCTAAAGATAGATAGGTTTTGCTTATGTAATACCATTAAGATATGTTTACATCCTGCCTTTTCCTTGTTTGGGAAAAAAAGAAAGGCTTTCAATTACCTTTGCAATTATGGGGGTGGGTTAATGATCCTGGGCTTGGGGCATGGATTTAAAAGGTGCATCTCTGCTGCTGGCTTCTCTCTTATCCAGCTGTGCTGGGGGGTGGTCCTGGGCTTGAAGCATGCACTTCGGAGGTGCATCTCTGCTGCTGGCCTCTCTCTTATCCAGCTGTGCTGGGGGGTGGTCCTGGGCTTGGAGCATGCACTTCGGAGGTGCATCTCTGCTGCTGCCCTCTCTCTTATCCAGCTGTGCTGGGGGGTGGTCCTGGGCTTGGAGCATGCACTTCGGAGGTGCATCTCTGCTGCTGCCCTCTCTCTTATCCAGCTGTGCTGGGGGGTGGTCCTGGGCTTGGAGCATGCACTTCGGAGGTGCATCTCTGCTGCTGCCCTCTCTCTTATCCAGCTGTGCTGGGGGGTGGTCCTGGGCTTGGAGCATGCACTTCGGAGGTGCATCTCTGCTGCTGGCCTCTCTCTTATCCAGCTGTGCTGGGGGGTGGTCCTGGGCTTGGAGCATGCACTTCGGAGGTGCATCTCTGCTGCTGCCCTCTCTCTTATCCAGCTGTGCTGTTGTGGTTTGCAATTCTGAAAAAATGTATCTTGATATATTTGTAAGAGTTGATATGTGAACAAGTAACATCTTGATTCCCCTTCAGTGTGTTCTAGGTATATATATAAACCATAATAATTTCTATTGTCCTTTTTATGCTTTTGTCTCTTTGATCCCAGTTTCATATACCAAATAATAATAATGCATCATCAGATATGAAATATGTTAACCCACTTTTTTGATATCCCAAATTTATTATACCTTTGCCTTTTTTCAGATTATGGATGGATTTCAGAGACTCGGATTCCCACACTGCATAGGAGCTATTGATGGCACTCATATTTCTGTTTGCCCACCGCTGGGACGCAGAGAGGAATACATCAACCGCAAGCAGGGATTTTCAATTGTTCTGCAAGCAACTACAGATCACAGTGGGAGGTTTATTGACATTGAAGTAGGGAATTGTGGGAGATCACATGACAGCCACATATTTACCAATTCCGCTATCTGTCAAGTGATGGATGAAGGCTGTTTTGTGCCCGGAAATCCCACCCTTCATGTCCACGATGTAGCCATTCCTCCACTGATTATAGGGGATGGTGCCTACCCAATCAGGAAATGGCTCATGACACCATATCGTGGAGAATTAACACCTGACAAACTTGCTTATAACACCGCCCATTGCAAGGCAAGATGCGTGGTGGAGAGGTCTTTTTCGCGATTGAAATCTAGGTGGGGGTGTCTGTCTGGTAGACTAACTGTGAAAGAGGAAAATTTCATCTCTGTTGTCACAGCATGTGCCATACTGCACAATATTTGCGAGACGAGGGGAGAAGTGCTTGATCCCGATGTAGAGCCACCTGCGAAAATTGTTCTCCCCGCTTTAGCGAATAACATCAGAGGACACTCTACAAATCACAAAAAAGAGGGTCAAACTGTTAGATCTGCAGTAACTAACATTATTTTGGGTCGTTAACACCAGAAACTGACATTATTTGATGTTTCATAACATCACCTCAGTTATGGCAACAGCATTGATCTGATCAAAACGTTTCTTCTTGGTTTACCTTTGTATCAATCTACAAATGTTGATATACATGTGTTTGACAACATGTCATGTACAACATGTGAATAACTTTACCAGACGGCAATGTTGAATCACGGTTGTTTAGATTCTTTTTTCTTTTAACTTTTTTTTCCCCAATCAGGTTCTGCTAGTGGTGTTTATATTATTGTGGGGTATAAATACCCGATTGTTATAGATTAGCTTCATGGTTTACCCAAATTTTGGAAATCTATTTTGAAGTGTTATACAATTGCTATATTGATGTTTCAAATATCCTTTTTTGGCAATATAGGAAAACAATGGTGTAAAAATGGCTTGTTTATATTACATTTATAGTAATACATCATGTTTCCTACCTTGAAAACCAAAAGGAAGGCTGTTCTAGAAACCATTGCTGAATAATGTTGCTATTGTTGTGGAAATGTTTAGGTATATTAAGGACGGTAGACCAATTTCTGAGAACACAGCTGTATTTTATCAACAATATAACTTAACATTTTAAAACACGATTAAATATCCTTTTTCTTTTGGAAAAAAACCGTCTGGTGGCTTGTTTTCCATTATGTCAACAAAGCACGCATTTATATACACTGTATATACATTAGGTGAGAACATATCCATATATACATGGTGACATACAAAACCTTTCCTTAACATGAAAATGAAATTTTACTGTGGTTCAAGGAGAAATGGTTTAAGTCCCTCTTTATCGGTCACAAAGGGCACGTAACAGGGTAAACATAGAATGCTGAAACATATCTGAGGTTTCAAAACAGAACCTTTTCCCTATATGTTTCCCTTATGGGGAAAATATTTTTTTTTTCTTGATTATCCTCCCAGTACGAGAACTGCATGGTTTATCTTGGTTTTGAACAGGTGCAACTGCGCCTTGCAAGGAAGATGTTCCTGCATTGCTCACACATTGCACGGTTCCAATGCAGCCTTCATTTTCTGGGGGATCAGTGACTGCAACAACATTCTGAACATCCCTGTTGATGTTCTCTACTGTGTTGTCACCATCTCTAATTTCACTACTAGGAGTGACAGGACAACCATCAGGAGCATAAGCAGGAGGAAGTTCATCAAAGAGTTCAGGGGAATTGTTCCCTTGACATTTCCCACCAAAATCTGATGTGGATGGTTGCTCCTGGAAATCTGTAAAGACAGCTGGGCCTGGTGTTGAAGGAGGAATATCACACGGAGATGCCCTGAATGATGTGTGCATAGTTCCTTGGGCAACAGTATCATGTTGCCCCGTTGGAAGTGCACATTCATGATCTACTTTCCTCCGGTACAGTTCAGTCATGGTCTCCATGTACTGCAACATTCTCTGTCTGTCCTGTGCACTTCTCCTTACATCTTCCTCCATAATATGTACAAGTTCCATTTCTGTCCTCCTACAGTCTTTCATGCTGTCGTGTACAATTTCCATGAACCGTTCCTGTGTTCTCCGGGTAAGTTGGGCCTCTCGACTTGCACTCTGCATTATAGTGCGCGCAATATGTTCTCCTCTTCTGGCGCGACGATTCCTGTTCCTGTTTGAACGCAGTCTTGTTCCAGGAGACAGCAATACATTGGGTGGTTCGTCCTCTGGATCGTTAGGTACTGAAATTTAAAAATTAGTGAAAATAGATTAAGCCCACAGGAAGGAAATTTATTTCTAATGGTAGCATCATGTAAAGGGTTGTAGACAAAGAATTTTCTTAGAAAAGCAGATGCTACCTACCATTGCTTGTACCGCTTGTATCATCTGCACGTCTTTCCAAGTCACCCAATTGTTCTCCAGTCGCACCTTCAAAGTGGAGCATTAAACACCAACGTTATTTCTTTTGAACACATATACAGGTTCACAATATTTATGAAGAAAACAGAGATCCAGAAATTGACAGAAATTTATATATGACTACCTGCTATTTGCGTAGGTCCACTTTCCAAAATTGTGACAGGTATCGTAATGACTGTGTCATCGAGACAACTGTCATCAGAATCTGAAAAATGCAAGGGGAAAAAAAGAGTAAAGCCTTTGTCTTTTTAACAAAATAATGTTGTCACGCACATAGCAGAAATCTTCAGGCATTACAGATGGGCAACTTGCCTTCATCACTGTCTTGTCTGGTAGTTGTTTCTTGGGTGCTTCCTTCGCCTGTGTTAGCCATGGAGGTGGATGCGGTTTCTTGATTCACATTTGTGGTTTCACCCTCCCTTTCAAAATCAAGACTTCGGGATAACCTGTTAGGGGTGATGCTAACATCCCCATGAAAGATTTCCTCTAGTTCCCTATAAAAGGGACATGTAATAGGGTTGCTTCCACTTCTCTGATTGTGTTTCACAACCTTTCTGTACTCAAATCTCAATTTTTTTGATTTAGATCTGCATTCCTCGGCAGATCTGACATGGTTCCTCTTTGCCATTTCATCAGATACAACTTTAAATTTATCCAAATTTCTGTAATTCTTTTTTAATTTGGACTGCAATTTTTGTTCTTTCCATATCTCCAATAAGGCCAAAACTTCATTGGCACTCCACACCCTCCCCCTTGCTTGTGCGGAGGCACTGCTTTCGGTCACTGCATGGCTATCCATGGCTTTCCTAATTACAGAAAGTATAAAATAATACTGTCTGCAATTTAATTATAGAGGCTGTGAAATAAACTTCTGCGTTAGCACTTAGCTGCTGATGCTGGCTCTCTGCACTCCCAAACTCCCGGCACTGCAGTAAAAGCACTAGAGGGCGCAAGTCTAGTTTTGGCGCCAAGAATCCCTGCACAGTGATGACGTTGCAAATCCCTCTTCCCGCTGGACTTTTCGGAGTGGCCGAAGTTATTGGGAAGCAGTGATGGCGCGTAGGAAGGGATCCAAATGGGTCAATAAGGAGATTGATCTGCTCCTGAGAAGTGTTAGGGGGAGCGGAAAATTAAAGACGCTCATGAGGTCCCGTTCTGTACCCATTCTTCCTGTGCATAGAGAGGTAGCAGAGCAATTAAAAATGCATGGCTACAACCGCACCGCCGAAGAGGTGTACAGGAAGTTCAAAATGACGCGTGAAAAATTTTTGGCCAGTCTAAATAGTTTTGGGCCATCACCCCCCAAAGAAAAACAACCACCCTTTTTCCCCCTAATGAAAGAGCTGTGGCTTATGGCGGGGAACCATGGCTCCCAGGAAAAAAATCCCTCGGGTAAGTTTGTAGCTTTACAAGTAAGGGCTCATTGTTGCATAGTATGCCATGGAATTCCTCCAGTGTTGTAGCCATAAGGAACAGTTGCTAAAGACAGTCACTATATCAATATCATATTAGGCTACTTCCCTTATCAGTTTCCAAAAGAAAAAAACACTACAATGGACTACCAGCCCTGAGGTCGCCATACTTTTCCAACATAGGAAGGGATAGATGGGTGTACATATGGAGGATAAATTTATTAGACAACAGCATTGCCACTCTGTTTTCTTACTTTTTTCTAACTGCAAAAAGATGGAGAAATTATGATGTCCTACATTTTTAGTTGTATTATCAACCTGCAGTTTTCCTAGAGTATTCTTACTATGATCAATGCACAATTTCTGATCTAGTTATCTCTTTGATTTTTTTATATTGATCAACATGCAGATACTATAGATGAACCTTGCTGTAGTGGAATCCAGTCGGGACCATCGGCAAGAGACATCTTGCCAGAACCCCAAACTCTTGTACCCAGCTACATAACTGAACTTCAACAGTCAGGTGAATTTAAATAAATATGCATTGTCTTTTTCAAAAGAGAGTGGTGGTCATATAAGGATTAAGGTTTATATTAATAACATACATCTATATACCGGAGAACTGAATATCACGAAAACTTTACTTTCAAGACAGTAAATAAAAAGAAATATATGAACATATTGTGTTAAACAGAGAATACATTGCAATAAACTGTCTTATTAAAAGCTTTTTGTATATATCTTTTGTCTGTACAGTGCAATCTTCCTTGAAAACGCAGGAAAACATCAATCGGAAAATTGTGGGAGTACTACAGAAAATGAATGGCAGATTAAAGAAAATCGAAAATATAATTGAATTGCATCTGCAGAAAACATCCAACACTTAATTGTATTCACACATGTTTTTATTACTGCATTGTTATTGAATACAAGTTTAGAGTTTGGACACAGTACTGTACTCTTAACGTAAGATGGCTGTTATTTTGTTTTCAAATAACATGCATCGATCGATGTTAACGAAGTTATGATTGTCCTTTTTTTAAAAAGGGTATTTCTGTTTTTTTTATAAAACCTTTTTTTGACTGGCATCCAAAGTTGCATATGGTACATATATGATGTTCCAAGGGAACCAGACTTTATTTTTAACAAGTGTGAATCCCCAATTTCTGGGTAATCATTTGTTTGTTATTACAGATTTAGAAGATTGTTTTGTTGTATTGCGTCGCAGTGTAATAAACGCAGTTTGTAATTAATAACTCACATCTGTTGCCATGCTTAACAGTAGTGTCCTTTACTTCTATATAAAAATAGCTGTTCAGACTGGCAGATTGATAATTTCTTGAATACCATGCCACCAAGTACAGGAAATACACACTGCCAAGAGCATCAAAGGTACATAGTTTCATAAAGATAGAGGTAACATAACAACCTTAATCCAGATATCAAATTCGCTTAGCTGTGAAAAGCTAGCATTCCAAACAGTCAAGGTAGATGCAGGTATGACGTATTACCAGTAGGCCCCTGTAAAGTTAGCCCACATCATACTGCTTCTGTTTGACAGCCTTTACATGTACTTTGTGACCAAGAAGTGTCTTCATTCAAACAATCCCAAATGCATGGTAGAGTGGCCATACATGTTGTTTTATACATGCAAGTAGAAATGTTCTACAAAATAAAAATCATCCCAATTAAAAGCAATGGAAATACATTGCTGTGTAAACTTTCAGCACTTTGCAAATAAAGCTTAACAGTAATAATAGTAATAATATTCAGGCAGAGAGTATTGATATACATGTTTGCTTCATGATCCATCAGCAATGGTAAGTTTTGAGTGGCAAATTGTGCAGTACTATAAACAAATTCTAATATTAGTTAAATTCTGAATATGAAATAATTTCTCAAATGCATAACAGATTACAGATGAAAAAGAACATAATTCCTGAAATCCAGAAATGATCCCTTTTGTAAAATGCTGGAGGGAGAATAGTTCTTTGAAAATAAGTTTACCAGCCAGCAATGAAAACCATGGTCAACATTACACATAAACCCACTTCCTCAGATGTAATTTTGGCTTAGTTAACACTCTTCTTTGGGCTGCTCATGCTGTTCAAAGAACCAGATCCATTTGCATATTAGCCAGCATGCTGCCAATCCCCGGTACACCCTCCATGGATGTCTATAGTGTGTGAAACTCTGCCTTGCATGCATTTCTACATGGCCCCCACCCTTTCTCCCAAAATGGAAGAGACCTTCAGGGGACACTGGGGAGGGAAGGGGTTTTTTTCTATTTCTTTTCTTTTACCAGAATGTGAGGCGGGGAAGTTCCCCGCCTCTTTTTGTGCAGGCCGAAATATACTGTCATCCTTGTAGGTCACACAGTATGAGAACAGGGTCATATTGGCCAGCGGTCTTCTGGCAGCCCATTAAAGCATCTCATGAGATGCTTTAATGCTGCTCCAGAATTCTGCCCGCTGCAGGCGACTCCTTTCTTTTCTGTGTCACCCACAAGGATAACAGCATACAGCGGCATGTCGAGCTCCCATGACAGGAGCCACGACTGAGCAATTTGGCATCAAGAGCAACCCAGACCCCACACATTTCCACTGTCTTTCGTGTCATGGCGAGTATCGCCGTTCCTTGCTCTATGACATCTCTTTCTATATGGTCGATCCTATACCGTTTGTCCTGCTGCCCACAACCCGCTCCTTTTGCTGTTATGAGCTCGTTTTGTCCAAAATTTAAAGCTAATTTGCATATATTTCCCAGCATTCCAGCACCCCTCATCCATTATGGCCTCCATGGCTTCAATACCCAAAACCCGGCCATCCAATAGTCTCCTTGCCTCCGTACATGTGACCCCAAACAACCAATCCCCAGTCTAAATTTGCCCCTAAATGCCTCCCTTTCCTCTGTCAATCATCTGCAAGGGGAGGAGAAGCCCCAAAGCCGAGCTGGAAAAAGCCCAATCTGTCATAAGCACGCAGGGAGGCCAGCCCCAAATCCTCAGAGCCCGACAGACAGAGGTTTTAAAAAGACAAAAAACTGAGAAACCTCCAGGTTCCCCCCCCCCCTCAGAATATTTCCCCCCTTTTCCTAGTGCTGCCCTCGGTGTCGCTGCATCCGCGGACCCCAGATGTCCTTTAAACCCCAGCCCCCGGATATCATGGTGTATTGTGCATACACACAACAGAGATGGGTCACTTACACAACTCCAGAGATAAATATGTCTAGACACATTGCAATATGCTGGCGACAGAAGTCACTCTGTGACAATTCCGGAGACACTTGTATCCTCTGCTTTTGCGACTCGGTAACAGTTTGCAAACATGCAACCTGTGATAGTTAGTGCTATGCATTATGTCTATGTAATATCTCCATTTCTGCTTTTTTGTACCCGTGCACAGAAAAAAAACCTCACACACGTGTGTGTATGCAGAGAATAGGATAAAATCCTTTTGTCAAAGACGGGGGCACGTCATACATGGGAGAGCAAAGAAAAAATTAGTACGCTCTAGGACTTTGGAGGACTAAAAGGGAAGGGCATTCTTTCAGCCAATCAGGAGACGGAGGAATGCGAGAACGGATTTGAGAACACATAAGAATACCGCACACACCTCTGTTGGAACGTTCTCATCCCGTTCCAGCTCTCTGGGAACACATTCATATCTGTACCCTCCTGGAACACATTTGGAACGCATTTAAGCGTTCTGAGAACCCGATTGGAACACATACTGTGCGGTATACTCAAATGCGTTCCGTTCTCATCACGTGATGAGAACGGTCTCAGAACGCAGTGCGATAAACTTCTGCTTCTTTTAAGCCAGATGGAAAATAGCCTTCCGTAAGAGATGCATCTATGATATATCTCAGGTGAGTCCCAAGTACATCTCCTCCTTGGATGACCAGCCATGAAGGGCAAGGGTCCAGAGGGAAAGTTGTCTTCTTCTCATTTCCAGGGAGTGTGACCACATCCTTAGTACTCACAGATTCAAATTGATCCAGTATGATCTCATTCACAGAGTCACTGGGCACCTGACCCATGGCCTCTGCAACAATGCTGGCATCCAAGTCAGCTCTTATCATTTAAATCAGGGGTCCTCAAAGTCCAGCCCTCCAGATGTTTTGGACTTCAGCTCCCAGAATCTCAGATCATTGGCCAAGCTGTCAGGGAGGGCATTATGAGGTAGGAAGGAAATTTGCATGTGGATGGGGATTGGCTGAGGGACAAAGAGGAAGCAGGAGCCTTTGTAGGGCTCTGTAAGTCTATTCAGATTGACTGTAGACTACTGAGGTAGGAAGGAAATTTGCATGTGTGCGGTGATTGGCTGAGGCTTCTGGGAGATGAAGTCCAAAACCCCCTCCCCTCCATGGCCATGCCTCTCTCCAATGGTCCCCACGGCGTCTATTCTCATAATAACCTCCCAAGTACCTGGGACCCAAGGAATCCTCCTAGTAGGGGGCAGGGAACGAAAGAGGGAGAGGAGACCTGGCAGGCCCCCTGCCTTTCTTTGGGAGAAGAAGAGGGGTTTCCTTCCTTCTTATAACCCCCCAAGGGCCCCCCAGAAGACCCTGCAGCCATTCCTCTGAATGAACAAGGGCTCTCCTCACTTCCCTCCCTCCCTAAGAACAGACTGTGAGGGCAGCCATGGCTTCAGGAGCTGAGACTGTGCATACATAGATGCCCCCAAAGGCCCCTCCTCAGCATTCGCAGGGATTGCCAGGTCCTAGATGCTGCTGCTTATTCTGCTGGCAGCCTTTGCAGGAAAGGAAGGTATGTGCCAGGGGTTCAGCAGCCTCCCCTTCCTTTCCTCATTTCTTCCTAAGAGGAGATCGCAATGGAGGCCAAGGTGCAGAGCTGGACTCAGGAGGGAAAGCCAGGAAAGGAAGACATTAGTTTCGAAATATAGCTGTCTCTGTGAATCCTGTATGTTTGTGTGTTTCTGTGCACGTATGTGTGTGTGTGCCCCTTCTGTTCTTATGGCTGGGAATGGAGCTGAGGACTGAAGAGAGAAGAAAGGGTCAGTTTTGGGCAAATTCAGAACTTCTGTGCATCAAAGAGTCCAGTGTGTTGAAATAGCAAAGAACTTTATTGAGAACACACAGAAATCCAGTGTTTAAGCCAGAACTGCCCACTACAATCCATACAATACATTAAAACCCCAAACGTTCAACATCACCCTCTTCCAAACCTAGGCTCACCCCCAGTTCCCACAGTCTATGCCCCACAGGTAACAAGGCCCCCTTTGCCATTCCCACAAACTAGCCCTTTCTGTTAATACCCCAAAATGTTCTTCAGACAACATCTCACACTTTGCAAAAGATATCATTCCCATAACTATTCTATCCAGCTGCAACAAATCCCACCCCTCATCTACCTAACCTATACCACAATCCACGACAAATATACAACCCAAAGCAATTACCTATACTATTAGCAATTAAAACCTAAACTTAACAAAATATGACTTTAAAACATAAACAGACATATGGACAGACAAACCTTACAAACAAAATCATAAGGGCCTTTTCTTATTACCATAGGATTAAAAATATATTCTTTGTACTCCTTCTTGACAAACATAATTTTAGTTCATTACTGGGATTTCTGTAGCTTCTCCCCTGTGTGGCCTCTCTCATGTTTCACTTGGGCTGACTTGTCAGAAAAACATTTCCCACAATGCTGGCATTTGTATGGGTTCTCTCCTGTGTGGACTCTCTGATGTATGACAAGGATTGACTTGTAAGCAAAACGTTTCCCACAATGCTGGCATTTGTATGGCTTCTCTCCTGTGTGGACTCTCTCATGACTCAAATGGTTTTCTGTAAAGAAGAACATTGACAGATAAAACTGAAAATCAGAGTTAAGAGAGGAGGGTGTTACCCCATGATTTAGCCCTCATTCATTCCTCTTTATTAGCTATTAAATTAAGAAAGATTCTGTGAGTAACCCAAGCATGACCCTGCTGCTTATGCCCCTAAGTCCATGGAACGATTGTATCCTTACTTATAGGTGCTTGCAAAGAATGGGGACTGCCTTGAGGGAATCCGTGGAAGCAGATAGTCAAAGGACTTTGATAGACAGGCGGCATCATATCCTTTGAGACTGCCATAGAGCCCTGAGTCAGAGCCCAAGGCATGATGCAAGCTAACTGCAGAGGTCCTTTCCTGCTGTTTGGCACCAGGAGATGACTCACAACCAATACAGTATGCAGCTCACATGCAGACTGATGTGGGTTGGATTGGAGTTGTGTGTACAAGGGATGGTGAAGTTGATGGAAGTTGGACAGGAGAGCTTGCAAATATTTGTATTATTTTACAACTTGAGATAGTGAACGCGATTGGAATTCAGAGCCAACAAGGACCTGAGAGCCAGTATGCTAATCCTTTTTATCTGAGATATTTGCACCAAGCACCCATTGCATTCGGTTGGGTTTCAAACAATTTCCCCCCCAGGAAACATTCTAAAGCGATTTAAACCTTTTTGAACACTCGATTTGTGCCTCCAAGCAACAATTACAGTATAAATATCTGCCCTGACTGGCTGTTCTTTGACTTCAGTCCAATTACAGACAGACAGTCTGTCGGTTTACATGGCTAAACACCTCAATGCACTCACCAACCCCATTTGTCGCAGGAGCTCCTGACTTCTCTTCCCATTTTGAACCCTCAGCAATTGGAATCCAGATCCGCCTAGGTAAACTATTACCATTATGAAAGTCTTACATCTCTTGACCACTCCCACCTGTTATCTAGTTCTTGTGCATGTGTGGGAACCCTTACGTGTGTGTGTGTGTGTTTTGCTTTTCCCCTAAAACATAAACCTATTTCAAATGCCTTTGGAGTTCTGTGTGCTTCTGGGCCTGGTATAGTTGAGCTGAATCCCGAGGTCGCTCTTGCCCCAACCAAACTATATCTCTCTTTTCAGCTAAGTACTAAATTCCCCTAAAAGCAGAGCCCTTGCGGGTGTCCTCCCCAGACTCCAGCATTTTGGATAACAAAGGGCCTCTGGAATCAACTATGGAACTAAGCAAGCTCAGGTAGGAAAAGAAACATTAGAGAACAATCAGGTTTTGTGTCTCCCTTTCCTACCTTCACAGATATTACTCATAATTTCTAAATAGAACCCCTAAATATGTCTGAAAACAAGGATTTGAGCTGGTTCTCAGAAGTACACTCAATCCAGTTCTTAAAATCTGTCAGGTTGGTGGCTGCCTCCCAATCCCCAAGGCCCCTCTCCTGGCCCTTCCCAGAGGTCCCTTCCTCTCCGCACAGAGCTAGGCGATCCTGCCTTTGCTCCTGCTTTCCCCTCCTGGATCCCAGAGGCCTGGTCCCCTTCCCTTTCTCCCTCCGCTCTCCAACCTTCCCTCTTGCCCATCTGCACTGCTTTACCATTTCACCTTCAGCATCTCTTCCCTCCCTTTCTATTTTTCACGTTCCTTCCATCTCTCTATCACAGACAGAAACACACCCACAGCGTGTGTGTATGCATAAAAGAGACACTTTGAGGCCCATTTCTTGAGAAAGGCAGGATAATCAATATACAAATAAGTCATTTGGAAAGGTAGAGCAAGGGGGATTGGGACCTGGACTCCAATTTTGGTGAGGGTCAAGTGCCAGAGAGCAGCCTCAAAAGAGCCTTAAGACATCTCTAAGACAGGAATGGCCTGTTGTTGATGTGGGGAAGGGGTCACATTGCCCCCCAGGAGATCTCAAGGGCACCCCCACATTGTATTCCCTTGAGGATGGATAAACAATATTTTGCCCCTCAATATCTGACAGCATCCCTTTTGCCCCTGTTTTCTGATACATTGCAGGGACAAGGGAGCCATTTTACACAACAGTATCAAAACGATGAAGGAGGCCAAAAAAGCAGCAAACTTGGTCAGGGATGGGCTGAGGAGCATTTGGAGCCAAAAAGCATATATCTCCATGGTTCCTTCCCACAAAATCCTAGAATTAAAAATTGAATATAGGATATTTAGAATTCTTAGAAACTGGAGAGCAATAGTGCCTCGCTAAACTACAAATTCCAAGATTTCCCAGTAAGTTGCTATGACACTTAAACTACATGTTAAAGGGATCTAGGAGTCCTGGTAGACCACAACTTGAACCTGGGTCAACAGTGTGATGCAGCAGCTAAAAACGCCAATGTGATCCTAGGCGACATCAATGTGCGTATAGTGTTATGGCAGGGGGTTGGACTGGATGGCTCTTCTAGTTTCTTTCAACTCTATGATTCTATCTTATAGATGAAGGTAAGTAATAGTGCAACTCTATTCTGCTTTGGTCAGGCCCTCACATGGAATACTGTGACCACTTCTGGTCACCACAATTCAAAAAGGATGTTGAGAAGTTGGAGTGTATCCAAAGGAGAGCAATGAAAATGATGAAGGGTCTGGAAACCATCAAGCTGTATGAGAAGTGGTTTAGGGAGCTGAGAATGTTTAGCCTGTAGAAGAGAAGGTTAAGAATGGATAGCCCTGTTCAAATATTTGAAGAGATACTGAGGATGGAGCAAGCCTGCTTTCTGCTGCTCTAGAGCAAAGGACAGGGAACAATGGATGCAAACTACAGGAAAAGAGGTTCCACCTAAAGATTAGGAGGAACTTCCTGACATCAAGAATTATTCAACAGTGGAATATACTCCTTCAGAGAATGGTGGCGTCTTATTATTATTATTATTATTAATAATTTCTAAAGCACTCCTTCTTTGAAGGTCTTTAAAGAAAGGTCTTTGAAGATCTTTAAACAAAGGCCTGGTGGCCATCTGTCGAGGATGCTTTCAATGTGTTTCCTGCATGGCAAGGGGTTGAACCAGATGGTCCTTGTGGTCTATTCCAGCTCTATGATTCTATAATTCTAAAGTGGAATCATAGTGCCATGATAATGTAGAATGAAAGGGCCGTCAGTCTTCATAGTAAGGGCAATGAATTCAGCTTCCTTACCCACTGAGGCCACATTCTCGTAATTCTCCATTATCACATACAGTGGAACCTCGGGATACGAAATACCCGGGTTACGAATTTTTCGGGACCCGAAAAAAACCCATAGGAAATTATTGATCCGGGTTACGAAAGTTTTTTCGGGTCCCGAAAAAACTTTTGGTGCTTTTCGGCGCGATTTTACACCAAATCGCGGCTTTTCCCCATTAGCGGCTATGGGGATTCGGCTTGCGAAAGCCGTTCGGGTTACGAAAGCGGCCGCGGAACGAATTAATTTCGTAACCCGAGGCTCCACTGTAATTGTACATAAGTCTTTGCTTCTTTGTCAACAGTTTCCATTCTTCCAAAGTGAAATATACTGCCACATCCGCAAAGGTCACCTGCAAAAGAAAAAAGCCCTCATCCAGAGAATGACTAATAAAAAGGGGGGGAGGAGCACATGATGCATCCCAAAAATTATTTGATCACCTCAGAATTTAGTCCAGGAAATAAACTTTAATTGCTGTTAGCAAAAAAAAAAAAAAAAAAAAAAAAGCTACTGCCTTTGAGGTCCAATTTGTCTCAAATTCTTCCAATACAATATACAATATAATAAACAATATAATTTAGGCCATGGCTGTGATATTGATGATGGATTAGGATACTAACTATACCAAAACGTATCGTATATTTAGCCTCCAAAGATTATAGTGCATTTAGCCATTTGTTGCCAAATTTCAGAGGCGAATGTCAGTATTAAAAAGCAGTTCTGGGGAGCACTCTGGGCTTGAGGGCCATGGGGCCACCCCCAATTTATATCCAGAGATATTCTCCCATATCCCCCCACATTACACAGATGGGAAAAACAAGACACATGTGGACAAGCAACACCAGAAAGTGGTGAAGATGGTCAAAGTTGTTTATCAGGAATATAAGACAAGCAAGGAAGGGCAACACAGTTTGCTCTTGCCTCAGACTCCTATCAAGGGCAAGTCCCTGCCCCCTTCTTTCTTCTCCCCTCCCCACTTTTGAGTTGATGGGGTGCAAACTCCTTGGCATTCATTATGCAGAAATTGAAGTGAGCTGAAGAAGGGGGAAAGTGGGAAGAGAAGAGAGAAACCAGGACATTTTAAAAGTCCCCGAAATAATGGGTGACAGAGGATAAACCAGGACTGTCTCTGCCAAACTCGGACAGTATTTTATATGCTTCCTTTCATAAATTGGCCCAGCAGTGACACAGATGAAGCTAATAGGATAGTGACTCACCAAAGAATAGTTGTACCTTGGCAGCCTCTTTCTCTTGGGGCCCAACTCCCTCGGCTTGGCCTCTGTGTCGGCCATCAGGTGGACAGGGGGATCCTGGTGGTCCTGCACTTGGCTCACTTCCAGCAAGAGAGGCCCCACAGCTGTGTACAAGGAGGCCAAGGTGTAGGTCCTGAGAAAAGGGACCAGGGTTAGGATTGGCTTGGCAAGAAACTCTGCAGCACTCAAAGACACAGAGAACAGTATCCTATTAGTGAATTGCCAAGAGTGGCCACCAGATGGCGGTCCAGGATAGAAGTTGGTGAGAAGCCCAAGGAGGCTGCAGTGCCCTGAGTGTCCACAAGAGGGTGACGTTGTATTAGGAATGTTCTTGATTGATAAAACTAGTCTATGGGGACTAATGTGATTTTCCCATTGGCTCCCCATTCAAGCGGGGGTGTGGCCTCCTTTGCTCTACCTGGACCTTCCTCTGCTCCCATTGGCTGCCTATTCCCCACCAAAGGGTTCAGCCTTATCCCAGCAACAACGGAGAGAACAACACCCCCCCCTCGATTGCCCTGAAAGTGAAAGAACCACCGGAAGGAAATGGGGGGAATTGCAGCACTGCATCATGGGAAATTTGCAGCCGGGGGGTTTGCGGTGGTGAAAGAGAGCAGAAGCAAAGCTGCATTCCACACCAGACCAAAGAGACACACTTCCTTCTTTTTGGCCCAAGGAGCCTGGCCTCCTTCTGACTCTGGAGCCTCAGGAGAGAAAGAGAGGCCTCTGTTCAACTGAAACCTCAGAGAAGGTTCTGGAATGTTATTCCCCACAGTCACAAGCAGAACAAAATGGCTGCCTCTGCCTCTGCCTCAGTGCTTGGCAGTTGGCAGTTTGAGGCCTTCAGGGAACCCAAAATGGAGGATGAAAGGGCTCCAAAGTCAGAAGCATTTCCAAACCTTAACAACACCTAAAATCTTTCCTGATGCTATAATTCAGAGATTCACTGAGACACTCTTTATAAATACGTCTTTCCATGTCTTTATAAATAAATAAAATTTAATAATACTATGCTACTACTAATAATAGTAATAATAATTTACAACCAGGAGATTTCTCCCTGTGGCTTCTCCCCCAGAGGCCTCTGCGTATGCTCAGAAGCCCCTTCTTCTTCTTCTACAGAATCCTCCAGAGGTCTCTCTGCTCCTCCTCCTCCTCCTCAGGCCCTTCCTCTAAGCCAGGGGTAGGCAACCCTTTTGAGCCGGGGGCCGGGTTGTTGTCCCTCAGACAACTGGGGGGCCGAAGCCAAAAAATAAATAATTAAATACTTTTTTTAAAATAAATAAATAAATAAATAAACTGGGTCAAATGTAGGACAACATTTTCAAATGGTGGACACTTTTTTAAAAAAAGTGGAGGACACATGAAAAAATTTGCTGATTTTTTTAAAAAATGTTAATACAGTGGAACCTCGCCATACGCGGGGGATCCGTTCAATTGAATGGGACGCGCCGCCCCTTCCGCCCCACGCGGGCACTGCGTCTTAAGCGCGTGTGCTCAAGGCCGCGTATTGTGAGCGCGCGTATGGCGAGGTTCCACTGTATAAATACATGTTTCTGAGGCATCTAGACAATTGCCCCTACGTGCAAGAGGCCAAAGGCCCCGGTGGCAATCGGTGGCAGGACCGGGCTGGGGCCGGTCCCAAGGCCTTGCCGGGCCACATCCGGCCTGCGGGCCGCAGGTTGCCTACCCCTGCTCTAAGCCTTTCTCCTATTCCTCCCCCTCCTCCTCCTCGGGTCCTTCTTCTAAGCCTTCCTCCTCTTCTCCTCTTCCTCAGGCCCTTCCTGTAAGCCCTTCCTCTTCCTCCTCCTCCTCCTCCTCACGACCTTCCTCTAAGCCTTCCTCCTCCTCCTCCTCTTCCTCCTCCTCCTCCTCCTCCTCCTCCTCTTCAGGTCCTTCTTCTAAGCCTTCCTCTTCCTCCTCCTCTTCCTCAGGCCCTTCCTGTAAGCCCTTCCTCTTCCTCCTCCTCCTCTTCCTCCTCCTCAGGCCCTTCCTCTAAGCCTTCCTCCTTCTCAGGTCCTTCTTCTAAGCCTTCCTCTTCCTCCTCCTCTTCCTCAGGCCCTTCCTGTAAACCCTTCCTCTTCCTCCTCCTTCTCCTCCTCCTCAGGCCCTCTAAGCCTTTCTCCTCCTCCAGCCCTTCCTCTAAGCCCTCCTCCTCCTCCTCCTCCTCCTCCTCTTCCTCAGGACCTTCCTCTAAGCTTTCCTCCTCCTTTTCCTCCCAGACTTTGGGGGAGAATTGTGTGCCTTCAATTCCTTCCTGAGGATCCTAAAGCAAAACTGTCACAGGAGTCTCTTTGTAGGTTTAGTCGAAGGGGGTTTGCCATTGCCATCATTTGAGGCTGAGAGAGTGTGCCTCGGGGGCTGGGGTTGTGCTGCGTGCCTTGAACTCGTGTCTAGTGACCCTATTCCCAGGTTTTCCTTGCCTTCAGGTTTGCCTTCCACTTTGCCCTTTGTCTTCCTCTGAGGTTGAGAGAGTGTCTGCTGCCCAAGGTTCCCCACAGTGGGTTTCATGGCCCAAAATGAATGCCATTTTCATCATTTAGATGTGTGTTTGTGTGTGTGTTGTATGCCTTCCAGCTGGCCATTGGTCTTCCTCTGAGGCTGAGAGAGTGTGACTTACCCAAGGTCACCCATTTTATATAATGGGTCTTGAGCACCCATGGATTTTTCTGTCCAAACCAAATCCCAAAGGATACCAAGGGCCTATTGTTTTTCCATCTTTTTTTGCAAACAGCAAAGCAGATCTTGCTTGCCTGATCTTTGCATGTTCAAGAGCAGTGTTGGGCAAATGCTAAGAGATGCCTTGTGAGGTTAGGAAGACGGTCCTGGAAAACAGTCCACTTCCTCTGGACCCACAGACTCAGAAAGACATGGGCCCCCCATTCAATGGGACCCCTTTCTTTGAGGCTGCTCTAGGTCCAGGAGGGTCTCTCAGGAGAGATTGGGAAAGTCAGCCTTTCAGGAGTTCTGGTCCTTAAAGGTTAATATCTCCAGGCTTTGCTGAGAGGGCAATATTTGGGATTTGGCCAGATCCAGGCTGCAGGTCTCTCTCAGACATGGTTCAAAAACACTGCAGAAATTATGATGATAATGATGATGATGATGATGATGATGATGCTTCCCTTCAAAACCACAGAGCCTTGTGGATGCTCAAATAGTAACAGTGGTCAAAAACACATTGCAAAAATAATCCAGTTTGCAGAAATTAAACCACTTCAACTGCCCTAGTTCAGTGCTCGGGAATCTTATGGCATCTAAGTTGTCTGACAGAGAAGACTAAATATCTCACAAAACTACACTTTCCAGAATTCCCTAGCATTCAGCCAGACAAATAAAGCAGCCCTGAACTTGGACCATTGTTAGTGGTTGGCTTGGAGCCTGAATAGGGTTCTAGAAGGCTGGTGGCTTTGGTCGTTGGCTGCTTAGGAAGAAGGGCTCCTTCTGGGTTTCCTTGCCAGGAAAGGAAAGGAAAGGTGGGTGCCTCAAGATGCCGATGGGAGACCCCTAAATTTGGTTCCTTTGTAAGAATGCTGACTGAGGGGGAAGAGAAGGGAGATGGATTTGGTCCCCAGGGAGGCCCCGGTCAGGCAGGGCAGGCCACACAACATTCGCTAACTCCCAAGTCAAATCCTGGTTTCCCTTCTTTTGCCCAGGACTGAAACCTGGACCAGAAAGGATCAGGTTTTATTTGCTTTCTTCTCCTGTAACAGGTGTTTTTCCTTGCCCTTTTTACACGTGGCAGTAAAGATACGATACAGCAGGGCCTGGCATTGAGCTTCCAGTGTTCATGCATGATCTTCAGACAGGAGATGAGGCTGCCTCTTCTCCATTTTGGAGGGAGCCCAATTCCAGGAAAGAGGAAAGGGCTCTGTGCAAACATCCAGATCAGATGTGATAGCAGTAGCTTATTATAATTTGCGAGGCTTAGTTCATTGGTTTCTTCAACTAGAAAAATTGCGGGGGTCTATGGATTGGTTCATTTTCTTGCTTTCTTTCAGTTGTGGTGGTACAAGGGCTCACTACTATTCTCTGCATTCGCCATCTGTCTAGAAAGAAGGAGGCTAAATTAAATGCTCTTTATCCTGTTTCTAAATTAAGTGAGAAAGAATAATCCTCTCATTTCCCCTGGATTTGGGAATAGACCTTTAAAAATGTCTCCCTTCATTTCCACACGGAAAAGTATACTGTGAATATTTGAATTACAAGCTGTGAGCAACTGTGGTTACATCTTTATGATTTATGATTTTTCATTGAATTCATAGAATCGTAGAATCGTAGAGTTAGAAGAGACCACAAGGGCCATCCAGTCCAACCCCCTGTCATGCAGGAAATTTCAATCAAAGTATACCCGACAGATGGTCATCCAGCCTCTGTTTAAAGACCTCAAAGGAAGGAGAATCCTCCACACTCCGAGGGAGTTTGTTCCACTGTCGGATAGCCCTTACTGTCAGTTGAGGAAGAATCTATTTTCCTGGAGCTTGCATCCATTGTTCCAGGTCCTGTTCTTTGGAGCAGCAGAAAACAAGCTTGCTCCCTCCTCAATACAACATCCCTTCAAAAATTTAAATAGGGCTATCGTATCACCTCTTAACCCTCTTTTCTCCAGGCTAAACATCCCCAGATCCCTAAGTCATTCGTCATAGGGCGTGCTTTCCAGACCCTTCACCATTTTAGTCATCCTCCTTTGGACATACTTCAATTTCTCCACATCCTTTTTGAATTGTGCTGCCCAGAACTGGATACAATAATCCAGGTGAGGCCTGACCAGAGCAGAATAGAGTGGCACTATTACTTCCCTTGATCCTAGACACTATACTTCTATTGATGCAGCCTAAAATCGCATTGGCCTTGTTAGCTGCCGCATCGCACTGTTGACTCATGTTCAACTTCTTATCAAATCAAATCAAACTTTATTGCTTTTGACCAAAGGTCATTGCACAGCACAACAATATAACAATACATACAACAATATAACCATATAAAAATACATGGAAATTATATCTAAAATGCAAGTACAGTGGTACCCCGGGATACGAATTGACCGCGTTACGAAATTTCCGGGGTACGAAAAAGTTAGATTTAAAAAAACTGTTCCGGGTAACGAAAGATTTTTCGGGTTACGAAATTAATTTCGGCGCGTTTCGGCGCGAAATTCAAATCGGAAGCGCAGCTAGCGGCTTTCCAGCGCCTTTTCGGGTTGCGAAATTTATCGGGTTACGAACGGCGGCGCGGAACGAATTAATTTCGTAACCCGAGGTAGCACTGTATCTCATATCTTGTATAGAATTTCTAAACAAACAAGTAACAATTGTCATTATGCATTAAAATTTTGTCAAATATAGTCATCACCTTTACAGTTTATGGCTATCCCTGTTATATACTTATTCCTGATCTTTTTAGCTGCTAAGGCAAACAAAGCTACTTTCCAGGTTACATATTTATTCAGGTCCAATAGAAGATAGAAAATCATATCCTGTGGATTTTGCCTGGGACTAGTTTCTATTATAGGTATAACTAATCTTTCTCTTGGTTCTTGGTAGAGAGGGCAAAATAACATGTAATGAACAAGGTCCTCTACCTCTTGACAACCATATACACAAGTACGTCCTTTTGCAGGAATACCTCTATATCTTCCGTCTCTGTATGCTGTATCCATCATATTTAATCTTAATTCGGTAAAAGCTTTCCGTAAATTTGCAAATGTTAAACTAACAAAGTAATCTGGAAAAATACAGGACTTCTTGAGTTTATAGTATAGAGGGGCACATGAGCACAGATAAGCAGTATGGAGATCTTTTTGTATCGATGTTTCACTTATTATGTTCTTGATAGACTTTATCTGTGCTTCCAATTGGAGTTCATTAATTTCAGCTAATGAAATTCCATATTTGATCATTAATTGCGCAGCCTGATGTACCCAGTTCTTGTTGGGCATGCTGTTATTCAATTCTATCAAACGTTTTTTTGGAAGTCTATTATTATCCATCCTCTGTGCTTTGAGCCAATAACATAAAATTCTCTTATCTATAAGGTTTTCTGTACTAAGCATGTTGGTTTCCAATCTAAGCATGGCAGTTGGTGTGTCTCTGGGGAGACCCAGCAATGACCTCAAGAAGTAGTTCTGGGGGGGTTCCAGGTTTATATTTGGTTTACCTGTGGCACCCCAAACCTCTGCCCCATATAGAAACTGTGCCGTTGTTTTGGCTTTATATACTATTAAGGCAGGATTTACTAAATTTCCCCCTCTAGTTGCCGCAAACTTTAATGTAGCTTTTGCCGATCTATAGGATTCTACTTTTAAATTTAACAGTTGTTCTTTCCAAGATGTTGTGTCTGAATATACTAGGCCTAAATATCTAAATGATTTTACTTGACTTATAATGTTTCCATCTAAGTGCCAAACATGTTTTTTGGGGCGTCTTCCAAAGACCATAACCTGGGTTTTGTCATAATTAAAAGTTAGTTTGTTGTTTCTACAATATGTGCATAGTTTTGCAAGAAGTCTCCTTAGACCTACCTCCGTTCTAGAAATCAATACAATATCATCCGCGTACATAAACAAAGAAATTTTTGTATCAAGAATTGTGACAGGGGCATATTGCAAACCCTCCAGATCCTTTACAATGTCATTAATAAAAAAAAATTAAATAAGAAAGGAGCTAAAATGCAACCTTGTTTAACTCCTACGGATGTACCAATCTTTGGAGTAAGATGTCCTACCAGCTCCACTTTAACCTGTAACGATGTATCGGAATACAATGACTTTACAAGAAATAATAAACAATGGTCAATATTTGTTTTTTCCAGTTTCTGCCACAACAAAGATCTAGAGATTGAATCAAACACAGATTTCAAGTCAACAAATGCAACATACAATTTTTGTTTCAGGTTATGAACATATTTACACATGAGGAAGTTCAACACAAAACACGAATCAATTGTTGACTTCCCCTTTTGGAAACCGGCTTGTACTTCTGTCAATTGATTATTACTAACTGCCCAGTCTTCAATTTTTCCCAAGAGGTACCTAGCATATAATTTAGAAGCAATATCCAAGAGACTAATGGGCCTATAATTGGCTGGATCTTTCCTGTCACCTTTTTTATATATTGGGGCAATAATACTCAATTGCCAACCTTCAGGAATACATCCAGAGCGATTTATATGAGTAAATAGTTTTGCTAGAATCGGGGACCAATATTCCAATTTTGCCCTATATAATTCAATTGGTATCATGTCCTCACCGGGTGCTTTGTTGGTAGATTGTCTGGTGATTATTCCTTTAATTTGATTCACAGTGACATCGGGCCATTCAGGGGTATCTAGTGGTTTGGCAAGACAAATTGATTGTGACGGGTCGTATTGAGGTTTATAGATGTTGGAAAAATGCCTCACCCAGTCTCTTCCTTGCACTGCGGCCTCCAGTACATATTTTGATGTTCTGGAGCCCTGGGCTATTAAGCACCAAAATTTCTGGGAGTCTTTTTGAATAGCTGCCTCTCCTAGTTCTTTCCATTGTGCTTCATGGTATTTTTGTTTCTTTTCTTTAAGTAGTTTTTTATAATTTTGCCGTAGTTGGGCTATCTGTTTTGAGGTGTTTCCTTTGATGCCCTTTGTCTTCAGTTTTCTGATTTCATTAACTAAACTTTATTAAACTCTTTACATTCCTGGTCAAACCATGTCTTAGGATTGATTCTGGTATTTTGGGGCACATAGGTTGAACATAATAAAGGTTTTATTTGTGATATTAAAGCCTGATATGTGCCTATAATCTCATTTGGTTCAACTTTTGGTCTACTTGGACTCCTAGATCCCTTTCACATGTATTTTCATTCAGCCAGGTGTCCCCCATCTTATATCTGTGCATTTCATTTTCCTGCACTTAATGCAGTACCTTACATTCCTCCTTGTCGAATTTCATTTTGTTAGCTTTGGCCCAGCTTTCTGGTCTATTCAGGTCCTTTTGAATTTTGATCTTGTCCTCTGGAGTATTAGCTGCTACTCCTAATTTGGTTTCGTCTGCAAATTTGATGAATATGCGCCCAATTCTGTCATCCAAGTCACTGAGAAATATGTTGAATAGCACTGGGCCAAGGACAGAGCCCCACTGGCCATCCCACTAGTCACGCTTTGGGTTCGTCCAGTCAACCAATTACAAATCCATGTAACAGTTACCTTGTCTAGATTGTTTCATGTTTTTGTTTTATATACTGTTTAATTTGGTTAACTGCTATTAAGGTGCATAGCTATGAGATTCTTTGATATGAAACCTTTTAATAAATGAACAGGGATTGCAATCCTATCTATACATATTATCAGACATAACTCCAGAGAATGTTAGCCTTTTGGATGCCAGAAGGTTCCTCTCATTCTTTAATGCAAGAAGCAACACTTCCGCTGTCTTCTAGAAGATAAAGCAAAAAGGCTTCCAAAAGAACTGAAGCCTTGGACAAGTCTCACTCTCTTTGCCTCAGAGGATGGCCATGGGAAACCCACTCTGAAGGAACCTGCCAAGAAAACCCCTTCAGAGACTCCCATAAGGTCACCATAAGACCTGGAAACAACTGGAAGGCAGACACCAAGAACAACATTGGGAAATAGGGGCAAGCCTTGCCTTGGGAAAGTGTAATGACTGGGCTCCAGTCAATGGAGGTCTTCTTCAGGCAGAAAAGGGAGGTTTATGCAAATACAGAATGACATCACTGCTATGGAAGGCTCTCTTGACCAATCAGAGAGCAAGATAAAGGTCCTTCTGGAAGCTTCCGTGAGAAGGAGATATAAGGCCTGAGAGACCAAGAGACAGTTGGGGGAATTGTGTCGGTTGGAGATCAAGAGAGAGAGTTAAAGAGAGGATCTTGGAAGTTAGTCTCAGAATTGGACGCTTAGGTCTATTTATTAGATTGTATGAATTGAATATTATATACTTACAAATATTGTACCTGCAAGATTCTTAATATCTTGTATGATTTTAGTAATATTTTGTTACTTATAATAAATACCTCCTTAGAGTGTCTACTACTACTTTGTGCTGGTTTTGGGGGGAAATGAGAAAGTGTTGGGAGGGGTTTGGCTGAAGAGAGGGTATAAAATTATTATTATTATTATTATTATTATTATTATTATTATTACAGGGGCGCAGTGAGTCAGTTGGAAAAGCCCATCTCACTCCAGAAAATAAAGGTATTTCAGGAGTTTATACTCTACGTCTTTCTGTAATAATAGCTACAAAACTGATCATAGCATTTGGGACATTTAGTCTTTTAAAAACAAATATGGCAGATTTAAATGCTGCTTTAAAACCTCTTTCCATCTGCCAGCTTTGCGCTGGTTTTGGGGGAAATGAGAAAGTGTTGGGAGGGAGGGACTGCCAACAGAATTAGGAGATGCATTGCAGGCTATGGACAGTTTGCGGCCAAGAAAGGTCCAAAACACACGGCAGCAATAGTCCAGTTTGAGAGTGCTTTAACTGCCCTTGCCTCAGTGCTAGGGAATCCTGGGAAATGGAGTTTATTGTGACACCAGAGCTCTCTGACAGAGAAGGCTAAATGTCTCACAAAACTATATTTCCCAGAATTCCCTAGCACTGAGCCAGGGCAGGTAAAGCGGTCTCAGATTGGATTATTGCTATAGTGTGTTTTGGCCTTAGGCGATCCTTGGCAAGTCACACTCTCTCAGCCTCAGAGGATGGCAATGGCAACCCTTCTCTGAAGAAACCTGCCAAGGAAACCCCATGATAAGGTTGCCTTAGGGTCGCCATAAGTTGGAAACGACTTGAAGACACACATGAACAGAAAAAGTCTGCATTTATTTCACAGATTGTACATGGGAATGGGAGGCAGTGTGGTCCAGTGCTTTGAGTGTTGGCTTACAACTCTGGAGGCCAGGGTCCAGTGCCCCACTCCTCCATGAAACCAGCTGGGCCCCTTGGGCAAGAAGTCACACTCTCTCAGCCTCAGGGAAGGCAATGGCAAACCTCCTCTGAACAACTCTTGCCAAGGAAACCCCAGGAGAGGCTCCCCAGAAGTCGGAAATGACTTGGAGCCACTCCACAAAACACTACAAAGCCTCAAGAAAGAGCCAGCGTGGTTTAGTGGCTGGAGCATTGGACTATGATCCTGGAGCCCAGTGTTCGAATGCCCTCTTGGCCACGGAAACCCACTGAGTGACCCTAGGCAAGAAGTCACACTCTCTCAGCCTCAGAAGGAGGCATTTGCAAAACCACTTCAGGACAAATCTTGCCAAGAAAAGCCTGCAAAGGGCTTCCCTTAGGGTCGCCATAAGTCAGAAACAACTTGGAGGCACACAACGACAACAAGAGGAGTAACACCACTAACAGGGCTGAATCACACCTCACAAGCCAGCTATGGAGGGAGAAAGAAAGAAGGAAGATGTGGGAGTTGTAGTCCTTGGTTCAGAGAGATTGGAGGGGCCTTACTGCAGGGCAGGACCCCTCCCCTTTCTGGCCATGTGGATGCTGGGAGATCCAATCCGGAAAATATACTTTAAATCCCATTGGCAGCTTGCCTCAAATCCTTTATGAGGCCAGAAACCCCTTTGTTAGGAAGCGAAGTCCGAGTATCTCAAGAGGCTCTATATCTCCCAAGGCCCCCTCCCTCCAGAACCTCCTTCCACTCTTCCTCTCCGTCTCTCTCTCTCTCTCCTGAAGGCCTCAAACTGCCAAGTGCTGAGGCAGAGGTGGCCATTTTATGTTTCGGCAGCCATTTTGTGTTCCAGAGGCCATTTTGTGCTGTTTGTGACTGTGGGGAATAATGTTGCAGAACCTTCTCTGAGGCCTCAGTTGAACAGAGGCTTCTCTTTCTCTCCTGAGGCTCCAGAGTCAGAAGGAGGCCAGGCTCCTTGGGCCAAAAGGAAGGAAGTGTGTCTCTTTGTGTGTCTTTTGTGTCTCTTTTCTGAGAGGGTTTTCTTATTACACAGCTCTGCTCCTTCAGGAGAAAATGGGTTTTAAAAGGGTCCAGAAATGGGGAGGATAGTTTTAATACAAGCCTTATTCTTATTCTTCTTCACAAACATCAGGGTTTGGCTTCTAAGAGGAGGCTAGTCCCCCAAACAAGGCCAAAAATGGCTCCTTTGGGAGGTTTTAAAAGCCTCCCCAGTTTCCTTATTAATAGATTTTCAGGCAAGAAGGAAGGAGACAGACCAGAATAACTCATATTACCAAGAATGAAACAAACAAACATATAAACAAATAACAACAAAAATAAGGATTAGGCACTAAAACAAATTACTTATTTTTTAAAGGAAAACCATTATTAGGAGGGTAAAAAGAAGAATTGGGTGCTTTCTATCCTTTTAAAACCGACTCACGCTGTATCTACACTGCAGAAATAATCCACTTCGAAACCGCATTAACTCTCCTAGCTCCATCCTATGGAATCCTGGGATTTGTAGTTCATTGTGGCATCAGTTATCTGTCACAGAAGGCTAAGTGGCCCAAAGGTAAAATCCCAGGATTCCATAGCACTGAAAGGTTTAAGTGGTGCCAAAGTACTTTATTTCTATAGTGTGGATGCAGCCTTCTTGGGAAAGTGGTTGATGCTGGAGAAAATCAATGGGGACCTCTGGAGGTTTCAGCAGATGATTTATTTGTTTATTTATTTATTTATGATGCACTCATTTCACAACTAGCTATGGGTACATAACCAGGGCCCTCTCCAATTCCCCATCCCCTGATCCCCCACCACCCTAAGAAGGCATGGAGTATCTGTTTTGTAGGGGAACTGCAGTGAATCTATGCTCGGTCTAGGGGGCTTTGTTTGGTGCAGAGGGAGGAAGGGGATGCCCACCTCTGCATCGGCCCAAAGAAGGCATATGTCACCAGCAGGATTCTGTTCTCTTTCAGTGACGCAGGGTTTCTTGCCAAGCCAATCCTAACCCTGGTCCCTTTTCTCAGGAACTTCATCTCGGCCTCCTTGTATACGGCTTTGGGGCCTCTCTTGCAGGAAGTGACCAAGTGCAGGGCCACCAGGACCCCTGCCCACCTGATGGCCTACAGAGAGGCCAAGCAGAGGGAGTTGGGCTCCAACAGAATGAGACTGCCCAGGAACAACAGCTCTTTGGTAAGTTGCCATCCTGACTATTCATTTCATCTGTGTCTGGGCCGGCTCATGAAAGCCAGCGAAGAACATACTGTCCCAGTTTGGCCTAGAGAGTCCTGGTTAATCCTCTGTCACCTCATTTTTTCAGGGGCTTTGAAAATGTCCTATTTCTCTCTGCTTCTCCCACTTTCCCCCTTCTCCTCAGGTCAGTTCAGTTGCTGCAAAATGTGTTACAAGTTCAAAATAGTGTGCATCCCATCAACTCAAAAGAGGGGAGAGGGGAGGCGAAAAGGTGGCACGGTCTAGCCCTTGCCAGGAGTCGGATGCACAAGCAAACTACTGTACCCTTCCTCGCTTGTGTGATCTTCATTGGCCATCTTGATCCCCTTCTGGTGTTGCTTGTCCACATGTGTCTTCTTTTCCCCATCTGTGAAATGCTGGGGGCTATAGAAGAATATCTCTGGACCTAAATTGAGGGTGGGCCCAGTGGCCCTCAAGCCATGAGTACTCCCCAGAACTGTTTTTTAAAAAGGAAATTTGCCTCTGAAATTAGGTGAGATATGGCTAAATGCACTATAATTCATTGGTGACTAAATGTACTATACATGTTGGGATAGTCAGTATCCTAATCAATCAATAATATCTCAGAAATGGCCTAAATTATATTCTTTATTATATTGTATATTATACTGAAAGGATTCAAGACAAACTGGATCTCTAATGCTGTAGCTTTTTGCTTGCTTGCAGAATTTAAAGTTTATTTCCTGGACTGAATTCTGAAGTGTTGAAATAATATTTGCAATGCACCATGTGTTTTCCTCCGCTTTTGTTTAGTCACTCTCTGGATGAGGGCTATTTTCTGTTGCAGGTGACCTTTGCGGATGTGGCGATATATTTCACCGAGGAGGAATGGAAACTATTGACAAAGAAGCAGAAACTTATGTACAGTTCCGTTATGATAGAAAATTATGAGAATGTGGCCTTTGTGGGTAAGGAACCTGAATCCATTGCCCTTCCTGTGAAGACTGAGGGCCCATTCATAATCTACTGTCAGAGCAATATGATTCCCCTTTAGAATTATAGAATCAAAGAGTTGAAATAGACCACAAGGACCATCCGGTTCAATCTTCTGCCATGCAGGAATAGACATTCAAAGCATCCCCAAGAGATGGCTATCCAGCCTCTGTTTAAAGACCTCCAAAGAAAGAGACTCCACCAAACTCTGAGGAAGTATATTCCACTGTTGAAGAGCTCTTACTGTCAGGAAGTTCCTCCTAAAGTTTAAGTGGAATCTCTTGTCCCTGTGGCTTGCATCAATTGTTCCATGTCTTTTTCTCTGGAGTAGCAGAAAGCAAGCTTGCTCCATCCTGAATATGACATCTCTTCAAATATTTGAACAGGGCTGTCATATCCACTCTTAACCTTCTCTTCTCCAAGCTAAACATATCCAGCTCCCTAAGTTGTTCCTCAGAGAGCATGGTTTCCAGATTGTTCAACATTTTGGTTTCTTTCTTCTGGACATGCTCCAGCTTCTAAACATCTGTTTAAACTGTGGCGCCCAGAACTGGACACAGGATTATTGCAAGTGAGCCCTGACCAAAACAGAATAGAGTGACACTATTACTTCCCTTGATCTTGACACTATACTCCTATTGATACAGCCTAGGATCACATTGGCCTTTTTAGCTGCTGCATCACACTGTTGACACATGTTCAACTTGTGCTGTACTACAATTCCTAGTTCCCTTTCACACGTAATTTAATTGTCATAACAACTTCCTGCGGAATCATGAAATTTCTAGTTTTAGTGAGGCACTATTGTTCTCCACTTTGTAAGGTTTCTAAATATCCAATCCTAAACTGCCAATTCTGGAATGTTGTGGGATGCAACTGCTATGCTTTTAGGGGAGTTTGGTACTTAGCTCAATAGAAAGAAATAGTTTTACTGGGGCAATAGTGACCTCTGGACTCAGCCAATCTATAGCAGTTCCTGAATCAAACAGATCTTCAGTGGGATTTGAAATAGGTTTTTGTGTTTTATTTAGGGGGAAAGCAAAACACACAGACACATAAATAGAAGTGTTCATGCACACACACAAGAACTAGGTAACAAAGGTGGAGTGGTGAATAAATGTAAGGCTTTGATAATGGTGATACGTTATCTATCCAGATCTTTATTCCAATTGTTGAGGATTTGAAATAAGGAGAGATCAGTAGTTCCCATGACAATTGGGGTTGGTGAGTGCATTGAGGTGTTTAGCCATGAAAACAAACAGAGTGTCTATCTGTAACTGGACTGACACCGAAGAACAGCAAGTCGGGGCTGATATTTATACTGAAATTGGTTTCTGCTTGTGAGCAGAAACTGTGGGTTCAGAAAGGTTTATATTACTTTAGAATATTTCCTTTGTGGGGGAAGAATGGTGTGAAACGAACTGAATGCAATGGGTGTTTGATGCAAATACATCAGACAAAAGGCATTAGCTCACCGGCTCTCAGATTCTTGTTGGCTCTGAATTTTGATCGCATTCACAAGCCAATGTACGCTACAATCTGAGAGTGATGCACCCAGATACAGCTCAAAAATATCATAGCAGAGTACGGACGCAAATATCCAGATATAGGCATTGGCAATGCAATGACGACTTTTCACACTTAAAAATAAGTCACAAACACAGTCGATTTCATCGAAATCCTTGGAGCTTCTCTATCTTGAGTTGCAAAATAATACAAATATTTACAAGCTCTCCTCTCCAACTTCCATCAACTTCACCATCCCTTGTACACACAACTCAGATCCAATCCACTCCAATCCTCATGTGAGCTGCATACTGTATTGGTTGTGAGTCCTCTCCTGGTGACAAACAGCATGAAGCATCCTATCCAGTTAGCTTGCATCATGCCTTGGGCTCTGACTCAGCATTCAGTGGCCGTCTCACAGGATATGATGACACCTGTCAATCAAAGTATTTTTGCACATTTTTAATTGAATTTTTTTTTCAACAGTCCTTTGACTATCTTCTTCCACTGATTCCCTCAAGGCAGTAACCATACGGTCTCTTCTTTGCTAGCTCCTAGGAGTAAGAATGCAACTGTTCAATGGATTTAGGGGCATAAGCAGCAGGGTCAGGCTTGGGTTACTCACAGCAACTTTATTAATTTAATCTCTAAGAAGGAGGGGTTAATGAGAGCTAAATCATGCGGTAACACCCTCCTCTCTTAAGTCTGATTTTCAGTCTCATCTGTAATTGTCCTTCTTTACAGATAAACATTTGATCCATGAGAGAGTCCACACAGGAAAGAAGTCACATAAATGCCAGCATTGTGGGAAACATTTTGCTTACAAGTCAATCCTAGTCATGCATCAGAGAGTCCACACCGGGCAGAAGCCTTACAAATGCCAGCGTTGTGGGAAAGGTTTTTCTTGGAAGTCAAACCTAGTGATGCATCACAGATTCCACACTGGAGAGAAGCCATACAAATGCCAGCATTGTGGGAAAGGTTTTTCTACGAAGTCACGCTTAGTGAGACATCTGAGAATCCACACAGGAGAGAAGCCATACAAATGCCAGCGTTGTGGGAAAGGTTTTTCTCGGAAGTCAGTCCTAATGATACATCAGAGACTCCACACTGGAGAGAAGCCATACAAATGCCAGCATTGTGGGAAAGGTTTTTCTACGAAGTCACGCTTAGTGAGACATCTGAGAATCCACACAGGAGAGAAGCCATACAAATGCCAGCATTGTGGGAAAGGTTTTTCTCAGAAGTCAGTCATAACGATACATCAGAGACTCCACACAGGAGAGAAGCCATACAAATGTCAGCATTGTGGGACAGCTTTTTTGTCAAAGTCACACCTAGTGAGACATCAGAGAGTCCACACAGGAGAGAAGCCATACAAATGCCAGCATTGTGGGAAATGTTTTTCTTGGAAGTCAATCTTAATGGTACATCAGAGGGTCCACACTGGAGAGAAGCCATACAAATGCAAGCGTTGTGGGAAATGTTTTTCTCGGAAGTCAATCTTAATGGTACATCAGAGGGTCCACACTGGAGAGAAGCCATACAAATGCCAGCGCTGTAGGAAATGTTTTTCTCAGAAGTCAAACCTAGTGAAACATCAGAGAGTCCACACAGGAGAGAAGCCATACAAATGCCAGCATTGTGGGAAAGGTTTTTCTCAGAAGTCAGACCTAGTGAAACATCAGAGAGTCCACACAGGAGAGAAGCCATACAAATGCCAGCA